>JAWLRI010000412.1:4014004-4075534 GCA_034781795.1 Crypturellus tataupa
TCAGCAGAGCTGCTCTCCAGTAGATCGGTCCCCAGCCTGTACTGGTGTCTGGGGTTGTTTCTCCCCAGGTGCAGGACAATGAATTGGGCCTTTATACCACCTGCACCCCAGATATTTCTAATATTCTGCATCATGCATACTTTATTAAAGACACAACTTTAAGAATTTTAAGTGAGAGTTTTTATAGGAAAGAGTTCTTGTTCCCAACTTTTTATAACACTCGAGAGAAATCACAGGTTGCTATTACCAAGAAGTTAATATAGCTTCTTAAGAAAGCTGGGGAGAATTTTTTGGTAAAAATCTATCCTAACTCTTTGCTCTGAATTAATTTCAGTTCTCAAGGTTACTACTGCTTATTTTGAACTAAGAGTGGTACCACATATATGTGTAAAGTTACTGCTTGATTTTCTCCAGTGGTGCATCCTTTTCAGCTGGAAGCACATTTTGCTATAAGCACAAGGGTTTGCTCATCTATAGTTACCTGAACTCAGTTCAATTCTGGCACTTCCCCTGGTGCTCTGTACCTGTCTTTATAACCAACACTGAGATTTCACAAATGGCTCTGTGGCTTTAAACATTCATCCTCTTTTAGACTTCCACAGTGTAGCTTCAACTATCATCTACGTCTTCCCCCATGGTGTTTAGGCCAGGTAAAAGATTAGGAAGTCTCACCACTAATTCCATTTGTGACCTTTAAAGCTTTTCACCTGCCCCAGACCACTTCATAGCCTGTGCCAAAGGAAGGAGGAGTAGCAGGCCAGTAAGTGCTGCCGATACTGCAGCTCAGGCCCTGCTTTCACAGGAGTTAAACAGAGGCTTTGCAAGCCCTAGCACACATGCTATCTCCAGCCAGAGGGAGCCATGCATTTGCACAGGCCTAGCTGTCTCCTTCTGTAACACTATACTTAAGGTGGAATACTATTGCTGCCCTTCCTTCAGCATTTATTTTTTGATAATTTAAAATAGTGGAGATAACTTTAACTGTGACCCCGTAATGGTATGAAGCACCAGGAAAACTGAAAGTACCTTAATCATGTAGTGCAAGACTGAACAGATCTGTGGGAAGGAAAGAGTAGAGCAGAGCAATTTCTCTGCTGGCTTGTTTTTCTTCCAAGGAAAAGAAAAAGCTCAAGCTTTGACCACAATAGGGGTGGGTCTTGCCAATACTGCCAGAAAGATGAAGTATTTTCTCCATATACAGAAGATGCAGAGCAGCTCCCATGCAGCCTGCCACCCTGCAAGAATGGCAGCTTTTATTCAGCTAAGTCTGAGGAAATTAGCAAAGTCTCTCCCAAATAAGAAGGGCTTAGGGCATCCTTCCTTTTCACAGTACTTCAATTTCAGCCCTGCATAGCACTTGTTAGACTCATTAACTTGACCTGTTACTGTAAGCAATTAAGTATTTCAAATCTTCCACCAGGGGACAAAAAAAAAAAAAAAAAAAAAAAAAAAAAAAAAAAAAAAAAAGAATCCCATGTTCAGTATAGATTTTTCAAGGGCCCTGAGGTCAGAGTATAAAGTTATTGAGGGAGCAGTCAACAAAAAGTGGCACAGACTTTTTTTTTCTTAAATTGTCTTAATAAACAGGCAAAGATATTTTAGTAGAATAGATTGCAGCACATAATTTATACACATTTTTCATATGGGCAGTTAAAATGAACCCTCCTCTCCAACACCCATACTCCCTTCTCAGCTGAATCACTAAAAAGGAGGCTGTGGCTAATGCCCAATTTCACTGAATGAAAGTCAGTGAACAAGAAGCTTCGCTACCAGATCTCTCTCTCATTTTTCTCCTTATACAGCAAGTTTTTAATCACTATTTTTAATCATCAAGGCTAGCAATAGCGGTCTGGGCCAGAATTTTGAATCTACACAAGTCAGACCCTGCAGACAAAAGCCATGTTCACCCTTAAAATTTGATCATTTAACACAGGATTTTGCAGTCTCTGCACAAAGATTTCTCATTAAATGCTCAGTTTGTTGCCTCTTCCACATGTGACAGCCATCACAAGACTATTATCAGCTCGTACAGAAGACAGTGCCCGCCTTTATATAATAAAAACACTTAACAGTATTTCAACAGCTGAAGAACTTCACAGGGTTTAGCAGCAGTAGTTTTATTACTGCAGCCCCTCTGCCTGAGTTATCCTGAAAGTTAACAGCTTAAATCAACATCCCTGAGGTAAGCAAGTAGCACTGTCCCAGCTCGCCAAGTGCAGAGGCTGGGGAATGAAATCCAGAGGTTTGATAAAAGAACAAAGTCAACAGATCTGTGGTTAGTGGCTTCAGCTCTAGCTATCAACTGCCACTCCATAGGCACTGCAGCTCAGCTGAAAACAATGAGCACAGAGCAATGCTCCCTGCACCAATTCCTACCTCATTGGTTTCCTTCTCCATCCGCTGCTTCTTACAGTGCTGGCTTAGGGTAGAAAGAAGCAGCACCTCTTCCATCCACCTGTTATCTCACAATTCTTAAGAAAAAATGAAAAAACACTGTCCAAATATAAACTTCTTCCACCTCTTAGATTTAAAAAAAAAAAAAACACACAATCCTCTTCTCATACAGGTACAAGTACACTGAAAAAAATGATCATTAACTTCAGTTTAATACAAAAAGACAAAAAGACAGAATTTTCATTTCATTTACAAGTGTTAAAATTCATTAGCAGTCTATTCTCACTACTTTATAGTCTGAAATTTCATTTTAGAACTGTTGACAGGTTTGAGTGAAAAAACTTAGTTTGCTAAGTATCAATTCAGGCAGAAAGCAATCTGTTCAAAAACTCTTTCTGAAAATATTTTTACAAGACTACTAGTCACAGAACACACAAAGTTAGCAGGTTCTGGCTGTACAGTATTTTACACAAATAGCATTAAAGTGCAACAGAGAATGCTGTCCAGTGCAAGTTCAAACTCATCCCCAGAGACTGTTGTTCAGCAAGTGCAGCTGCGCTCCCTATGCATTATCCAATTAAAGGATCATCGTCATCATCTTGTAACTGAAGCCGGGAGAAGGGTCGGGGAGAAGATATTCTATTCTTTGATAATATTATAATGCAAGTGAAAGTAGCCAACACTATAAGGGCCCCAACAACTATCCCGATGGCCTCTGGAAGATTTATGCACCACTGGTCAGCCAGCAGGCACTTGACGTTACCGAGGGTTCCGTTGTGGGGACGAGGTGGCAGCCCCAGGATGTGACACATCATGGGGTAGATGTCAACAGTGCTCAGCGCACGCTGCTTGTAACCCCGTCGGAAAGCAGGCCCGCGAGCAGCCAGGAAGGGATGCATGCTCGGGAGAGCGTTGTCGTAGCCGTGGTCACCTACTGGAGGAGCACAGAGTTCAGAGTTAACCTTGTGGTTTTTGTCTGTGTATTTGTCATGCTCCTCCCTCTCTCCCCGCTGTCCACAAAAGGTACATGTTTTAAATCAAGGACTAAAACAGTAGATGGGAGCAAGCCTTTGATCCAAACTTGGAACTGATTCCCTCCCTCCTTCCTGCTCCCCAACAGTCCTTTTCCCCTCAGAAGCCTCCAATCATCAATCTTCCCAGTAATTATCTCTCCTTCTTCTAGTCATCAACTCTTACAGGTTTCCCTCTCCTACTGCTTATATCAGAATTGAAATGGTTGTTCCCATTCTACAAGGAATCAGGGGCTGGAATTAAAGTCTGCATTCCTGAGATTTGGGAATTCGCAAGGCAGACACCTTAACTTCTTTCAAAAAGCCAAGCACATTCCCCTTGGCAGTGCTCAGTTCAAGCATACTGAAGTACTCTCAAATCCTGTTTATTACATCAGGTAAAGGGATACCCCGCAAAAATTACAAAATCCTAAACAGTCAAAACAACAAACAAACAAAAGGCATGCAACAAAATTGGCTGCAAGGCTTGGACACATGGTGGGTTTAAGAAAATACTCAGATTCCTGGTGGAATATAAACACCTAGAGTGCAGCTGCAGACCAATATCCTAAAATCTGTTCTAAAAGTCAAAAGTCTCTCTTGGCAGTCACAACCAAACTTGAGTGACTGTATCCTTCTTAAGAACAGTTTAACCTATCTATCTGCCTCCAGAATTGCCACCTTGTCTGCTTTTTTGCTCTTTCTGATTTCAATTTTTATCATTCCTATAGCTTTAGGTGAAGTCACACTCACCAGCTGGCATACTTAAAAATATCCTTTTTTTTATAATAATAGAAATAACAATGTTAAAGACTCTACTTGTACATCTTCTTGCTTGTTTGCTTTAACACAATCTTGCATTTTTTATTAGTTTTTCCTTTTCAACTAACTTATTTTGAGTACAGTTGTTTTAAGTTGCTTCCCTATGGAGTTTGCTGTACAGAAACATTTAAGTAGAAGGGCTGGCGTGCGCTGGCACTGCTAGGAATAGCACTGCTATTGGTAAATGTACAGGTATTTTGCTGTCACTCTGTCCATGAAGACACATACAATGAACACTTAGTTCATTTATGTAACTTTCTAGAGTTTGATGCACAGACCCACTCCCACTTGCCTTTGGGAAGCTTTGGCAAGTCAAACACTTTCGAAGAGCGATTCACTTCAACTCATATAACACTGTTACATTTAAATATAGACTTGTAACTATTTTTAGGTAGATGAACTCAACGTATAACACACATGGAATTATATTCTACACTGCTGTCATTTTTTGTTAGATTCAGTTGGAAGATTTTTGAAAAGTTGAAGTTTTTGAAGCATGTTTTTTTAAACATGCTATTTGATGACTCAGTGAGAACTCTGGTTTCTTCAACTATTATTGTTGTGCTGTTACTAGCTTTAATACTTTCTTCCACTTATACACATGCTGAGAAACAAAATAATAACATTAAGAGGTGTGTCTTGCAAGCTCCAATTTAAATTCCCCGTATGTATTTTATATTCAAATAGTTTAAGCCATACATTGGGGAAGCTTGAAACACAAAGGCTGCTCTTTAAAGAGCACCTCGGGCTTTTAAGTGGAATATTCCTCAGGTCAATGGAATATCCCTCATCTGCTCCTCATCTGAACAAGCACACAGGCTTGTGTTGAAGCATCTGAGATGTCTCAAAAATGTATATTACAAGGGCTTTAATCACTAAGCTATGACCATCCTAGAGACTGCTGAAATAATAACAAAACTGTTTACAAATGAGGAAGACAAACTTACATTTTGGAAGTGGCTCATTTTGTACAATTGTCCAGCCTTCATCCGCAACCAGAATTATGGGTTGAATTCGCTTATTATGTCGGTAGTGAAATCTGTCAGGAATTTCTTCTTTGAGATACACTTTCATGTGGTCACTGCAGTTTTTCAGTAAGTTGTATACGTAAGTTTTGTCTGTCAAGAAAAAACTACATGTGAAATAGTTGGAAATTATGTCCCGTTTACAATAACTTTCTGCCAATTAACTTTAATCTGCCTTTTTCCGAGCAATATTTTTTCTTTGAAAAGTATGACATTTCATCATGTCCCTGATGAAATACTCTACATATCAATGTAGGTTTCACAATTTATTCCTCCTTTAAACAGCAATTAATGGCTGTGATCTAGAACCTACAATTCAGGCTACTCCTTGGACTTTGGCAGGGGGTGGAAGAAAAGAACCAAAATTCAAGTAGAGAAAACAAAAGAACATAATCATACACAGAAATAACCAATATTTTATCCGAAGCTGTGGATGTATTTTAAATTTTGTTTTCCATATATAATTTGGTTTACTGTAATCACTTCAGCAGCCATATTCAGGGAAACTCCCGTTCGTATCTACCCTGACATACAAAAACTGATATTTCATTCACAAAAGCAAAAAGAGTAAAGCAATCAGCTCATTTTAGATTTTTTTGTGCACTTGGAAGTTTAGACAGTGTTATTTTTAATTCTAAATAAACCCAAGTGTTATTCTGAATAAACCCAAGTATTTATAATGAGCAAATAAATTGCTTATTATGAATTACAACTTCATAACCGAATGACTGAGCAACAAAAGATCATGCACATGTTCTGCCTATTCATTTGTCAAGAATCAATTCCAGGCCCATCTTTAGCATCCATAGCAATTTGACAGAAAACACATTGATTACCAAAGCAAAGAAAATCATTCGGTCTTTAGCTTATTCATTACAACAAAGCTGTGCAATATGAACTACACCAGTTTTGAAAAAGATGTAAACAACCTACCACACTGTGTACATTTTTAACAATAATATAAGCAAGATTTGATTCTCAGTGTACAACTTAAAAAAATAAAATAAGAATACATACTTTGTCTTGGCAGCACTGCAGCAACTGGACTCTTGTCTATGAGAGTATAGTTTTTGCGACCAATACAGCTATCCAGGTTAATCAGCTTCTTTGCAGAGCAGGGGGCCATTCCATGATCACTTGTTATTATGATGTTAATAGCGTCCCACAAATCTAATGCTTTCAGTTTTTTAGTAAGGAAACCAATATGATTATCCACTTGTTCTAATACTTTGCGCATGTTCTCAGTATCATCTGGTCCATATTTATGCCCACTTGCATCTGGTTCTTCCCAGTATAAAGTAGCAAAACTGACTGGTGGGTTGGAGTTGTTGAGCCACGTAACAATTTTCTCCGCTCTCTCCTCAAATGTTACTGAGAAATTATATTTCATAAAGAACTGTGGCGTTGTATTGTGAATTTTCACATCACTACCAGGCCACATTGCAGCAGCACTTGCTCTGTTTCCTTGCTGATTTGTTATCCAAATTGGGACAGCCCCATTCCACCAGAAGGGATCTGAATCATTGAACTGCGAGAATGTTTTCTGGGCATCTGCATCATACATGTCATTAGCCACAATGCCGTGGCTTTCTTCATACAGGCCTGTCACTATACTGTAGTGATTCGGGAAAGTCTTTGTGATAAAAGAGTTCGTAACGTGGCTGACGAGCACGCCATCCTCAATGAACTCCTGGAGATGAGGAAGTTTGTAGGTTTGCAAGTAATCAGCCCTGAAGCCATCAAAGGACACCAGGAGTAACCTGGTTAGGGGATTACCAGCTGAGTTACCACAACAGACAGCTACTCCTGAAGAAAACAATAATGCTAAGATCAGGTTCATTGCTGACGCACCCAAGTATTCCCAGACGCTAATTTGATGCACCTGAAAAATCAGACAGAGTATATTTGTAAAACAAAGTAGTTGCCTGTAACCAATGTACATTATGCATATCTTCCCAAGGCAGGTACCATAAAATAGCTAGTCCAGCAAGTAAATTCAGTAACAAAGGCAACGAGGTTTCCTCCCGCCCTCTTATTCAAGACTCTAAATGAAAAAAACTTCTTTTAAAAGCAATTATTTCATTATTTCAAGGATTCTCAGACACTACACTTAGGCATTACAGACACATCAGGTTAGCACAACCCAAAACAAAACTGTGTGTGGGAACAGAGCAGGAAACAAACTTCTCATTGCAGCTCAAGCTTCTTCCCGACTTTTTATCTTCTTTTTGTTTTGTTTTCTTGTCAGTGCAGACTTTCAGCCCAGAATAGCAAGCCCAGTGTGCTCCACCTCTACACCCAAGGCTTTCCTGAAGTATTAGCCTCACGGATGTCAAATCCACACTGCAGACAAGACATAAAATCTCACACCAGCCCGGAAACACCCCAAAGACACAAATCAGTCACGTTTTTACTACACACAGCACTTCACGACTAACTCCGGAAAGTTTCCAGCGCGACAGCTCTTAAGCAGAGCCCCTGACCAGCGAGCTCTGAGGCAGGACCTCGTCACCTCGCTCTCAAGGGGTTATCCCGACCTTGAGAGGGGGCGCCCGGCACGGAGCAAGCGCTCAGCGCCTTCTCGGCCGCCGCCTCCTCGGGAAACGGGCCGCGCCGCCCCGGCTAGCGGCAGGCGGGAGCCCCGCTGACCTCCCCCCGGGACCCGGCACCGTCACGACCGGCAACACTCACCCCTTGCCCGGGACGGGGAGCAGGAGCGACGGGCAGCGCGGGCACCTCCGCGGCTCCTCCTCAGGGCAGGGGAGCGGCGCCTGCGCGGCCCCAACCGCCGCTAACGGCCGCAACCGCAGCCCGCCGCGCAGGGGCGGAGGCCGGCAGAGCGCTGCGATTGGCCGGGCCGTCCGCAGGCGACGGCTGATTGGTGGTAAGGGAGGCGAGGGGCGGGGCGTCGCGGGGTGAGCGATGGGGGAGCGGGCGCAGGTGCACGGGGGTAATGGCAGCGGGGCGGGCGCGTGAGGCGCTAGCGGTTACGCGGTTATTGGCCGTATCTGCGAGCCAAGATGTCAAAACCGGGCCCTGGCTCAAGAAACGGGCAGGATCGAAGCGGCCAAACCGCCATTTCCCTAAAAACTTCTCACTGAAATGACCGAAGGACAAGGAAAAAAAAAAAAAAAACGGCAAAGCAGTGAGTTGTTGGCCTGTGACCGTGCTGTTTTGACCCAAAACACTGAACGTGCAAGCTTGCAGTGAAGGTGTTCCCGAACGCTGCCTTGAGGCAGGTTCCGTGTGCGCCAGTGGGTGTGCGGGATCGCGGTGGGGTGAGGTGCTGCGGTTTGTTTTGGGTCCCGGCATTAAATTTGCTTTGTGACTCAAGGCTGACAGTCCAGGTGCCCTCTGTCATCGTTTTTATTATTAGAAGGAATTAGTGAGTCTACAAAGCACGCCAGGTTGCTGACGGTGAGAAAGAATGAAGTCAATTGTGTTTAAGTAAGCACTCTTTAATGGTATATACCAGCGCTTACAGCTCCCATTTAAAATTTCACCTTGAAAACTGAGACAAGGATATGAATGTAGCTTCACTGCTGCCTTAAGTAGAGGATCCGCATTTCACCGTACAGGCTGCTGGCCGGTTTACTCTGATTACTGCAAAAAACACTCCACGTGGGCTGGGTGTCATGCAGCTGCCCAGATGCTGCATGTCAAATTGGAGTCAAATGAACCATATTTTTTTTCCCCTCCCTCTCTCTCTTTCCTTCTTAGTTGCACTAATGCAGCTCTGTAAATATGCACATGACCATTTATGACCCGGAAAAGGGAAACGTCCTTTACAAGTGACCTTATTGCATTGTGTTGACTATTTACTACACAGAGTGAGTTTATAGGGAATATATAATGTAATACATGAAATTTTTTAGCCTGCTTGATTTCGGTTTTATTTGGGTCTTGTTACTCTCTTCATACAGATACATTTTAAGCAACAAAAAGCGTTTTGCTAACCCATTTTCATCTATTGCTCATCTATTCACTCCTCAAAAGCGTAAGCAAATCTTGTTTACCCATGGCCATGTGCTTTGAAACCTGTTCATGGCCATGTGAGCTCAGCCTAGAGTAATTTGGCCAGTTTGACACATCCTGAGGACACCCAAGCAACTCCGGACATCCGAAATATGCCAGCCTGCACGTACAACCCCTTTCATACAAGTCTTGTATTGAGTGTGTGCCTGTAAGAAATGCTTTAATTATATGTTTCCTTAAATTAGCAGAAGAGAAACTAGGAAGGACCAGGATTTTTGCCTTTCATCACCTTTATCTCTCCTTGCATTGCATTTAACCATTACAATCTTCTGTTAAACTTGTAAACACTAGACTATACATAGTTTTGCCAGATGGTATACAGATTTACTGATGTAGTTCAGTTGAGCATTTGCAGCTTGAAAATTATTGTATAAATGCATTTGTTTTACTGGAATTTACTGAATGACAGGATGTAAGGAGTAGGCAACTATGAAAGAGTCTCAATATTTGGCTAAGTTGAATAAAAGACTTGATTTCTGGGCTGGAAACTATAACCCCCTATTGCTCATATTGGGGAGGAAAACTACTGCTTTTTATTCAGATTAAAAAGAAAAAAAAGTGAGTATTTCAAGTATCTGTCCTAAGAACTTTTGTAAGAAAATGTTATTTATTTTCAGTGCTTATAACCAAGAGGACTGAAATGGAATACTGAAAAAAAAAACTTTTCCTTTTTTTCCACCAGTTTTTCTCAATTTTATGCATATAGCAGAAGTCTCTGATTAGTTCTGCCAAGTACTTTATTGTCAGTCATTTACTGTATTTTGGTGTGTCCTTATGTTGTTGAGAAGAAGAAAAACATGAAAATATAGTTCATAAAACCATAAAAGGCAGGTGGTGACTAACAGTGTCTAAATTTATTAGACTTTTATTTTTTTAGTTCCCATTTAATCTGAAGAATAGCTTGTATATGGTGATTGTAAACAGAAAGAAACATTAACCACACTGTTTCTCAAACTGTCTGGAATGATATCCCTAGGGTTACATGACAGAGTGATACAGAATGTTTTGGTGTCATTGTTCTTTATTTCATTTACTAGAGACTCCACTGTATAAAAGCTTGAAGTCTGGTTTCTCCAGCTGCACTTTATAAGGGTGCTCAGTTTCAGTGGTGAACAAGGATATTGAAATGATGCCAGATTTTAAGGGCAAACAAAACTATTTTCCTTGGAGCAGCTGCTTCGTTAGAATAAAAAAGTCAACATTTCTTAGGCTATCAGGTATTCTAATGGAATTTCCAACCACTGAGTTGGATAGAAAACCAAACAAAGTCTTACAAAAAGACCTTATAAAAAGACCACAAATAAAGGACTTCTTTGAAATATCCAAATCGGTAATAACTGTGTTGGTCCTGCAGTAGATAATGTGGGCTTTCAAAGTGTGTATTGACTATGCCTAGTATTTTTAACAACTAAAAACTATTGATGTAATAGTTGAGTGGCCTGGGCAAAACAATTTTGTATTGTTTGTCCAGTTCCCAGTGGAGAAATGCCTGTCTCATGTGGAGTCGTATTTATTGGTGCATTTACTTTGTGTTTTATGTGTTTTGTGCAGGGTCAGTAGCAAGGGAAAATCTGTCTGAAGATGAATTGTCATTATTACAACGGAGTCCTGAATCCATGAGCCAGCCAGCACAGAACCTAGGTCAGCGCAGCAACAGATTGATCTCTGGAAACCATTTTCAAAGATGCACTAACTCTTTGTAAAAAGACAGGATGGTCAAAGTCTTCTATTAAACCAATATCTTATTAACATTTTGGTTTTTGTCTGTTGTATTTCCTTACTACACAGTCCTGTGCCACATGCTCTAGGTGACCCTGCGTGTGCAGGGAGGTTGGGCTAGATGACCTCTAGAGGTCCCTTCCAAGCTTAGGCATTCTGTGATTCTGTGATTCTACAACGTGAAGTAGAATACAGAAACTGCCATAGCTGCATGTGTCAACAGTTCCTATGAAACTGAACTTAAACGCTGTTTCTGAACATGAACTGGCTCTGTGTGCAGATGTGAAGTATTGAGGCTGAGTGCACCTAATCAACTTTTTGTCCCCCATATGGTAGCAGTTCACAGTAGCACAGTTTGGATCAGCTTGGGTGACCATCAAAAGCCGGGAGCACAAGAGCAGTTTTGTTCCTCCTAAAACAACTCATGTGCATCATGCTGTCTAATGCAGTATCATTAGTGAATAAAACACGGTGTTCATGAATGACTAACAGGTGAGGCACTTCTTTTATATAGAAGCTAAAATTGAAGATGTTGCAAGGACAGTTTAGGTAGGATTGATTTCATCCAAATAGTGCAGTGTGGAGTGAAAGTACAGTGGTATGATTTTATTGTAATCTGTAATATATCTGTAAGCACTAAGCAGGCTTTCTCCCAGAGCCCAGAGGTTGGGTCTGATAATGTACTTGGATTGATTCACCACAGGCTTCTAAATTTTGGGGCTTTCATGACAATGGGATTTTTGTAAAACAGGTACCTGGTATGGCCATGAATATTCATGATTATTTCAGTTACAAATGTCAAATACAAACTAAGGGCCCTACCATATGACATGCTAAGAACCCTTTGTTTCTACCAACATTTTAAAATATTATTTAGCATTTTCTACTTTTAGGTTCAGCTGTTTCTGGGAATACTGAGTGCTTTGTTTTAATCATTCCATTTTCTTGCTTGCCTTATTACTGAAAAAATTACTTTAGACCAAACAATTGAAAGAACTCAATTGGTTTATTTAAAAAAAAAAAAATGTAAGTTCTTTGCTTAGAACATGTAAGTATCTTCATGGAGAGTAAGTAAAAACTGAAGGACACTCCTAATTAAAGCAATAAAATCATAATAATAACTACCTGGAAATTATATCCTGAGCAGTTCCAACAGAAATAGGTTGCTGTTTTCAAACAGCTAAGGCTGCTAATTGTTGAAGCTACACGTGGAACCAAAGGATATGGAATTGCTCGCAGTCTCAGGTAGTGAATACCTGTGATACGGACATTATGGGATTTAAAAAAGAGATGCCTCTAATTTAGATGCTGAAGTTTTAGACAACTAAACTTAATTTAGTTGTTTCTAAGAATGAGACTTCCGGAGATTTTACTGGTTGATAGGGTCATATGTATACTAACTAAAAGTTATGAGCAGAATCATATTAGTTTTGGGATTTCTTGCTATGAAATGATTAGAGTTACAGTGAAGAAAGGAAATTCTGTCATAAAGTAAAAAAAAAAAAAATTGAAAATCAAGATTTTTTTTTGGTAATATCCTCTGCTATTATATAAATGTTGCTGCTTATGTTTTATATAATCATTTATCATGCAAATCATGCAAGGTGGTGCCAAGACCTCTTCTGCTTTCCTAACTCTACAGAGTGCAGAATCTCTTACCTTATGCAACTTTTTTGTGTCTCTCAGTTCTTTACTAAGACATTTTTGGTCAGGGATTAGAGACAGATCAGCACAGGAAACAGAAGACCGCAAGACTAATGTGACACATCATGGTGTGGCCATCTCAGTGCTGGTCTCTCTTGACATCGTGTATCTTGTGAGTTGTGTCTCTAAAACTATTTGTATCTCCCGTGAACAGAACATGCAAGGGTTGTAAACCGGCAGTGCAGTTCATAGCATCTGATTTCAAATCCCTGGGATTTTCACCTGGATGAACTTTTAGGTGTAACTGAGCGTGCCCTGCGGCTTCATCACTAGGCACTGGAGTGAAGTCTGGATCTTCGAGCTGAATGGCATTTTATTTGCTCTTGGAAGCAGGGCAGAGGAAAGGAGAACTTCTATAGCTTATATTTATGACTGAAAAATCAACATAAACTTAGTTTAGATAAACAAAACACAGTATTATTTTATAATACTAATATATGCAACACTTTCATTTTCATACCTCATATTACCTGTGATATTTTATACCCTCCAGCAGGTGCTGCTGCATCCTGCTAATGTTTTCTTCGTGGAGGGAAAAAAAAATCCAAGCAGTCATTTAATTTAACTCCATGCAACTGTACTTTGCTCTTGGTTTGCTCTGAAGGAGTCATGAGTGGGTCTGTTTAATTTTCTTTCTTAAATGATTTGGCAGCAGAGTGACTAGGAAAGGAATTTTTATGATGTCAGAATATCAATCCTGCCATGTATGCAAGTTTTTAAGGTCAGTGACAGTTGCTTATCAAGGCCGTGCTCAAAGGTGAACAGATATAGATGGAAACACATTTGTATTTCTACAAAATAAGAAAAAATACAAGTGTTTTCTTATTCTTAAAGTAGAAATGTTTCCTGAAAATGTAAACTTATGAAAGTTTCTAATAAGTTTCTCTGTTTTCCCAGTTCCTTAAACTTTGTGTCTCTTCAGTGTAGTAACAAGTGGTAGACTCTGTGTGCTGAAAAAAGCACAGAAACCTGTATAGCTATGGCTTGAGACAAGTCCATTTTTGGGGAGGCAGCATTTTCAAACCTCTGAGGTATATATGGAAAAGGTGCTTCAACCTCAAAAATCCTTGAAGTTGTTATTAAACTAAAGATGTTTTTCCTTTCTGGAAAAAAAAAAAGAGCTTTGTCATTTGTCTTTCTCTTGACTTGAATTTTGGAAGATAAGGGTGGATTAATGGTAGTTGGAAGCCCCCTGTTGAGTAGGAGATTCGGATAAGAGAGGATCTCCATATTTCCATAAAATTTCTTTCTCTTGGGCCGTGCAGAGGTCTGCAGACTACTGTATGCGAGGGAACAACTGCAGGTCTCCAAGTGGCAAAGCCTCTTTGAAAGTCTGTCACTTGCCATACGATTATATAGAAGCTCCCACAGTGCTGGTCTGTGCAGTTGTTTGCTGTGAGTTACCCCTCTTTCTACCACGCAGTTTCACGAAATCCATTATCTTAAGTTTCACTCTGTCCATTATCTGGCACTTTCACATTCTTAGAGAAGGGAACTGAGTTTCTGCAGGAGAGTCTTCTCAGGCGTCCAGGTTTCTACTGGCAGCTGTGCAGAAAGGGAGTGCCATAAAATCTCACGTTAGGCAATAGTCAGACTTTTATAACAGATTTTTGTCGCCCAAAACACCAAATATTGATTGTGAATGCTGGAAGTCTGTAAGTCAGGTCATATACCTTACACTTCAAAATCTCTTACTTACCATTTCCATTTTAAGAATTGTGCCTGGCTTATATCTGCAAAATGTGAAGAGTAAATGTTCTGTTTGCTGATGTATCATCTGTGCTGGGCAAGATTGTGTGGGTCATAATACTTGAAATTAGGTCTCAGCTATATATCCTTGAAGTCCTGTTTTAGCGAGTTAGTCTGGAAAGTTTATGAGGATTTTAAATGAACCTCAGCATGATAAGTCAGGAAGAAAAAAACCATTCTTTTGGCTCAAAAATGAGAGGTTAAGCCTAGTTAAAATTTAAACATTTCAGTAATAATCCATATAAAGCAGGTGCAGTAAACATAGATAAAAGTCTTCAGTCATTAGTAGCTGAAGTTCTCATAATTCTCCCAAATCTAGAACTAGATCTTCATCATGTTTCATCCCCTTTGATTTCAGAGGCTCTGGAGTGCACGTCTCTTTTTAGAGAGCAGTTCATCTTATCCCAAACCTCATGGTATTTGTTGTCTTCAGTTTCTTTACAGATTCTTCTCTCTCTATCTTCATTCACTAGTGAAAAGGAACTACATTGATAAGAGGGCTAACCTTTAGATTTCTGAAGTCCAGCCAAATCAACCCATCCCCAGAAACTTTGGTATATCTCTTATAGTATAAAGATATATAACCTCTACTTGCATGTGTCATTGATATATTAATTGTAAGTATATGTAAACATTTACTCAGTGATGTTTGTTTTTTTTCCTATATACCAAGGCATCTCATAAGGCTTTTTACACTTTTGGCCATACTTTGTAGATAGTGGAATGAAGTGATTGGTTCAAGGTCCTGAAATGAATCAGTGGTGATACTGGAAAGAGTGCAAGTTTGTTATATTTTTCTAATGGATGTACCACTTTTATATTTTTGTGTGTGTGTTTTTGGGGTGGAGAGGAACCTCAGAAAGTTCAACAAGGCAAGTGTGGGGTTGTGCTCCTAGAAAGGAATTGTGCCATGCGGCAGTACAGGTTTGGGGTTGACCTGCTAGGAAGCGGCTGTGTGGAGAAGGGAGTCCTGGTGGACACCAAGTTAATCACGAGCCAGTAGTTTGCCCTTGTGGCCAACAGGGCCGATGGGAGCCTGAGGGTAGAACGTTGCCAGCAGGTCGAGGGAGTGGATCCTCCTCCTCTACTCAGTCCTGGTGAGGCCGCACCTGGAGTGCTTTGTCCAGTGCTGGGCTCCACAGCACAAGAGAGACGTGGAACTACTGAAAAGACTCCAGTCTTCCTTCAGAAAAGAAGACATAGAGGGGATCTTAATCAGGGTACCCACCTTATGGGTGGGTGTCAAGAGGATGGGACCAGGCCGTTTTCACTAGTGCCCAGCATTAGGGAAAGAGACAACTGCCACAAAATGAAACACAGGCAGTTCAGTCTGAACCTGAGGAAAAACCTCCTGACTGTGAGAGTGACCAAGCACTAGAACAGGTACCCCAGAGAGGTTGTGGGGTCTCCTTCTCCAGAGGTGTTAAAAAGCCTCCTTACCATGATCCTCTGCAATGTACTGCTGGCGATCCTCATTGAGAAAGGGAGTTGGACTGGATGATCTCTAGAGGTCTCTTCCAACCTCAGCCATTCTGTGACTCTGATTTTTTTACAAATGACCGTTCATTGTTTGGTAAGGAACCACTGAAACACTGCAGGTCGTTTGTCCTGGTGAGACAACTTTGCCTTTCTTTTTCTTGAAGTGTGTTATGAAAATGAATATAATGAAGTCTACATTTCCACCTTTATATACAAAAGGTACTCAAAATTTCCAGTAAAATTACTTTACTTCCTGTGAAATAATATATATATTTACTGAAGCTTTATAGAGTTGATAGGTGTCTCAGCCATTTTTCACTATACTTGGCCAAGATATAGCTGGAAGAACAAATAATGGTTGTTGATCCTACAGATAAAGTTAGCAGTAGTCTGATCTAGAAAGGGGTTAAAAGTGAGACAGCCTATCTCTTATTTCAGCGGAAGTATAGTTGTTGATTTAAAGGTCTGTAAATGATTGTTGGAGACCTGTCATGTGTAGCAGTGCACTGAAAAAGCACACCACAAACTCCGCTTCCTCCTAGACAGAGTTTATCTGTCAACATCCCCCTTTAGTTGGAATCTTTTAGGGTAGCAGAAGGCAAAACTCACCAGCCAGCAACCATGGAAAGTAAGGACTTTACAAAGGTTAATCAAAATATTAACACCGATATCTATGACATTCCAGAGGCTGAGGAGGACAAAGAGGATCTCCTTAACGGTCATGTCTGTGAAGATTTAGCATCTCCTTCTTCCACGACTACCAATGCAGAGAGCATGGACTTAAGTCAAGAGACCCCAGAAAACAGTCGCAGTAATTCTGTGGCCTCTCAGCACGGGCTCGATGGGGAGGATGGTTCTTCTTCATCTCACCACGGTGCTGAAGACTACCAATACCAGGAGGCGATGGATCTGATGAGCCCAAGTCAGGAAGATAAACATGTAGGAAGCGAGATGTTTGAGAACGGCATGCTCTCTCCTACAAGTTTCCATATGACCTCTCAGCATGGGATTGAGGAGGAGGATGGTTCTTCTTCATCTCACCATGGTGCTGAAGACTATCAATACCAGGAGGAGATGGATATGATGAGCCCAAGTCAGGAAGATAAACATGTAATAGGGAGGATGATTGAGAACAGCCTGCTTTCGCCTACAGGTTTCCAGTTGCGTCGGAGCCAGAGCACTTCTTCCAACTCCTCAACTTCCATCAAGTTCCCCCTGAACAATAATTTGGGAGAAACAGACAACTTCCAGGAGGAGTACGACATACATATGTTTGTAAAGGTAAGAACTTGTCTTCTTCTATGTATAGACTAGTTTTAAACTCCAAGTCAATCTGTTTGTCCTCCAGATTTGTATAAGGCAGCTGCTCTGGGTGAAGATTTGTTCCCATCTCTGCTGCCTGCACGCTGCAGTAAACTGATCACTTAACCCTTGTGTATCTTAAGGCGCAGAGGGAGAAGGTTGTGTAGCACAGAAATGCCTGGGATTTTTTTTAACTCAACTGGAAGCACACTGGAAGTATTCTAGTTGTTGCTGCAACTCATTTATTTTGTAAAATCACTTTGCTGCTACAGGTGGACTACTTCTGCTAACTCAACTGGTTTAATTGCAACTAGTTTAAGTATCTCTCTGTTTCACTTACTATCTAGATCAAGTAAGATATAAATTCCTGAGAAAATGTTTCATACTTCATAACTTGAAGAAGTTGGAGAGAGGTTAAGTTCCTAAACCATAAAACACCTGTATTCTTAAATAAATATCATGCTTCCCTTCATAAGCATTCTTGTATTCAACCATTCTCAATATTTATAAAGATGAAAAATGAACTTGACAGTTCCTCCTTTTTAATTACAAAAGATAACACTTTTCAAGTTTTGTCTGTCATAAGTAGGACCTTGCACCATAAGTACTCTAATCTCAGCAGAGGTGTTGTGCAGTCTGCCACTTTTCAACACAAATAAGATTATCAGAATCTGTTCCTCAATTCCACAGATGTTTTGAATGCAGAATAAGAGTTTTTCTTACTACATATAGTAGGAAGCATGTTCAGTAAAATCTGTATTGTGTGAATAAGTTTATTTGAGCAACAGCATCCCAAAATCTTGCACTGATGCTGATTGTCTTGTATGAGTTAGGTCAGATAAATGCTTGATGGACTCTTCTAACTTCATTTAGTTTCTGTTGTAAATCATATATCTTGGAAAACTGAGGTAAGTAAAAATGTTTACTTATTCCACTCCACTATCCACATTTACTTTTAAGATTAAAAAAGATCATTTCTATAAGTAGCAACATAATCTTGAAATTCTTTTCAATACATTATCAAAATTATGATTTGAATATTTCCTGTAGATGAAAAATTAATGATATTCCTCCTTCAGTTATTCCTTCTCTATATTTGACAATACTTTGTCATTGTGTGGTAAGCTTTGAACAAATATATTTACATTTAGATTATGGATAGATTAAAAAAACACAAATAATGGCCATTAGATCATTTAGCCTTATGTTGCATATACAAATCAAAAAACTTCACTTCTTTATCTTAATTTTTATATAAATATTGCAAGTCTTCTAAAAGGAGGGTATCCTTCAAGAGAGCATTTACTATTTGCTTGGTAGTGAATTATTCTGAGTTCACACCTGTTAACACAGGGGGATTTTGCTACTGATTTCTGTAGAACTGGGCTACGGGTAAAGTTGCTGCAGTTGAATATGGGGTGTTTATTGGCAACTTCATGGCATTAGGTACTCAAAGGCTGTACTTTGGCTTTGAAGTCATTCCTCATTCTTATTAACCATATTTATTCCTCTTCTCTTTATCTTCCTTTTGTTTCAAGATAATTGTGTTCTCTCTTCCCGTGCATGAGAATAAGCAAAATACATGCAGATGCTTCTATTCAGCCAGAGATGCTGTGATTAATGTACACTTCTGGAAAGTGAGGAGAAGGCAGCTTGAAAAGAGTTTGGCTGTAAACAAGATCGAGGGAGTTATTTTCCTTGCTTTTGTTGTGCAGAAGAAGCTGAGTGTCTGACAGAGAAGCTTATCAGCTAGTCTAGGGAGGACCGCATACTTTGGACCCTATTCACGCTTAGTCCCATTTGCAGTTAAGATCCAAGATGTCCCTCCATGGCTGGGGGATAAGACATGAGCTTTTCACGTGATCCATACCCTGATCTTCCTCCCGCAGGAGCTGGAGGCCAGGTGGGCTAGGCAAGGACTTGCTAATACTCAGACACTTCTATATGGGTGACTGAACTCATCTTTATCGCTGTTTTATTTTTGGAGAGAAGGAGAGATTTCTGGGCTCTTAGTATGTTTATTTTTTCTTTCATTCTTACTGGTATCAAGGCAATAAAGCATTGGAGTGCAGAGCCAGATTTGCTATCTTTAATTATCTACAGAGCAAAAGTCAGCCTATAAAACAGAAGGTATTAACGTAATGTATAACAAGAATTGTGAAATAAAAGGTGACTTCTTTGTGACTGCATTCCTTTCTTTGCTTTGGGTCTTGTCTTGGGCTTTCCCTGTCTGTTCTCCATTCCCATGCCTGCTCTCTGGTTGTGCAGCCTGTATGTGTTCCTTGGAGATAGTGTCCTGTTTCATGCCATGGAGCGCCATGTCATGGAGGAATGATTTGAAGTTGTGACCATCCTCTGCTGCGTTTGCTCTCTTTTGCAGGCATGAACAATGACAGCGGGACCTTTTGTGGTGCACGGTGGTCGTGTTGACCGCTGCCTACACCTTCATTTGGTTTTAGTACTAATAAGTCTCTGTGAGTAGTTGGAAATATCAATGTCTGACAAAGATGTCGAGATGGGGCTGCTGGTTGGAAGGCAGAAAGAAGTGGGAAGTCAAAACGGCAGCTAACGTGAGCACAGTTGTCTAGTTGCAACCCATTGCCTAGAAGAGGAATTTAACTCTGTTACCCCAGTAATACTTTTAAGTGCTACGGCCTTGGGACCACAGTTTCACTCAAACTGGATGAACTTTTATGCAGCTCATTCTTTTTCGTTAGGCACCAAGAAAATATTTCAATCATGTAAACTTATCTTTCACTGAATCTCGGTGCTCTTTAGTTAGGTCATCATCAATGGACAATTCTGGAGGTATCTAAAGAATTTTGGCCATTTAACAAAGAATCCGCTGTACCTTTAAGCGCAGAATACAGCAGGCACCAACATGGAAACATTTGTGTGAATCCAACCTGTCCAGGCTTGTCACAGGCGCCTTAATGTCCACTTACATTGTACTTTCCTCAACAAAAGCCTTTGAAACTGAACAGAAATATGACCAATACACAGCTATATTACTTAGTGCACAGGGCAGCCTGACCTAGTTGCAACTGTTTCTCAGATGTCCAACTCTTTCACTCCTGTTTTATTGCTTTTTTTTAGTAGCATGTTTGTTCTGCAAGCTGAATTTCCCTTCAGTCTTTGCTTTCCTAGACTAAACGAATTCAGTTCCTTCAGCCTTTTTCCACTTAAAGTCATAGTT
Organism: Crypturellus tataupa; assembly: GCA_034781795.1. NCBI lineage: Eukaryota > Metazoa > Chordata > Aves > Tinamiformes > Tinamidae > Crypturellus > Crypturellus tataupa. The sequence continues at coordinate 4,034,440 of JAWLRI010000412.1, forward strand.
TCTAGTCTTTGAGTGGTCTAGGGAGGAGAGATTGACTTCTTCCAGCTCTGTCCAGTTTATCTATGTGTTTCTTAAACTCCAACTTAAAAACACAGGCAGGATATTTACCAATGCCCATAAAAAATGTTATAGCAATTGCCTTTTTTATTCATTATCTATCCAACCTTCTAGTTACAACACATTGTTTGGGCATATTTGTTCATCCTTTAATAGTTTTGTTTAGGATCACAGTGTTGATCTTCTAATTCTGGTGTTTTCTCAGTAAATGTGTCAAATGTATCAGTAATGATCTAGACCCTTCTCCGAAATGAGTATTTTCAAGCAGCTGGAATGCAATGGTGTTGTTGCACAGTTTGCATCTACATAATTTTAAGAGCATTGGGTATCTCGTAGTGATATGATCTGATTCTGATCACTTGTCGTCGAAAACAGAGTACTTTTGAAGACAGAGAATTACAGTGGTGGAAATCCATGTAAAGGATACTATTACCAAGACTTGGTGTACTAACTCAGAAAATAGAGGCCCAACTGTAATAAACCTGCGCTGTACTATGTACATAATACAACTTTATTGCTCCTTTATAGAGTCTATCACGAGTAAGAGACTGGTAATCTTTTAGGTCTTAAGATCTAAGCTTAGTCGCTATGTAACCCTTATGCCCGAGGAGGAAAATGGGCTTGTTAAGTCTCTTCATAGCTTGATTTACACTCATCTGAATTTTTCTGTGTTTGTGTGTGGTTGAAAAGATTAGCGAAGGGCAGTTCCACAGATAGCAGACAGTTCCCAGTGCCTCGACTATCAGTCCCGAGCAGAATGTGTGCTTTAGCAGCAGGGCTTAGCAGTTTGCTTAATCGGTTGGATACAAAGGGTAAAAGGTGCTGCTCCTGCCCTCTGCTCAGTATGTGCCTTGGTCAGGCACGTTTCCTGCCTCTAGAAAGGGGCATGAATCAAAGAGCAGTTGTCACTCCTGTGCCACCTTTAGCTTTTGGCTCCAGCCGTGCCTATGGCTTCTTATAGCCCAGTAACGTAGCAACAGCTTGAGAATTCAGAGCTGTATTGTCTGGAAAATTGTTACTCCTCGCTGATTGCAGTGAGAGCAAATACAATGCAAATATGTAGGTCATGCTAAGAAAAACCTGGAACAGGATTTTTTATATATATCTTTTTCTTTTTTCTTTGACACTCTCTTTGATTCTTTGAAAATAACATTTTTACCCCAGCCTGTTTTGTGCTTTTCTTTTGACAGATGCCAGTTTCTTTCATTAGATTTTAGAGGAGAAAAGTAATTGGAGTTGTGGATTGATTACTTCCTGAATTGATTACTTTCTTGCTTATAGTGTCACTGACAATTTATCTGTGTGGCAATACTGACAGCTATTAAATGTTTTCTGTCCAATACAGAGAGATTGATATTAGTTTTAATTGTTAAAATACATAAAGGACAGCTCCACTGAAAATGATGTTTTACTAACACAAAGTGATAGGTAGCTCCTGCAGAGCCACTTGTAACAATATAAATTATTTTGGAATTCTGCATGAAGTAAGATACTGGAGAAGGCTGCATTCCCTCTCTGCTTTCTTGATTTGGCCCATCTGACTTAAGGCCTCTCCAAGGAGCATCTCTCCTGGGTATGCAGGCTTCTGCAACAAAAAAAAATAATATTTTAAATAGTCAGTGCAACTGGATATTGAGTCAAGTGCAACTGGATGTTGAGTCACCCGACCAAGTGCAGGCATCTGCTATAGAATGTGTTTAGTTGTAGTGAATAGGGACCTAAGTGACCTATTCAGTGCCATTTTAGTTGCACCTGGCCTCCACCTACTTCTGCAAGAGATCAGGGGCCTTCTCACTTCTGCGTAGAGATGAAAGAGGTGTTCAGTTATCTTGGGCCTCATAAATGGTTCTGGCTATCTAGGTTTAGGCAACTGAATTTTGCTGGAAGGGTCTCCTGAAGACAACTTAAAGCAAGCTGAATCCTGCTAGCAAAGTGAGCTACATCTCAACTATCGACTAATTTAAGTTGGCTTCATGGTTAAGCTAGTTGATGCTCAGCAGCAGTTGTCTGCAACAGTGAAAAACATTTTATTGTTGGACATTCAAGCTGTTTGCTGGACAGTCTAACATTATTATCTTGTACATCTTAGCCTTTTCTACGAGTGGAGACCTCAGGCAAACTTTATTCAGTAGCTCCCTTGCATGTTTCTTTTTTTATTATTATTTTTTATAGTTACTTTTTATTTTAGACACCACAGTAAAAGATAAAAGACAAATTAGTTTGGAGGGATTGAATTTCTAGGTACCAATTAAAGCAAAGAAACAAACAAATGACAAATGGCACGTGAAATCAAGTCCTCTGCAGCCTCTTCATATAATACATAATTCATAAGCTGATCAAGGTCTATGCAGAAACTAATTGGCCATTACTACTCATTTGGGAAGACAGTTTCAGAATGACATTACTCTGATTCTGATGCATTGACTCCTTACTTAATTTCCAAATTACATTTATTCATGTGTAGTTAATACATTCTTGTTCTTCTGCTGACACAGTCCATTAGCTTTTGTAATTTCTTTTAGGACTTTTATTGTCAGCTTAAATTTAGGTGTCCGCAGACGTTTCTGAGTTAGAGCCAGCAAATCCTCTTTGTCCCCATTTCTTCTAGTCATCATATTAATACCCCTCTGTATGCGTAGTCCTTCTGCAAACATGTATTTTTTTCTGAATCTGCATCCTATTTATGGTTGCTTATGCTTTTTAGACTAAATAAAAACAAAAAAAAAAGTGTTTTTTTTCTTAATGTCCTTAAAGATTCTTTCTAGTTTTAATATCTGCTAGGAAGAAGCTGTCTGGATAAAATACTGGAGAAAATAGCTCAGGAATCGTTAATTTCATTGGGCAGACCTATTGACCTAAGAGGCCTTTTTTAGCTTTTTTTTTTGTATTATACTGTGATTCAGGCAAGCAAGCCAAATTTTCGTGTTTCTTAAATGTCACTGAATCTTTTTTGGGAGGACCCATAGTGTTTAAGTAAGAGGTAGTTCAAAGGAAAATATAATGACAGCCTTCACTTTAAAGTGAATGTTATCACGTAGAGAAATCATGGAAAAAAATAGATGTAGGGTGTGAAACTAAAAGAAGATAATTGGTCTATTTTGATGACATTATCTAAAGTTTCTATTTCTCTGTTGGTGATTTCAGGGACTAAAGAAAATGAAACTTGGCAGAGCAGATGAATATTACAAAGAAGTATAGGGCAGATATTTTTAATCGAGTGATGCAATATGTACCAGTGTTAATATGCTCCCTGTTCAGTGGGTCTCCTTGATATTTCTGAACAGTAACATACTCAGGATGAAAATGTAAGCCACGCTGAAATTATTAAGAGTATTTTACTGATTCGGTGAGACAGGATATTACCCAGGACATGTTGATGCATACTCCTCAGATTCACGTTGAAGGTTGTTTTGATTTGGGGATTTGTATGTGTAAAATTTATGACGTCTAGTTTTAATGATTCCCTGTCACACAGAAAACTCCTTCTTGAACAGGAGTCTGAAGTGCTTGTTTTTCTCTTTTGTTTTCGTGAAGCTAAAAGCAGGGAAGAAATAATTCCTACCTTGGCTATAAGTGACAGATCTTAATTCTCAAAAAGCATCTACTGGAATGAAGTACCCTGGGACAAAACAGTCCCTGTCCTAAGGGGGCTTGTGCAGTTCACATTTCTAGCAGGCCAATGATAGATCAACTAATAGGGGAACTCTATAATCATGTGAAAAATCTGCTCAAGGTACTCTCTGAGAAGAGCATCTGAAGAATGAGGGAGCAATTAAGCTGTTTAAACACACAGAGAGTTGTTCCCATGAGCAGGATTCGCCAGGACATCTAATACGGTCCTACATGTCTGTTTAATCAGTTTAATTCCACCATCAATTTCAAGTCTAAGGCTACTGGAAGCTGATACTTCTGTGAAAAGTTCCTAGACAAATATACTGGACACGTTTCTAGTATCCAAAATGTGCAATGCTCCATGTGGCCTATTTTTGAGAGGCACTAGCCTTTCTTCTCTTTCTTTGCTGACTACATGTATTTGTAAATGCATAACAGGACGTAGTCTCTAGAGTACTGCTCCATAGTCATATAACAAAAAAATGCTCTGCTAAAAAGAGATATTTTTTTCAAATATGCTCCTGCAGGATAGCGTACTTTATGAGACTTTGCGAGGCACCTTAAATGCTCCCTGTTTTCACCAAATACAAGTAGCTTGCCTATCTGTTGACTCAGTAACTTGGTCCTGGTCCTAACTGATCATTTACTTTGGTGTGCTAGTGCTTTGCTTTGTGTCAAAGAGACCATGTAACTAACAACAAAACTTGGAAGCAGCAAATTCATGGTCATTTGGCTCCTCCCTGTGAGATTGCAGAGAATGAAGTTTGGACCAGAGCAGAGTTTCCTTCTGGCATTGGGAGCTGATTGGCCCTGGGCACCACAGCTGATAACAGCTAAAAATAGGAACCGTATAAAAGCGGAGAGAGCAGCACAGCTGCCCGTACATTCCCTTCTCAAATCTCAGCAAGGGAGGATATGATGTTCTTCAAGCCTTTGCAAATATGTTACTAAGAACATTCTGCTTCTTAATTCCACCTAACAATTAACTCATCAGATAAAAAACACGCTGGACTGTGTGACTCACAGGGGAAGTAACCAAGTTATAATTAAAAGAAAACATTGAAGACCAGATTTTCCGAGCGTAGATTGACAGACAAGTGGGCCTCTGGTATTTCTTTACAACTGTGCCTGCAAAACAGCTGTGTTTTTCATGTGCAAGAATATTGGATGCATAGTCACATCACCGTCTTTGTGAGGAGTGTACTTTGTGACTGTGGAATTAGAAATGTTTGTAAAAACAACTGTCTTTTTATTTGACGGGCAAACGCTGTTTGTGTTGTGAACTAAACTGCCATTGAGGAGTGCAGGACTCTACTCTCAGCTCTTCTGTGAGGAAACACCGAGCAAGGAGGCCTGCTTAGCATGGTGAAGATTGAGAGACTCAATGTGTGTGAATACCTGAGAGGAGAATGAAAGAGGATGGGGCCAAATTCTTCTCCAGTGGTGGCCAGTGACAGGACAAGGGGTAATGGGTACAAGTTGAACCACAGGCAGTTCCATCTCCACGTGAGGAAGAACTTCTTTGCTGTGAGGGTGACAGAGCCCTGGCACAGGCTGCCCAGAGAGGCTGTGCAGTCTCCTTCTCTGGAGATCTTCCAAACCCACCTGGATGCCACCCTGTGCCACGTGCTCTGGGTGTCCCTGCTGGAGCAGGAGGGCTGGACTAGATGATCTCTAGAGGTCCCTTCCAACCTCAGCCATTCTGGGATTCTGTGATTCTTTGCTCTTGATTGTGGACAAATCAATCAGATCAATTCCTTGCATTTCTATTTCCTTTTAAACTACCTATCTATCTCCTCTGTTTGAACTGTAAACTTTGGGGGAACGACTTCTTTAGTTGATTACATTGTAAGATAAAACTTTGTATGTCTGAAACACTTTGGATGAATAAAGAAGGCAAACATGTTGAAGAACTCCCACTTTTAAATAGGGAAAAAAAGACAGGAATTGAAAACAGGGTGCAATCAGAAAAAGCACTAGGAAGTCTTAAAAATTAGTCAAAATCGTAAAAATTTGGTCACAGTGTAACTCCTGTGAATAACGAACTATTCCCTTATCTATTAATTGCACTTATTTTAAGTCCCCCTCTTGATTTTATAAGGTTTTACACTATGAAATTTGCATGGGTTAGTTCCCTTTCAGTTTAGTTCTAGTGTGTTAATTTTTTTATTGTTTATAATGAGTTTATAATGTTCTGCAAGACTGAAAGATGACCATGCTAACTTACCTTCACTTTTGATTTGGTATACTTAATCATTTCTGAAGGTCACCTATAACTACCTAGTAATTTTCCTTTTCATAGAAATATTAAATTACTCTTTTCGTCATTTCTTAATTGAGAGTGTTCATTCCAAATGAAATAATTGTGAGGGATGTTGGTTCAGCTCTTCTGTAGAATGAAGTTGTCCTTTTGTAGTCAAGAAACATAAGCAGCTGAGGTAGAAGCCCCCATACAGTGACTTTGACCTACACTGGATATAGAGCTGAGATGACCCAAAGTTCTTGGCCTTTCCTCTCTGAAAGTTACATTTTTTTTCTGTGTAATATGGAGCCAGGATATGATCTAAGAGTCTCTTATTGCTACCGTCTTCTAGAGTGGGATTTAAGCTTTTGTTCACATCGTGCAGTACCTTTATATATATTTATCAATTACTACGACATGAACAGCCACTTGCTGCTTGGCCAGGATTGGGTGGGAATTGCTAATGCTGAGCAAAGGCCTCAGTAGCTCATTAGTGTTTTATGAACTGATGAAGGTCTCTCAGCATGACCCAGTCCATTTGTATCGGTAATTGTCATCAGGGTGAGAACAGTGAGAACAAAAAGCTGGCCGTGTGCGTCGACATTTCGATGATCTATGAACTTCCTTCCTGGTATCACAACCAGGGACCAAGGGCAAGCAATATCTGACATATGCACTCTAGAAATCTTGTGATTTAGTGAACAGATGCAAACAAATAATGGCAAATCTTCCAGTTGAGAGGAAAACTCTTACATTGTCCACTATTCCCAGTTCTGCCTGATTTAAATAAGAGCTCTTCTTTTAGAATTGCCACCAACTTCTTTCAGTAAGGACGGATTTTTTATAAGGGAAACCACTCATCTGAGTTCAGTAATGCTTTCAGTCTGACATGTAGGGCTTATATTTTGAACCTTTGGGCTGTTTTTATTAGGTTTGGGCCATCCACTTTAAAGTAAGGCATAAACTAAACCACAGAAATGCTGGTAGTCATCCTCATTCTTGCTGAGTTGCTAGGAGGACAGATAATGATGCTTCACTGAAAAAGACTAAGCCAGGACAGACAATGGTGGGATGCATCTTTGGAAGTTCTGATAACCTGTTCACAGTTGTAACTGGCACCAGTGAAATTCCAATAACTTAAAAGTGTAATTACAGGAGAGAGGCTCATGTCTGTGTGTAGCTAACCATGCTACTTGGATTCATGCTGGTCACCTGTGCTAATTCTGCATGAAGAGGATCACTGAGCAAAGAAAAATGAAGATAAGGTATAACCAAATCAACTCCAGTTGAACCTTTCACTGAAGAAAAAAGGAATTAAAAATCATGCTGCTATTAAAGGAATGGTGATGTGCTGAACTAAGAAAAATGAGCTTGTTCACTGACAAGTTCTTTGGAAACTTCTTCACAAAAGTTTCAAGAGGTGAAATGAAAAATGAATGAGGGCAATTTCCTAAGAAGAACGGAGAAGTTGCAGAGCTTCCTTCAAGGCTCAAGGTCATCAAGCTGCCTATTTCTTTAGCTGCTGGTATACAGCATTAGCAGTGATGAGCTAGACACTAATATATAGAGAGGTTTAACTTTGCTGCTAGAAAGAATCACACGGAACCACAGAATGGTTGTGATTGGAAGGGACCTCCAGAGATCATCTAGTCCAACCCCCCCTGCTCCAGCAGGGACACCCAGAGCACGTGGCACAGGGTGGCATCCAGGTGGGTTTGGAAGATCTCCAGAGAAGGAGACTGCACAGCCTCTCTGGGCAGCCTGTGCCAGGGCGCTGTCACCCTCATGGCAAAGAAGTTCTTCCTCACATGGAGATACAAATATGTTGAAACCTGCTATTTCACAATGAATAAGTGTGGGTTTATCAGGGAGCCATAAACCAGAGTCCCTCTCTTAGCCCAGTAGTACATATGTTCTTGGGGAAACAGCAATCTGCTGGGCAGGGATCCATGCATGAAATCTGCTGTGCAGGTAGTTTATGGCTTTAATGTGACACTACTAAATTTGACTAGTGTGAAACTTTGAAACCTCTGGAAGGTGGGCCTTATTTATTGGGAGAGATCAAAATATAGCTGAGATCTGCGTGAGATATACATGTCACTTCAAAGCTTTTTCTGTATATGTCAATTCCTTAAATGGGGTTTGAGTTGCATGTTGTGTGCTGCTCTTTCGCATGAGGGAGTTCATCCCCCTTGCATGTTTCTGGTACAAACTGTAATTAAGTTAGACTTAATTTAGGACAGGGAGCACACCAATAAATGATCAGAAATAATCTAAATAGAGAATTCTGCTAAGACACATGAATTAAGACAAGAATATATATTATTTATACTGTCACAGACTTTTAAGTATAATAATGTAGTTCTCTGACAGCAGTGATTTAACAACAGAGGATACTCATCACACTTACTTGATGTTAATGTTTTATGTTACTGGTCTAGTAAGTCTAGAAGATCTGTAATGCCCTCTGCGATACCCTCTATGATACCACTTTCCAGAGCATTGTTTGTCTTCACTGGAAAATCTTTGCTTTTAATTGAAATGTCAGCTTTGGTTTGATGGTAAAATAAAGAAATCTCTGCCGCTCTAACAAATACAACATTAGGAGATGATTTGGTACTTTGAAGTGTCACTTCCCAGTGCATGTTCAGCTCTGGCTGTCTCAATATGAACAGTGAGATAATTATTCACAATTAAATCTCTCTTCACATTGACCAGATTTTTTTTTTCTTGACGCTTTTTATACTTTTTAATATTTTTTACTAAATATTTACTTAAATATTTTTTAATATTTTTACATACTTTTTAATATAGCAAAGTTTGATGTTGCCTCCATTAAAAAAACATAATTATACATTAAAATAATTTCATACTTTTGGAATATAACTTATCCTGCTGAACTCTTGTCTGAGTTGATTCTGTCTGACATTTTGGTAAATGTTGATTTTATTTAGAGATCGTCAAAACAAAAATGGAGTATTTTTATTAAATGCAAAAAGGGAACTCCTGTAAAAGGTAACTTCTGTAGCTCGTGGCTAAAGTCATGGCCTACATATTTGAGGCAAATTCCTTGATTTTCCTGAAGACTGAGAGAGTGTCATGTTGTAGTTCAAAGAGAAATGGAAATTTCATTCTGGGTTTTATAGTTTCGTACATTTTTAAATAGATGGCACATCAAAGCTGCTAGTATGCAATGACGTTAAAAGCAGCAGTAAATGACAAATAACTCAGAAATGTCCCCAGAAGATTTTTTTTTTCATAACCTGATCAATCAGGGTAGCTGTTACGCTTTCGCTTATGCTTTCACTGCTCAGCTGCACTTCCTTGGGAGAATTTAACAGTTAAGTAATTGTTAGGTAAAAAATCATAGCCCCAAATAGCATTTACTGCAGCAGAATCAAGTCCATGATGGAAACTATCCACACTGTGAAAAGCCCCGTTTCTGGTTTCCAGGAAAGGTTTACTTTTATTTCTTTAAAACATGCAAACACGCTTCCCCGACGGAGCAAAACGGGTGGCAGCGGCCAGCGAGGCAGGGGAACGCGCTCTGTGCACTGATCCTTCTTGGCGACTTTGCCGCCCGTTAGTGACCGCAGTGCTAGAGTTACACGCTGGGTGCTTGGCCTCTGAGTCACCTCCTCAGGCCAAATCTTTGCTGGAAGTGAGGCTTGGATCAGGCTCGTGAAAGCTGATAGTACCTCAGAGTTCACCCACAATAAGAGGTCTTACGTGGCGACGTGGCAGGGTTTTTTCTGGTGCTGTTCTTTTATTAATGGGGTGACATGGTCATATTCATTTATATATCTCATAAACCTCATTCAATACCTAATGTTCTTGTGCGTAACTCAAAGCCTCTGCGGCTTCTGACTTGTGAGAAAATGATAGCTAGAACTGATCCACTTATTCTCTGCAGTAAAATGAGAGTGCACTAATTATTTATCAATATCTTACCTTTAGAACAGAAGAAAGAACTGATTTCATAGGACAAAACAGAGCCATCTAAAGAATAACAACCGTTATATGCAAAAAGGTTCCATGCAAGTGTAAGTGATAAGTCAGCTTAATATGACAGCAAAGCTGTAAATGCATGAATAAACTTCTGGAGTATTTTTATATACATATATATGTGTATATATATATATGTGTGTGTATATATATATATATATCTCCTCCTACTCACTGCCTCCTGCAATGTTTATCTTAAATCAAGCTTTCAGAATCCATTTTAAGAAACATAGTATAAGAAACACACCAGGACTCTGTTTTGCTTGGAGCTGGGCACCTTGTTTAAGCAAATAGCTACTCTCTTCTTTTCTCTTAACCCTCGTGAGTGAAATAGTAGTAAGCATCTCACAGAATCAAGCTGAAAGGAATAAAGGAAATGGTCCCTAGCAGGTCCTTTCCTACAGAATACATGGCATGCATTTTTTTTTATATATTTGCTTCCATTTAATTAGATGTCTTGTAATCAAACAGGCTTGCTTCTAAGTTTTCATTTTGTTAGGAGTACTTGAGATCATGCGTAGTATTAGCAGCCATAAATTTGAAGCATGGGGTCTCTTCTAGAGATTTTACTTCAACATTTCTGAAAATCAGAGATAGGCTGGATTGTTCTCTCTTTGGATACCTAAAAGCACAGCTACAACACCAGGTTTGTGGTGTAGCTTTCTCATACGTTGTCTTTTGTTGCCTCAGAGCACCCTAGTTTAAGCCCTGGATGGGAGATGAGTGCAGGATGGTGTCTCATGGGTGAAAGCAGACAGCTCTGCTGCCCCGAAGCGCCTTGAAGCACATGATGTCTGACCCCTTCCAATTGAATTTGAAGAACTTCTTGACTGGAGTAGGCTACCCAGAGAGGTTTGGAATATCCTTCTGTGGAGATCTTCAAAACCCTCCGGGACATGATCCAGTGCAACGTGCTCTAGGTGTCCCTGCTTGAGCAGGAGGGTTGGTCTAGATGATCTCCAGAGGTCCCTTCCAACCTCAATCATTCTGTGACTCTGTCACTGCGGTGGGATCTGTTGGACGATTGTGTCTATACCTTAGCTTGTTACCTCGGGCTCCTTTTGTCACCAGTGGAAAAAAGTAGGTACTTCCAGAGCACAAGTTACTTCATTCTAAAATAGACATCTAAGTAAGTCAGATGAATCACCTTTTAGAAGTGCCGATCCCTTGTATGTTGATCTAATTTAAATGTTTCAGGTTAGGATTATTGATATTTCCTCCTGACTGTTCTTCAGAGCTGGCAGGGTTTTCTCAAGGAGCTGCTGTGTGATATAAATTGTTCAAAATACTTCCCTGTGTCAGAACAGCGTTGGCAATGAGGCTGAAGCTCCAGGTAACCTCAATCAAGATGACCCACTTCCCATGGCTTCCAGGAGCAACCGTTAAAGGGAAATTACACTTTCACATGAGGCGCTTCAGGAAAACAAAATTTTCAGCAAAAGTAAAGGCTTACAATCAGCAGGTGATAATATATTATTTATGGAGGCATTTTAGAAATCCTGCAACTGTAATTATCTTTTTGGCAGACTTCTGTAAGTGTTATATGTAACCACAGTGCAATGCTTCTTTTTGCTGCACGTAAATACACTTAGTCCATGTCCTTGGAAGCCTGCCTGCGTGCCTAAGAATAATTATACTATAAATGTTTGGTAATTAATGCACCTAGTCCAAAATTACACGTGAATTTTTGAAATCAAAGGAGTAATAACACTTAATTCTCTTATAGTTAACCTTCCAGTTATTTGAATGAGGGCTAATTAGAGCTGGAAGACCATAAGCACACTTCTACGCTAATTACGATGTTGATTCTGCTGTAATTGCAGTTGCAGCAGAGTAACGAGATTTCCTTTTTTAACCATTTCGGTGGCTCACATGACACCAGTTCCCTAGTGCTGGCCCAGAAAGGTGCCAAGCTGCTGCTTCTGTGGGTGCACGTCAAATGCCCAGAGATCATAGGAGGGAATTAAGGATTATCCTGGGAGTGCCCAGCTAGGAACGCCTGTAGGAAAGGTAAGTGTATGATCGTGTCCAAGCAACACCTAGAAGGCCCCAGGATGGCCGGAGTGGAAGGTAGGGCTGCTCCTCGGCGCAGTTGCTCAGGTTTGTTTTTTCCTGGCAATGACGGCTCCTGCCTGCAGGTTGTCACAGTCACCTCCCAGCGTGCGAGAAGGAGCCGTCCCAGTTCTCAAACAGGCCCAGGGGATGTGGAAGAAAGGGGCGTTTTAGGGCAGAAGGGCAAAAACGTAGCCCAGCGGGTTCCTGCGGGGCTGGGCTGCAGTGAGGAGTCCCCGGGGCGAGCGGGGCAGAGCCAGGTGAGCTCGGCTGGGGAGACACCTTACCCGGGTCCTTCCTCAGCCCCGCTCGCCCTTCCTCGTGCCTTGGGGCTGTGTCAGCCCTGTGTCCTGTGCCGCCTGCGAGGTGACCGCTGAGTCACGCAAGACGCAGGCAGGAGGGAGGCAGGGCAGCGTGTCAGTAAGAGGGAGGCCTCTTCTTAAGGAGTTTCTTCCATACTCCCTGCATACCATCACTTCTCCCATTCTGTCCCCACTCTGCTGTTAATACACAGAGGTCAAGAAACAGTTATGAGACTCAAATATGTTCCCGGGGCCCTGTAGCTCTTCTCCTTCTGCTTAACCCTATTCCCTGGCTCCTTGGCTCTTCCCAGAGCTGCAGCGTCAGGGCTCTCACTTCTGCACTGCTCTCTATGTCACGCAGTGGTTTTCTCCTGTGTAGAGCCCTGCTTTTCTGCACACCTTTTGTACAAAACAACCACTGCTAGTGGAACAAAATAGGCTTTTTTTTCCCTTTTTTTCCCTCCTACCATTTGAAGCAATAAAGACATCAGGATTCTGAAGAGCTAAGGGGCAGGACGGGCACCTGTCTGATCAGCAGACAAAACACGGCGGCTGCTTCAAGCAGTGACACCAACCTGCTGCCAGCCTCTCCCTGCTCTCTCTGTACCAGCGCAGCAGCGCAAGGGAGGGAGCAGCTGAAACAGAAAACGCGCAGAGCAGAACTATTTATTTGCTCCTGTGCTAGGTACCGGGCTTGTCTCCTCCCCTGCGAGTCTCCACCCTCTTTTTTTATGCCCAGGGCTATTTTGGGCCGGGAGCGCTGCACTCTGACAGATGAGGATCCTGTACCGAGCACAGCAGCACTTGTTGCTCTGAAGAACCGCACGGGCGCAACGGGGGCTGTTTCTCTGCTAGCTCTGTATTTTTTTTCCCCTTTATTTCTTTTTAATTAACTTAGAAACTTATTTCCTCCACCGGTGTGGAGCCTTACCCTTGTGAATGATGTTTTAAAAGCGGCGTGGGAGCCCTTCCAGAGGGAAACCCTCAGCCACCTGCTGACTGAAACGTCTTTTGCCTCCTGCTATAAGAGACCAGCTTCTGGCCTCGGGGGGTGGAAGATGACAGATTATGTTCCGGCAAACGGGGAGGGAAAGGACCCTGAGATCGAGCTCTTTGTGAAGGTGAGTCTCTCTGCGCACCGGACCCTCGTGTAGCGCTCGGGTCCTCTGGGCTCCTGTTTAATAATCAAACTTTAATTTCCTGGCGCCGCGTGGAGACGGTTCTTTGACAGTCCCGTTATCTCTTGCAAACACGTTCGCGCTGCTTTGTGCTTCGTAACATTAGAATTAGGTAATGCTGTTAAGGGAGAGTCGGGCTGCTTTTATTTTTCTATGAGTGCTCTCCTCGAGAGTTTGTTCTGTTATTGTTAGCCTGCTGCTGCCTGCACGGATGACATCTCCAGTGCCAGGCTTTCCCACTGAGAATCCCGACTTTCTTTTTCATTTCTGGGAGGAGGGTGACGAACTGAGCGTGAGTTGGTACCGTGTCAGAGGCTGTCAGGGCTGAAGCCCTAGCAGCTCCTAAGACAAAACGGGCTGAGTGAAGCTGGTAGGCTGTTCCCTGGAAAAAGCCGATTCCTCTTTCTGAAAAATGAAAAATAAATCATTCTTTTACTCCTTGTTACCACCTTCAGCTCATTCTTGTTTTATACACAGGTAGCTGAAGACAGAAACCGAAAAAATGAAAATATACAAAAATAAGTACACTTATTATATGATAGGATTTCAGAATGTTTCAAATTTGGTGTATCTGTTGGTCCTGGGCTGGGGACGTCTTTCTGTTAAAATCAATGACATAGTTCAAACCTCTAGTTCATGCGACCTTATTAATAGCAAACTTTCTGCAAACTCTGTCTCATTGAAGAGCTCAGATTTTTTTGATGCTCAGAGCATATTTCAAGGCCTTTATGTACATCTAGGCTGAAATCCACTGTGCCCATATGAAGCCTAGGTATTTGGTCTTTCCAAGCCTGAACCCGCTCTATAAACTGACAGGATTATTATTAATATGTGGGAGTTATATGTGGCACTGCAAATAGAGTACCAAATAACTGGGAAACAAATTCCAACTCCTCCCTTCTGCCAGGTCCAGGGTGCATACAATTGCCTTCTACTCCCTGATGAATATTGAGGCTGAAAAGCCAGCCACATCCCTAGTGCATATACATGGCCTCTTCATGCAGTTCAAATACAGCCTTTCTGAACGAGCCAGTGCAGAGGTCTTTTCCCTTAACGAACAGAGACTGCACAAGAGCTCTTGGTTCATACCTGCCCAGCAGATCCCTGGGCAAAGCTTGGTGTTTCAAAAGGGACCTGCAGTGGTCCATGCATCCTGATACCTTTCACTGTAAGTTCTTTCTACAGAGGTGAATGGAGTGGAGATGCCTGAGGGCTAGCAAATAGGTTAGTGAGATTTTGTCATCACAAATATATTCTGGAATGCAAGTCTTTAATTAGTGATCTATGTAAGTGCCTACAATATTTTGTTGAGGCAGATACATGTGATGTACATGTGATGTACAACTTATGGACTAGCATCAGCTGTTGAAATGAAGACCCTTTTCCAGATTCACCGTGTGAAATTCCGGCACCATAAAAGTGAGCAGCAAAATATTAATTGAATTCAACTGAGCTATGCCATCATCTGAAGATTTATAGCCCCTGAAAGAACATTCTTAGTAGCCTGATTTCCTGCATAATGCATATTACAGGATTTCATAGAGACTCTTGCATAAAACTCATAATCTGCAGGGCCAGAGCAAAAGAATTAGGTGTCTACCACCAAATTAGTATCATCCTGGAGACTTTCCATCTAGGCTAAAAATTTTGTGCTCCTCAAGTTTTGGAAATGTATCATTTAATTTAATTAAAAGTCTAAAAAAAGTTGAGCACTAAAGATTTTGACAAGACTATAAAAATGTACAGCTCGAAAGTTGAAAACTACATACGAGAATGAATAAAAGAAAAGCTAAAATGAGGAAATAGGAGAATTTAAGAGATATATTAATAGCTGAAAATGTCGCTAGAGCATGAAATTTAAAAGGATACCATGGTAGTAAAGGGAGGTAAACAGGAAAGCTGATCCAGGTGAGAATCTGCAAAGAAGGCACCTCTGTCTGTTTAAGATTGGAAAAAAGAAAAAAAAGTGGCAATTTCTAGATGAGTACAAGACACTGGAACTATTTGAAAACCTAAAAAATACTAGACTGCACTTGGGGACAGTTCTAGTAACAGAAGATACTCGGTCAATTGGGTCAATTTGATCATTTGACTTTGTAGTCCTAATATTTCACTCAAGGAAAAGGATTCAGACCTGTATCCTTGAATGAAAGCCAATGATAAGTATAAGCGGGTGGTTGTGACCTGCTGAAAAGTGTATGTTTGATAAGCAGGAGTGATCCAGAAAAAAATCTGTATTTCACCCATCAAGGAGTCGCTATTAAAAGCAGCTTGTGTCTCAGTTAAAAAAAAAAAGGAGTTGTTACACAATTGCTCTATTCCCTCTTTCTGCTTAAGAATCACAAGAGGAGAAGCCTTAGAAAGACAAGTAGAGAGATGGTTGTAAACAAAAGAGCAGGGCTGAAACCTAATGCAGGTTCGATATCTGCGGAGCTATGCAGATCGCCTGGGCAGCACCAACAGTACTTTAAAACACAGATATTTAAACTATTGTGGCAGAGACAGGTTAGGTGGTTATCACACCTATTTGTTAGCATCTCCATTGATTCTAGTGTTTTTCTAACTCTGCCATGTCCTGGATCTGTGAAATGATCTTTTTCTAACAAGCATTTGTTTGGTTTTGGTGTGTTGTTTTTTTCTTTCTTTCTTTTTTTTAAACTATTTGCTTTCCTCCCAGCACCCAAATCTGGGTCAGGATGCGAGGAGAGGAACAGGGCAAACCCGAGGGGTGGTGAAGCCTGACGGGGAGCTGGTGCCGCTTTAATCGGGTCTGCAGTTTGAGTAGCTCTGCCTGCTGCCAACGCTGACGCTCTCCAGCAGCAATTCCCTCAGTAAACTTGTTTGGCGAGGAATTGGAAGGGGCTGCCGGAGGAGAGGCTTGTTCTGTGGCACTGAGAGAAGTTGGCAGTCCCAGCTTCAAGAGAGGAACCATCAGGCGGGAGCACTTGCGCTGTGCTTAACCCAGCTTGTTGGGTTAATTTTAATTCTCCAGGTGCTGGAAAAGCAGAGTACTGCCCTGATGAAAGGTATATGCAGCTTTTTCTGGCAGTCTTGTACTACTAAGTACAAGAATATAATGACTAAACTGACTATAATGACTAAACTGAGATTGTTAAAATGCATAGGGATCATTGAACTTTTACTATTCCTTTTTCTTTTGCGGTGGAATAGGTGCCTGGATACATTTCATAATTACAATAATATAATTACTTCTAGAAAGTTAATTTGAAGGGGAGTATGTTGTAAACACAGAAAACAAAACGTTGCAAAAACAGCAAAACTCAAAAGTACAGCTGCTGTTTTGTGTTGCTGAGGATGAATGCAGTCTGAAAAGTAAATAAGCCACACAAATGGTCCAAAGTACACTCCATCATCAAAAATATATTCATGAATACTCAATAAGAAAATATATAATAATGAATATTTTTGATGCTCTAAAGACAGTAGTATCTCATCATGTTAGGGTAAAAAAATGAATAGGGAGGCAGGCAGACAGTTATTTTTGCAACCATTGTCGTGATGTTGTGTGATTAATATTCTAGGTATTGGCATTTCAGAGCTTTTGCTTGGTAAGTGTTAGCTTTTACTTCACAAAATGTTCTAATGTGATTAATCTGAGCACCCATCCACAGAAAAGGTACAGCTCTGTGCTAATTGAAAGCAAACTTGCACCTCACA
Organism: Crypturellus tataupa; assembly: GCA_034781795.1. Classification (NCBI taxonomy): domain Eukaryota; kingdom Metazoa; phylum Chordata; class Aves; order Tinamiformes; family Tinamidae; genus Crypturellus; species Crypturellus tataupa. Next base: position 4,051,566 of record JAWLRI010000412.1, read on the forward strand.
GGGACCTACAGGATCCACGCTCACCAACTCATCCATTAAATATATTATCACTTGCCAACTTAAGGCATAAAGCTGCAACATGCCAAAGACATCAGGAGTTGAGAGGACCTGAGTTGTGCATGAGCAGATAGTGCAAAGAGATGTAGGGAATATCACATGGATAGAGTATCCGCCAAGGCTCAAGGCCTAATGTTGTCACAGTGTTCGTAACACCCTCAAAAAGTCATTTGCTCTCGGACGGTTGTCACAGAGGGGTTGGAGACCTAGTATGGGCATGGTTTCCCAGAGCCTGGAAATGAAATGCAATGCGCCCGTGATCCCTTGCTCGTGCCCAGCTTTCATGTTCTTGGACTGCAACAGGCACCCGTGCAAACAGCAAAGGCTACAGATGCCTCTGAGTCACGCGGGGATGTTTGAGGGGTCTCCTAGGAGTAGGTTTAAAAGCAGTGGCAAAACTCATCGCCATGCTCATGATGACTGAATGCATCGGGCAGTCAGGGATCCTCCTGCCGATTTGACAAGCCCTGCCCAAAGCCCATGAATCACCTCAAACTTTGCTCTCAGTGGGGCTTAGGTGCTCTTGTGCCTCTCCTTTGGGTATAAATTATCCCAGAAGGAGCAGAAAGGTGGAAGCATTCTGTGCATTTTGGGATTTCTTTTGGTGTGTTTTTGGATTTTTTTAATTTATTTTTTAATTCTCTCTGCCATCAGGCGATTTCAAACTAACCCTACTTAGCATTTCGATTACCTGCTGTAATGAAAGAAAGATACAAGTAAAGAAAGATGCTCTTAGTAAAAAACAGCTCTTCTCTACTACTAATGTTTGCTTTAAGGTAGGAAAATCACTCTGATGGGAGACCAGACTTAGTTCCAACTTCCAGGGGTTATCAAAAGGCAGTAGAATATAATGGTTTTACAAACTGGGATCGTTACAATCAGAGACTTGGTAGGATCCTCTTAACTCATTATAACAATCCAAGCTCTTCAATTCATTTGATTCATAGCCTGCCCCCCAAGAAATATTCTGATGCTAGAGTGGAAATCACAATCAGATCTGGAAAGCACAAAGTTCTTTCCTGGTCGTTAAGAAGTTTCATATTTTCCTAGCTATTATGAAGTCAGGTTTTCCATACAAAATTGTTCCTATATTCAGCAAAACTTTCGTGGTAGGAAGGAAATAATGAAAAGCAAAAAACAAGGAAGAAGCATGAGACTGAACAGTCTGGTTCAGCCTTTCTAGTGCCCCGGATAGCCAACATTTTTCTTGCTCCTTGGGCAGGTAATTTGCTAAGTCTTTTACTTTTCAGAGCCACCTTACCATGCAGTGCATGGGGCTTCTGACTGGAGGCTGTTGTGAGCCTGGGTGTTATTCAGAGTCTTGCATTTTTCACCCTTTTTGACTTATCCAGCAGTTGGAGGGCAGCATGGACACATCCCTTCCAAATTCCTTCGGGATTGCAGTGTCCCCTCCATCTCCAGCAGCTGCCGGAGGCATCAGTCTGGTCTTGTCGTATGCTGGCCTGGTGCATTTATATTAAGGTGACCAAATTTACAAGCTTTATTCATAATCCAGACCCTTGCACATACAGAACCAAGGGGAAAACATCTGTGCTGGCAATATCTAGCTTTGCTTTAATCTTTTATTGTTAACAAAGCATAATTCAATAAATTAACAAATAGAAGTCTAGCAAATGTTTTTAAATTAAAATTTGTTTATTTTTTCCCTGTAATGAAGAAAACCAAGACTCTAAAGAGGCTTTAGTCCATGTTACACATCTATGTGTCTGCATGTCTGTTTTTTCTCTTTGAGGATTTTCAGATTTTGTCTGATGTTGAGACAAGTGTCTCACTGGAGGAAAAATTAAGAGACAAACAGTAAACAGTTTTAGTAGGCCAGATTTATAAAAGGACTTGTCAGGAGCATATTACTGTTCTTGCCATCTTGTAGCTAGTCTGGAATGCTTTTAGAATCAATTGGAAAACTGGATTTATGCATCTCCGCTTAAAGAGAGTTTTTCACCTACGTATCTTTCACCCAACTACGTGATCTGATCATTAGTGTGTGGCTGAAGGTGAATTACTCCATTGCCTCCTACAATCTTTGTTTTTAATATGAATGATATTGTGTGACCAAAACAGTTGATTAAAATTAAGCATGCTTAAATGCTTTGTTGAATATGCATAGACATTATTTCCCTAAATGCTTTTCTAAATTGCTTCATAATTAGTGTGGGTAAAGCTTCAGAATGGGTCATATCCTATTAGTATTAAAGCTGATGAGATTTCTGCTGATGAGTTCAATGGCAGCAGAGTTGGGCCAACTTGCACATTTTGAGAAACCTCACTTTAAGGATACTTAGTATCTCATATTTAAAATTTATCTAATAATTCCTTCCTTTTAGTCCAATTTTTCTGAGTTCCATAGTCAAATCAGGCAAATATAATGTTTTAATCTAACATAGGGATGGTGAAGAACTGGTGAAATCCATCATCATTATTGCTTGAGCTTAGAAGTAGCTGTCCGTATCGTTTGGGTGCTCTATCTTTAGCTGCAGAGAGCACTTTTTCCATCTCTGGACAAGCAGCATGTAGCTCGTCGGGCTCACAGGTTGTTGTGTCATGGTTCAGTGATGACAGCGAAGCTCCAGTAAGTGTCCTTGGGAAACGTTTATCATCAATATATGGCTTTGCTGAGGCTATTCCAGAGCAGTAAATGTCACTGAGATCATTTGACATAGCATCCCAAAAATATACAGGGATCCTTTCCAAGAAAGCCACTAGGCTAAAACTGAATACTCGTATGACGCTTAATTCTTCAAAATCTGGCAGATACCAGCAAACAAATCCCATCAATGCTGCACTAGTATTTCCATTTGGCAACTCAAAGCTCTGGTGGATTATTTTTCAAATTACTCAGGCAGATTTTAAGGTGCTGTGCATTTGTGAGCCAGTTTTAAATATGAATAAAAGCAGATTTCCATTATGCCTTTTTTTTTTCCTTTTTTTCATCAAAGACTCGCTCAAAGCCACAAGGAGAACCAACAGGAGTATGGAAGATTTTGTTTCTGTGCTAGATTCATAGTGTATTCAAACCTATAAAAATTATTTGAACTTGGACACCAGAACAGTCACCTAAAGTGCTTTAGTAAGTTCTTTGAAAAGTTTCCAGTGATTTGTTTGACACTCTAAATTTTAACACTGACAAAGTCTAAAAGAGATCCTAATTCCCTACCTTGCCCCTCGCTCCACCCATTTGTCTGAACTTCTTCCGTATTACTGATGTGCAATAAAACTCACCTAGATGTGATAGCAGTGATGGATGTTCATTTGGAGCTGCGAGTGAAAAATATCTTTGATTCTTTCTTGTGTCTGATGAGTTTAATCAGCATCACGCTGTATGTCTGGCATGATTGTTTTTATCTTAGACTGAAAAGTTAAAATGATAACAATGGAAGAAAGATAATTCAAAGTATCTCTGTTGTATTTTTTCAAAGATCCAAAGCCAGTGATTTTTATCCGATAGCACTTAGGGGCAGTATTTTCTATAACTGATTAGATTTTCAGCACATCATTGCCATCTTCTACTAAAATTGATAGCAAAGTTTACATGTAAATGTAGTATGGGTCTGCAGAAAGAGTGTTTTCTCATGCTGTATCAAAATAAATAATTGTTTGCAAATGAATATTTTTCCATCCCTCCCTCTTACCATGCGATTTTACTCTGTTATTCTTGAACTTCTGATAAGTTAAAATAAGATAAAAGAAAAAAAAAAAAGGCAAGAAGGGCAAGTTGCTCATCAAGCAGCTTAACTAATGAAGTCTAATGAAGTCTGATTAGACGACTCCCTTGAGCAGCAGTTTTGAGAGGTGCCTTCCAAGTATGGTTATTCTGTGATTTCCTATGAATTATGTACAGCGCTTCATAGCAATAAATGCCACTTTGTACTGGCATTCACTGCTGGACCACTTCTCTGGGCAAGACACAGCATGCTGCATGGTTGCCTTTTCTTTACAAAGGGCATTAATTTAGGTCTTTTTTCTTCTACCTTCCTGGCAGTTTTAGTGAGGTTGGCTGGAATGTAACTGTTTTTGAGGGATAATGTAATCAAAAGAGAAATACATATATAGTTCAATACCTTGGTTTTCCTTAGAAACCCAGTCAAGTGGGGACAACGTAGATGTTCTGTTAGGGTTTCACATGGTTGTCTGCCTGGGCTGACTTTCTGTGGGGAAGGTGGTTGCTGATGTGCACTTAAGTGCATCCCTTTTTGGTAATGGTGTCACTGGCTTAAGCCAATCTTCAGTGGGGTAGCAGATTCCTCTGCAATTCAGCTGCCCCGGTGCATTTCAGAAATTTATACCACTCTGTGCCCTCATCCTGGTGAGAGCTTTGTCAGTCCCCAGGGTACCTTGATTCAGCTTCTGCTTAAAGAATTTTGAATATCAGGAACTTGAGCGATTCTCCATTTTTTCTTTTTTAAAATGTACCTGATTGCCAGAAGAAGGTGAAATTTCCCTGTTTCCCCTTTATGTGTATTTCTAGCAACCCTGCATAAAACTCAGATAAAATGCTAACTGGCATTTCAGGGGCACTGCATTTTATTTTTGTACAGCAGGTAGCATGACTTGACTCTGTGTTGGATTTCATGTCTGCATACTAGCTGCATACTTTACCCTTTATTTTTTTCCTTCGCTATTAGTAGGGGTTTTGAAGGTTCAGATTATCTATAGCCTAGGTGATTTAAATACATATGTACCTAAACTGTATGACTTTGCTGGAAAAGATGTAGAGAAGAAAGATTTTAAGGGTTAAAAATATTCAGATTGCCATCCTTAAGGCAGTCTTTATTGTTTATGTAAAAGACCAAAGGTCGTTCGACTGCAGTATTGAACACGCCTGTGGAGGCCTTTCTGATCTACTGGTTAAAAGTGTAACAAGAAATATTAATAATTAGTTAAGGGCAGAAAGTTAGAAATAAGCTTAATAGCAACTTTGAAGATAATTAACTGTTGGAAAAACCAAATGGGAATTTCGCTTTGGTTGTATGGTTCAGATCAAGGCTATAGATATATCTTTAATGAAGTATGTATAGAGTCAATACAGGAATAAGCGTGCCATAAAGTGTGCAAACCCGCAGGCTTTGTTATGGAGAATATCTTAGTTATCTAGGACAGCCTGAGAGGGCTTGGTTCGAGCCCAGATAGAGATACAATAAATCTTTGATTTCGTTATCATTATAAGATAAAATGCTTCTGGTCAAAGCCATTCTGATGGAAATGATGTTCAGAGACTACTTTAGTTTATTAAAATCTCTCTTGGTGCCCTGGACATGACAGGGGGATGTGGTTAGTGCAGGTGGTCGCTATATCCACCTGCACTGATCACAGCCTGTAGCAACAGCAGTTCCTCTTTGCCTGGATGTGCAAGGGCCACATGAGGAAGGGCCTTAAACACTAAAGCAGTGGGGAGACCCCGAGTCGGCAGGGGCTGCAGGTCTGTATTTCAGTACAGATCAGACTTTGTGTATGAGGTGAAATGAGCTAAAAGGAGTTACGAGACCTGGATTTGCTTTGTGACCATCATGGGAACATTGCCTAAGTCTCGCCACCCCTCTCTCCCTTGGTTTAATTTCTGTGAAACATTTGCATCAACGTTGTTTTTCGCCTCTATGCAGCCCACAGCTATCATTTTGGGTGCTGCTGCAGGCCTGTACCTGTGTATTGTCTGAAACAAGTGGAATTCAGGAAAAAAAAAGCAGCCCCGATGGATCATGGCTATTGTTGCCAGTGTTTTTCTAGATCACGATCCTCTTTGTGTGGGTCCACGGGCTTGTTGCGTTGCTGCTTTCCCTTTGCTTTTAGCTGCTGAATGAGCAGCTCACTTCAAACACGTACCAGGGCATATCACGGGAGGAAATTATTTTCTTTCACTGCCCTGTGTTTTGTGATGAGCTGTTGTTGCTGATTCATTATACAATTAGCGATTTGTTTGGTTTGTTTATTTTATTTAGGCTCATTTTAAAGCTGTTTCAGGATGAGGACCGGTTGAATCATGGAATATTCTTGCAGGTTACAGGATCCCACAGAACAGTGTTTTTAGCTGTTTTTCTGTGTCCAGTTCTTTCAGTTTTTTCAGGATGTCCCCACAGTGCTCCAACCCCCTGCATTATTAGGCCTTGTTACAGACTCTTCCACAAGAATTTGGATCGTTTGCATTTTCTGTTCTTCTCTGACTGTTAGTTGACACCTGCAATAAAGAATGGTATTTTTTCTTGGTTTACTGAGTTTCTCTTGAATCAAGATGTGATAACTTGAGATCTCTTTGTATTTCTTTAATATCCTTACATCAGAATTCTCCAGTTTATCTCTACATTCAGTTCTAAGTCTAAAACTCATGTTTTGTTTCCCCTGCATTAGCTCTCAGTCACCCAGCTCCAAGGTAGAGCCAAGATGATTCGCTTCTTGCTCAGACTCCTGCTGCAGCACTGCATTTCCTAAAGCAAGTTCCAAAGGAGCTGCTAATTTCCTAATTAGCCCCAGGCATCTCTTCCACACCTTGTGCCATATCCAGAATCTTGGAGAGTGCTGCAATTAGTAGTAATCAAATTATACCGCCCTGTCAAAGGCAGGGTTTTTGTACTAATGTTTCACTATTCGATAGAAGTGTGAATTTATGGCATTTCTCTGTATGGTTGCTTTTCAAGAACCTCCATCATAGATTTCCACTCCACAATAATGCAAAAGTATCTCTGTTTTGGAGAGAATTATGTGTAAACAGGAGAAAATTGTTAATTCATCAAAGCTTACTCAGGTACTTAAGTGAATTGGGCCTAGCTCTCTACACAAACACGCACAAAATGCTGAGAAATTTGCTTGCCAAATACCAGTTTCGCAATTATCCTGTTAACTTGGACGTTTCAATGAGATTTTTATGGCTGATGTTTGGAGCATGCACTTCAAAGGGCAATCTGTAAATTGCGGTTGTTAAGACTAACAGTCCTCTCTGACAACCAGCAAAATGGGAACTGCTTTGCTCCCTTGCCTGGCTCACATGGGAGCTCAGGATAAACCAAAAAGCTGCTTAATTGTGCTGGGAAAGCAGTGCTTGTTCATAGTCTCCCTAAGAAACTCCAAAGAGTAAAAATATATAGAAATAGTGTAAAAAAACAGAGAGAATGGTTTCTGTGCCCTCAGAAGAAGCACAGGATTGTCGCTCTTGCATTACTTTCAATTTTCCAGTTCTGTTGGATAGATAAATACTTAGGATAACCTGAGTGCGCACAAATTGAGCTATGAGCAATAGGTTTTAATGAACATTTTTCTGCAGAAGTGACACTAATACCAAGGAAGTGCAGATGAGTTTTTATGTCTATTTTATTAAGCCTGATGATAGAGGAAAAAAAACAAAATAGAGAGTGGATGGTCAGGGGAAGAGGCAGGAGTGAGAAGGTGTGTGATGAGGACAAAAAAAAAAAAAGCACTGGGAAAAGACAGCACATGCAAGGAGCGCGGGAGCAAGAGAACAGTAAAAGGTGAGATAAATTACTTAACTAGGTAAGATTTCACATAAAGGGAAGAAAAATAAGATGAATCATTTAAGTTTTTATGGTAGATAATAGGATAAATTGAAAATGGAGGAAATTTAGTCAGAGCATCAAGTTGAAATTACACTGACAAAGTGTTTTGAGAAGATCTTAAAGAAATACCCAAGTGCAAACTTTGAAAGTTGCATCACTGGAGCTTTGCAAAATAACCCGAACAATTTATACACAGAGATTTTAAGAATTCGTCCTCCACTGAGATGGAAGGTAGATAAGAACTGTGATTTCTCAGAAACTTTTAGATAGAATCATTTTTTTTTGTCTTGAGCATATATTTCTTAATAAAATTTTGAGACAGTCACATTCCCTTCTTTTGCAGATGGTAGTCAGAAAAGACTACCTAGTCATATTACACCCCTTTTAATTTTCTGTAGGGATATTTGGCTGAGGTGTGGCTAAGCCTCACTGTATGTCTGTGTCAATAATCACATGAACTAATACAATAACTTTGGCAGCTGAAAGAACACTAATGGTGCAAATAGACTGTTCCCCAGTCTATGAAGAGACTGGTCCCCAGTTTATGAAGATCTGTAATGATTTCTGTGTGAATATCTGAGAACTAGAAAAAATGTTTACTTTGTGTTTGTATTCTCTTAGCAAATGCTTTTGTATAGTAATATCAGATCAGAATCTTTTTTTTTAATTTTTTTTTTTTACTGCGTGTATTGTGCATTCCATGTATTGGGAAGTTGCACTGAGATGCCAGCAAAAAATCATTTTTTTTTTTCTCGTTCCTGCAATGTGCTCTTATGCAAAGCAACTTGATCTACTTTCTGTGAAAGTCTTAGACATTCATCGCTCATCATTCATGAAGCACCTCTCATACTCTCTACAGCACCAATAGCTTTGGAGATGCAGGAAGAGATTTTAAAGACCTAGTCCTCTATGAAGACCTGAAGAAGTCACAGATGAACCCTATGTGTGTGATGCTAAGTAAGATACAAAATGAGATTATAATTAAGGGCAGATTATGGCCTACACTCAGCTCAGTTAATTTGGTGCTAAATGCCTCTATCAGAGACAAAACTGCATTCGTCAAATTACTTGCAAATAGCTGCAGGTAACCCACTCTTCCAATACTGCTGCAAGTAAAGTCATGGAATTTCAATAAATAATTCAGCCCTGGATCTGATTTCGGGTTCAGCATTAACTTTCAGCACCTGGCTACTGTTATTATTTGCTAGTCTGATATGCTGCTTAGAGGCATGGAAATTTGGCTGCAATTCATGAGTATTTGCAGAATATACTATATGACCAGATTATTGTCCCAGACTCAGTGATTTTTAACAGACATTTGAATTCCAGATGTGCACAGATTTTTTTTTTACAAGAACACCTACGTGCAGGATTCTGAACTACGTGGGGATCAGCAGATCTCTGTGTAGAGCTTTCTCTGAAAGACGACTCCTATACTTGCACCTGATCTCCTCCAGAAAGAGAAATAACTTTACTGTAATTTGCATAGCCCATGCCACCTTTTGACAATGATTTATCCTCCATTTGATTTTCCAGAGCTTTCTTATGGTAATGATTTTTTCCCACATATTTGAACAACTCTCAGGATACAGATTCCTCCACAGGTTTTTCTCTAGAGCCCATACAACCACCTGTGGTTATGTACTAGAAAGAAATCAATGAGTCCAAAATATGTTCCTGCTGCCATTAAAGTCTATGAAATACTTGTTTCTACTGGGTATTGACAGAAGATTGACTTTTATAGAAGCAGAATTAGATTAAGTTTGTTATAGGATAATCTACTAATAGCGGTGGTGCCAAAAGTGGAATATAGCCCTATAGACAAAGTCTTCAGAGATCTAAGAGTTATTCTGTATGTGCAGAGCATGAGCAGCTACTCAGCAGCGTTTTTTTACTTTTCTCTTCTTTTTTTATTCAAAGAGTTTACATCTCTCGATGTGAAATACTGTGGTAGCCAAGGTAACCAAGCAACAGCTGGTGCTTGAGCATCTCTATTGACTTTTATTAAGATTGTGATTATTTTCTGACTACCACTGTGGCCTGACTCGCTGTAATTAAGGTTCCTTCAGCCATATAAACCCACAAAAAATCAACACAACTAATAGAAAATAAAAAAAATAAATAAGTGATGGGTAAATTAGGTACATTTTGCAAAATCCTTCTGATTGGACGTTTGCAGTCGATTTGAAAGCCAAAATTTCACCCTGCAATACAAACATTTACCACTAGAGGGGATTTTACTACCACTCTATGTTTAGCCTAAAAACCCATATGTTCCAGTTCAACCACAAGATGTTGGCTGCAGGCTGAGTGAAATCTATGGTTTATATTATGCAAAAGGTCAGAAAAGATTATTATAATTGTCCCTTCTGGCCATTAAAACTTATGAGTGAAATTCTGGTCCCATCAAAATCCCTGGCAAAATTCCCACTGACTTCACCAGGGCCAGATTTCATCCTATGAAGGTCAGAGGAAAGAAAAAGTGTGGGTCACCATGGGTCTAGAGCTGAGAGCAAGGATGAGAACTTTGCTGCCAAAGAGTCACTAGCATTTAGTTTTAGAGAGGTTTGATAAAGCATCCTATACAATCCCTCCACACTGCAGCAGGATTAAATATCAAGACCAGTTTTGACTTTTTTTTTTTATTATTTCTTCAAAGCCTCCAGTAATGTAGATTGTGCAACCTCCTTAGAAGCCTGCTTTGTGTTTTGTTATTCATTTAATTACGCTGGATTTTTTTCCCCCCTAACATTTTACTGTTGCAAATTAAGTAAAATACATAATGTTATCCTCTGTGGGCATGAACAACAATGGATCATCATGCTCTTTGTAACAGGCTTCTACGTGCTTGAGGGCTATTATATTGTCTGATACTCCTAGCAGTACGTCTCATGCAATGCATTATCTTCTTGCTGTCGTTTGTAGAAGCATACACGGATGATTCATGTGATTTGCGATACATGTACAATCTTCCTTCTCTTCACCATCACCAGTTACTCCCCATTGTGCATTTGTGCTCAAGATTTTGTTCTTCTTATGTTTTATTCCATGCAGTTTTCTTTGCTGAATACCATTTAAGTAATTTCAGACATTTCTTCCCCAAATTCTAGGTAATGTCTACTTCTTTCCTATAGGATACCAATAACAACTCCTTGCTTGTTGTTCTCAGAAAATTTTGTAGGGATCTTTTTATTCCATCTTTCATTTTGTTAGTAGAAACATTAAGTACAATCCATCTTGAAAAGCTCTACTTGTGTGTGCCTAGACTAACAGAAAAGTTGATTGTTACTATTACTTAAGTATTCTTTCAGACTTCGAGACACCTACTACTTCCTTCTTGTGCATGATGGTGGATACTCTGTCAAAGAAAAAAGTTAAATTGGTTTAACTTATAAGCCTCTATTGTCTTGTCATCTTAGTCTACATGTGATTGTGAACTTATCACCTAATCCTTTCTTCCAGGTTCTTTCTATATGTTAATGTTAAGCTGATATATTTCAAGTTCTCTCTCATTTTTTTTCTTTTTTTACGTGAATTGTTGATATAAGTCTCAAAAAAATAAAAGCTTTTAAAAGCTGTTTCACTATAGTTACCACCCAGTGACTAAGGCAGTTTGTTTGCTTTGATACTAGTTGGTACTGGGAGCATCGCTGCCTTGTTAGAGCCATTGGCAACTGTTCTGCATGTTATATGTTGTGAGCACTGTAAAGTGCATAGTCCCCAGCTGCAGTTCACTGGCATGCAACATTGGAAAAATGTTCCTAGCATGCACTCTGGAGAGGAATTTCTGCATACCAGACCAACCTATCAATGGTGATGTATAAGGGATTTGCCCTGGAAGACTGAGAATCATTAAGTAACCTCATCAGTAATGTAGAGACAGTGTTGTAGAGACAAACTGCAGAGAGCACCACTTTCATTTGTAAGAATACTTTTAAGATGTAAGAATACCAGCCAAAGGATAGGTGGTGCGTTCAGGCCAAGATTTTCCAAATGACTAACACATGTAGATGCCTTGAGACAATTGGAAAGTGGCTGCTTTCTTGCAAGTATCAGCCCTCCACACTTTGAGAATATCAGAATCACAGAATGGTTGAGGTTGGAAGGGACCTCTAGAGATCATCTAGCTCAAGTAGGGACACCTAGAGCATGTGGCACAGGGTGGCATCCAGGTGGGTTTTAAAGATCTCCAGGGAAGGAGACTCCACAGCCTCTCTGGGCAGCCTGTGCCAGGGCTCTGTCACCCTTACAGGAAAGAAGTTCTTCCTCACATGGAAATGGAACTTCCTGTGTTTCAACTTGTACCCATTGCCCCTTGTCCTTGCCCCTTGTCCTATCACTGACCACCATCAAGAAAAGTTTGCCCCATCCTCCCATGTATATATGTTGATCAGATCTCCTCTCAATCTTCTCTTCTCTAGGCTAGACAGGCCTAGCTCACATAAGTCTTTCCTCATATGACAGATGCTTCAGTCCCTTAATCATCTTTGTGGCTCTCCGCTGCACCCTCTCCAGAAGCTCCACGTCCCTCTTGTCCTGGGGAGCCCAGAACTGCCCCCAATACTCCAGTGCGGCCTCCCCAGAGCTGGGCGGAGGGGCAGGATCCCCTCCCTTGACCTGCTGGCAACGCTCCTCCTGATGCAGCCAGGAGCCCATTGGCCTTCTTGCCCACGAGGGCACATTGCTGCCTCATGGTTAACTTGTTGTCAACCAGGACTCCCAAATCCCTCTCTGCGGAGCTGCTTTCCTACAGGTCAACCCCTATTCTGTGCTGGTGCCTGGGGTTATTCCTCCCCAGGTGCAGGACCCTGCACTTGTCATTGTTGAACCTCGTGAGGCTCCCCATTGATGAACAAGTTGAAGAGCACTGGGCCCAGTACTGACCCTTGCGGGACACCACTGGCCACAGGCCTCCAACTAGATCCGGCCCCATTTATCACCACCCTCTGAGCTCTGCCATCCAGAGACAGAGCAATCAATGCAGAAGGAACAGTTGTTTTTAAAAGCCCTGGTTAGAAATTGCCTGCTTTCCTATTTCCTGGCTTGTTTCCCCCTAGTCGTCCAGTCAGTGGTCTAGCAGGGTGCTGGGACCATGGAAAGCCTTAAGAGCCCTGGGCCTAAGGTTGAAATGTGCAGCTGAGCCAGGATTCACAGGGCTGCTGGCTTTTCTGTAGCCTCATGGGGTAAAACTGCATTTGAAATATACTGAGACTCTTTCAGCTTCTCTCCTCCCTGCAGAAACCCGCAGCTCCTGTTGAATAAAGCTGTGAATGTTTTAAAATGTGCTTTGTTGCAATTTAGAGCGAAATCCTGAAATTCTTCATAAATTACTTACTGAGCTGTTCAAATCCCTTATGCATGCTAATTTCATGGTATTGTGTACAGAGAATGCATTGGATTGAGATGAAGAGATCCGTAGCTTTTCAGAGTTAGAAGTACCTTTTCAGTGGTTCTGTTTTCAGGCTATCTAGCCCTGAGGATGAACAGGACTTATTTTTATAGGTTCATTTCATTCATGAAAATATTCATGGCAAGAAGCTAACCTGTATGACTGATGCCTTCCTGCCCATGCTGCTGTTCACCTGAATATAGGAACTGGAAAATAATGATTCATTAAACAACCAGAAAATGTTTGTCGTGGCTTCACTACCAATGCCCGTGACATTTCCAACCTGCACTTCCATCTCCTGAAAATCCTAAATGATTCAGGAGTACAGATTCCTCTCTCCTAAAACTCTGGAGATCCAAGAAACGCAGCAGCTCTGTGGAGATCCTCAACTCTACTGACGTTCTGCGCGGTGCAACAGGCTTTCCTCAAACCGGCCCGCAATGCAGACCAAGTGAATCTATAATATATGGCTGTATGTATGCCAAACTTCAACATTTTGGCTGGCTTTTGGGGAGCTGGCTAAAGAATTTCACCACTTCCTTTTTGTTTTGTTACTACCCTGACTTTCTTTCTAGCAAATATTCTATTTTTATTTGACGTACATGCGCATGGTCCATTCCCCTGTGCGTGTGCGCTTATGAATATATTTTAACTTTGTCTTGTCCGGCCTTGGAAGACTGCTGCTAAGAATTTCTCCTAGCAAAATGAAATACCAGAAGAAGTCCAATGAAGTTAAATTGGTATATAGCAAATTTATTATTGTTGTTATAGGCCACCATTCAGGAAAGTACTTAAGTGTGTGCTTAAGTCCCATTGAAATCATCAGGACTTAAGAACATGCTTAAAGTCAAGCATATACTTCCTCTGGATTGGGATATATTTCAGCACATGCTTAAATGCTTTCCTGAACTGGAGCCACAGTCAACAAGAAGGTTCTGTGATACACAGGACTTGTGCTACAAGATTTACTTCTTACTTGAGACCTACCAGTGCTGCTTTATGAATATACGCTTCCTAACTTGCCTCTCTGTTGGTGGCACTCCAAATAGCTTACTGGCTTTTACATTTGGACAAAAAGTTGTGAAAGAAAATAGACTAGAAATTGGAAAAAAAAATATCCTTACTAAAGCAATACCTTGGCATGTCTGATCTCATGTTGCAGCCAATGATTTTTTCCCTGCAGTGGAGATTTGTGCTATTGTGTGTGTGGTATAATTACAAAGACAGACTTTTTTTTTTTTTTATGGCACAATAAATAGGATATTTTCTGGCCTGCTCTACATTTTGAATAGGATTTTCACTTCCCCTTTGGGTTCTGAGCGTAAGGAGAGTAAGTGTCAAAAGGCAGGCTCTTTCCCAATTATAAAACAGACCAAAACCATGTGTAACGTGACTCTAGATTTTGACTGTAGGAATGGTGAAATCAAATCTCTCCTTAATCCCTTAGTGGGATTAGACTGAACATTTAGAAGAATTAGCCTGCCTGCTTTTGCTAACTTGTTAAAATCCCTTTGAAAAATAAAAAATGTTTGAGTGTCATTGAAAATATCTGCATACTTCACCATAGTATCCAAGAAAACATTGGATTATTGTGCAGAATGTTCTCAATACAGTGAAAAATGAAAAGAGAAGCCTAACAGATATAAACAAATACATCCCGATCCTTTAGAAAAAAAAATAACAGCACTTTCCAATATGCAGTGCTTTCCAACGCTGCAATTCTCTAGCTAGATGCTTAGTCATTTTTGTGATCATTATTAACGACAGCATTTTTCTTAAAAACTGGGAAAACTATTGTTTGGGAATAACAGGAGATAAAGTTTGCTTCTCCCCTTTTCCTGTCCTTCATACGGTTGACTTTATACTTTGCAGTCACTGTGCATTTACCAATGGTATTTTCAGAACAAGTGAGGAAGTTTATTTCACTTATTTCTCTTACAGAAAAGTGGTAGTTTAAACCTAAGAAGTGCTCCCTGTTCACATCGTTTAACTGTGTTGAGCAGGAGATCTTGGTATTACAGCTGCTTTTCTAAAAATATTCAGCTCAACCTCTTAAAATCACCAAAACTTTTTTTTTTTAATGAAACCTTCTTAGTTTTTTTTTTCTTCCTTGATAATGTGTCAGTGTATTCCCACCTTGTGCACGTAAATATCTTTAAAGCTTAATTAATTCATTAAAAATAGCTGACATGTTTAAGGAGGAGTGTCTTAAAATTATTAGGGAAAACATTCATTTTTGTCATTACTTTATGAGACACAAGCAGCTGGTATGATGGTGGAGTTTTCCTAATATGTTTGTACAAGGTCCAGGGCAAGACCTTATGTCATTTGGAATGTCAAAAGGCTAAGTAGAAATACATGAGGTATCTTTTTCTAGTAGCTAAATTAATTAAGTGTAAGGTCATGTGAAGCAAAGGGAGTAGAAAGGGATGTTTCCACAAAGGAGCAAAATCATTTTCCAGAAATTCTGTGTCCAGAAACTCCAAACACTTTTCTGTTTTGAAGGTTCAGATTCATTCACCCCGCTAACATCAAACACTCATCATATTCAATCTAAGTGAAATGTTTTTCAGAATTGCTTTCCTTTCTTGATTTGTACGGGGGCCTCAGATGATCAGACTCCTCCGTTAAATTCCTAGAGTTACGTGGGCTGAATGCTGGCCAAAGAGCATTCAGCCCCCAGCAAATCCTTGAATCTCTTTTGCTTTTCTGCAGTCAGCATGTGAGTTGTTCTTTTCTGGTGAGGTCTTTTTCCATGAGGAGCAGTAGTGATTGCTCTCTGCAGGGAGAAGGACGCTCTATAGCCCATAGTGAGTTGTCGCGCACGTTATAAATTTCTGCTTCTTTGAATCTACTGCCCCAAGCGCTCACATCTACCCCCAGTTGCAATCCTTAAAACAGAAATACCCATCATTACTGCAAGGGAGAATGTGTATGTCATCGGCTTGGTCTTTTCTTGTCAGTGGTACTGTGCAGCAATGGGTGGTGTTTCTCCAGTTTGTCAGTTATTTGTCTTTTCTTTTTCTATCCACATTTTGAGTTCATAATCTTGATGAAGGTGTATTTCTTTCCTCCATTTCTAAGCCTTTTACCTTGGACAGATACATAATAGGCTTTTATTTAATCACTCCCAGAGTGTTTTAAGCCAGCTGTTCTTCTTTGAAGGAAAAGGTAACTAAGCTTGGGAAGTTCTCTGTTCTTCCTCATCTCCTCCTGGTGGTTAATGGACTTTACAAATGGTCTCATGATACTTTGATAGGCCTTTGAAGTTATTATCTCCTAAGGTTTGGCTCTTTCTGACTGCTGGGCATTGAATTGTTGTTATCAGCAAATGACAGAGGACTCACAAACCCAACAGAGCCCGGCCTATGATTTTTGCAGAAAGAGCTGAGTTTAATGGATAAATTGTGTTGCCAGGGAGATTTTGGATTCTGTTCCCCTCCCTGTCACCAGTTTGCTGTGTGATTTGTGGTGGCGTTTTCAGTTATGCCAGTCAATGAGATCAAAACCCTTGAGTCAGACTCCACCCAAATGATGAGCTTGGCTCCCAGATCCATGAGCTTTCAGAAGGGACCATATCTTATTTTTTTCTTTAGTTTATCTTTCATTTCTGGAATTTCCTTTCATTCCCTCCTGCATTCCCAGTGTGTGCCTAGCAATTAATGTTTTCCACTTCGTTTGAAAGGCAAGGAAGGGCAGCTTTGAACCTGCATGAAGGTCTCATCTGTTCTAACAATTCTATTTTTGATTTCCAAATGATTCCTATTTCTTTTAGGCACCACATTTTTCTTCTGTCCCCAGTGAATTCTACATTTCTTAGTCTCTGAGACCTCTGTGTGTTATTGTGAAACAGCATCAACTGGGACCCCTTTCTTGCAAGACTTGGCAAACTAATGCTTTATATTCATGGCGCACTAATGCTTTATAATCACCTTGAAGTGAGTCAGGTGAAGCATGATTCAGACTCAACAAAGTAGAAGCCAAAGTAAAACCAGAGCACATAAGACTAGAATGAAACCTCCTATCTGACCCTTCCACCCCTCTAATTCAGTGGGCAATCTGTTTTTCTGCAAATTTTATGTTTGTTGTGCATTGCTTGTAGACTCAGATCAACTCTAGTATGAAGATTATGATTATGATGGTAGTAAAGCAAAGGGAAATTTGATGTCATATTCTTTTCCAGCATTTGCTTATTTTTAGGAAAAACTAAGAAGTTAAAAGGGCTTGGCGCAGGTTTAATAAGCCAAAGCCAAATCAACAAATGTAATTTCACAGTAATTACTCTATGCAACACTATGGTGCCTAGTTTTCCATGGAAACACTGTCATTGTTTTGCCATGAAATTTGCAGAACAGAGCTAACTACCTAATTAATGAAACAGTGCAAAACTAGCCTACCCACACCCCCAGGCATCTGAAAAAAGGCATCATTTCCTCCTTGTTTTTGTCCCTTACCACTCCTTAATCATACTGTTTTTTGGGATCTTGTCAGAACCAGGTATATAGCACATGCATAATATCAAGTAGAAGTGCAAGCAAACTGTACCCACAGATCCAAATGTCCCTGGAGACTATTTGAATCTGAATCTGAACCTAGAGAAAAGCTCCTTTAGAGCAACAAAGACGTTTAAGGGACTGGAACATCTACCTAATGGGGAAAAACTAAGCAAGCTGGGCCTGTTTAGTCTGGAGAAAAGGCTGAGAGGAGATTTGATCAGCATGTTCAAGTACCTGAGAATGTAGGGAGGGTGGGACCAAACTCTTCTCAGTGACGGAAAAGGGGTAATGGGGACAAGCTGAACCACAGGCAGTTCCATCTCCATGTGAGGAAGAACTTCTTTCCCGTGAGGGTGACAGAGCCCTGGCACAGGCTGCCCAGAGAGGCTGTGGAGTCTCCTTCTCTGGAGATCTTCCAAACCCGCCTGGATGCCACCCTGTGCCATGTGCTCTGGGTGTCCCTGCTGGAGCAGGGGGTTGGACTAGATGATCCCTAGAGGTCCCTTCCAACCTCAACCATCCTGGGATTCTGTGATTCTTTATGTAGCCCTAAACTTTACAGTGGGATATCTTTGAAATATTTTTGCTAAACATTTTATATGGAAGACCTGAATTTGCAGCGCTGTACACCTCTCAAAGCGTTTCTCGTTGCACTGTGGGTGTTTCACAGAGCACCAATAGTTAGAAGTTATTTCTTCTTTAGGACTTCGAAATGCTACCTCATAGCTTTAATATCAAAAAGACACAATTTATGACAGCAGAGCAATAAAGCATTTTCTCCAAAAGAAAATAACATGTGTTTCCTTCGTTCTTTTATCAACTATTTTCAGACAAGCACTGTGTACATAAAATGAAATTATGCAACCCATATGGGTCATCAGAGGAAGGTTGGTTGCTTCACCAGGACTGTAAGAATCTTCTGAAAACAATAGCACCACAAATTAAAATGAAAATCTATCAAAACCATTATCATCTTGAAAGCATAATTATTGGACAAGGATGTTGTCCTTGGACACAGCTTTGGCTCAGTGTAGCCATGGTTATTTGTATCCTTCCATGGCTCAAAGTCAGAATTTGCAAGGACCATAAATTTTTACAGGAAAAAAACAGGCTGTTTCCTCAATGCTAACACCAGCATTTTTTTTTTATTGTTTTGCATTGGTTTATAGGCAACTCATTAGGTACAAGAGATAGGAACAGACTGAATGTTGTACCTGCAATTTACCTTGAACTTTGGAAGGGATTAGGTTCAGATTTCCATCTGGATTTGTCTGTCAGTTTTAATGCTGTTTTTTCCAGATGTGAACAGGGAGTCCTAGTTCAAATATGTTTGAATATTAGGATTGCTTGGGTTTAAATCTAGTTTTGAACGTTCCCGTTTTGCACCTGTCTTAGTAGAACAGGGAAGGGGATATCAACAGAACTCTTAAAAGTTGTAGTTCATAGACTCAAATGACCTATCAAACCTTCAGAACCTATCAAATAATAGGTTCTGAACGTTATTTTTGAACTAGGCATTTTTGTTTCAACATCTACTTTTCATCCTTGAGTTATAAGTAACCAACTTATCTGTACTCTGCTTTTTCTTTCTTTCTGTCCTTCAGGCTGGTATAGATGGAGAAAGCATTGGGAACTGTCCATTTTCCCAGCGGCTCTTCATGATCCTCTGGCTCAAAGGAGTTGTGTTCAACGTCACCACTGTTGACCTGAAAAGGTATAAATTGTTCAGTTTACTTGAAAATAGTTATATGATTTGGTGTTTGTGCTGTAGAAAGCCCCCATCGAGTTGAGTGAGCTTTGTATCTGGCTCAGAAAGTCTGTAATGCACAAGAAAATATGCGGGATTTAATTTTAGGGTTTGGATTTTTTTTCTACTTGTGGAATGTTTTGATATTAAATAGGATTCCCAGTTTTTTTCAAACTATTCTGACCACAGATGGCTGAAGAAAGAGAAGGAAAAACAATGGATTTTTGTAGGAACTATAAATATCTGTGTGACTACATGATTATAAAGATTAGTGATTTCATGAGTTTTTTTCTCTGCAGAAAGCCGGCTGATCTACACAATCTGGCTCCTGGGACCCACCCACCTTTCTTGACTTTTAATGGAGAAGTCAAGACAGACGTTAACAAGATTGAGGAGTTCTTGGAAGAGACTCTTGCACCTCCAAAGTAAGAACTTGGGATTTTTCTTTTCAGTAAATATTCCATTTCCTAGGAATGAATGATGTCCTAGAAGGAGTTCTCCAAAAGCACTCCGCCACAATCTTTACTTACAGGAGTAATATTTAGTTACGAAACTTGCTGGCTCCAGTGAGATGACTTCCTTGCATGGAAGTTCCTTGGATGACTAACTGCAGAATGTTGTCTCTGTACACACTTAAGGATACCCTTGTATGCAGAATTAAGGAGATCAGTACTAGAAATTTTTCATATGGGTCTGGTGCACTTTTTGTTTACAAAAAGTGCTAAAAATAACTTTGCCACACAAAAGTATGCCAGGAAAAGTGTTTTACAGTGAAAAACCTAAGGTTGCTGAACTGCATGGATTATCAAAAAGGTTGTGAGGGAAAATGATTACAAAATGAACGAACTCTGCAGGTAGAAAAGTGATTGCTATCCTAGTCAAGAAATGACAAGAGCCCATGATTGGAAGTTACAACCAAACTAATTTAATTCAATATAAGGCACAGATTTTCCAATATGATGATTAACCATTGGAACAAAGTACCTAGGAGAGTGTCAGATTCACCAGATATACCCAAGTTAGTCAAAAATTTTGGACATTGTAGAAGGATGATGGGAAAAAAAGAATGGCTTGTGTTTTGGACCTTAAAAATTTATGAATTGATGAAAACTGGCTAGGTGCCATGTAGAGTGTTTTACCTCCAACTGAATCAGCAGCTATTGGCCAGTCCTGAGGCAGGAGATCAGATATTTAAGTTTTATATACTCCGATCCAAGACCCACTGAAGTCAGTAGGAGTGATTGGTTTGCGCTGGTCTTTTGAATCTTTATATTCCTTTGAACCAAATGTATTTAAAAAACAACAGTTCATAGATTAAAACTTACTACCACCCTGGTAATACTAACACTCCTTGCTATTACATTCTGGAATATATTTTTGATATAGGGAATTAGACACAACTGCCATTCATAATAGAAAGAGTTGGCTGCCAAGCTACCCTGCACCTTTATTGGAAATATATATTTCCTTCTGATTTAAGGACACTGTATCCTGGATCATGGTCACATAAAGCACCAGTGCAGTTATCTTTTTAATAAAACCATCACTGTGTAACTGTCCAACTGTCCTTGCTGGACAAAGATATTATTAAGAGGGTCTTGCCAAGATGTTTTTTTGAGATGAATGACAATGTTAATTGCAGTTTGTTACACAGGTCTTTTTTTCTTTCTTCTTGTAAATTGTATTTTTAATCACCATTACGTTGCTGGTAAAATAAGACGTTACTTTCTGCACTTTCCTCTCTTTATAGGTATCCCAAGCTGGCTGCCAAGCACCGGGAATCAAACACTGCTGGAATAGATATCTTCTCCAAATTTTCTGCATATATAAAAAATACCAAGCAGCAAGATAACGCTGGTAAGTAGGATCATTACAAAATGTGCCAGAGTGTTTGAGCTTAGAAGTTGAACAATTTTGCCATTCTACATCATTTTATTGTAAACTGTATTCAAATGACATCTGTCACTGCTGCTGATCAGCTTGGCATGGTGAGTTCCGTGGACTTAATTCACAGGTCCTTAGTCCAATTAATTAACATCTACATTAGCAAATAAAACAGCCCACAGGCTATTCAGTAGTACTTTTACCATCTGTCTTGACATGACTCGTGTTCATGCAGCTAAACATCCCCACCAAAACAGGGTCTCATACTGTCTGCTAGAAATGAGTAACTGACCAAGCTACCTCCTGCACTCAGCCCAGGCAGGCGCTGTTTAGAGCAGTGCTAGTTGACCAGACCCATAACTAATTCTGCGTAATTTCTTAGATATAGCCACTGACAGCAGAATCTTACCCTAGTTATTATCTCGTGGTTATTTTAAGTTAATATAGCCAATTTGCTCTTGTAAACCAAGATATAGCAAAACATTAAATAGAAAGTGATTAAATGAAAGAAGTGATTATTTTTTTGCTTTAAGAATTGCAATTGCACTCTCTTAAGTGCCTGACTTTCTTATGTGGTTATTTGTCAAAACAATAACACTTCTATAATTTGTATGATGTGCATGTTTGCAGTCATATACTACCTTCTTAATGAAATTGCTTTTCTTATACTTTTTTCTCCACGTATGCCTAAGAGAAGGTAAAACTTCTGCTAGTTTAATCCACTGTTGCTTCATGAAAGGTAATAGGTCATATTTCTTGAGATGATCTTGTAGAATATTTACAGTTGTTAACTGATATACCTCTTCCCTTGTATTGCTAGTTTTCACAGGCAGAGACGTAAGATGTGTTAAATAACATGAATTCACATTGATTATTTTAGAGAAAACTGAGTGTTGCTTATGGCTATGTTCTGCCTTTCTTATACACAGCAGCTCTCAGCACTCATAAAAAACAAAATTAGAAATGAAGAATAATTAAAATGTGTAATTCTTGTGAGTTTATATATAAATCATAATATGTTGTCTCCTGTCTAAGGCTGACTCAATTCTTAGGATAAGGAGGAAAGTCACATCAGTGACTGGACATTAGTTGCACATGATCAGAATAAAAAAACACTCATTAAAAGCACCAAAGCAGAGCAGCCAGCTCAGAGTGTTATATCAAATATAATGTTGTGTTAATGTCTTTTGGCTTAGGATAGGTCAGCACTGAATCCCAAGTCACCTGAATCAGCAGTCATCAGATTGTTTATATTACATTTCCTTAACTTGAAGGTCAGGGGAATAAATTTGTTAATGTGCAGGAAATCAGGCTATGAATTCATAACCAGCCTATCTGCAGCTGTGAGATCACAGAATCCCAGAATGGTTGAGGTTGGAAGGGACCTCTAGAGATCATCTAGTCCAACCTCCTGCTCCAGCAGGGACACCCAGAGCACATGGCACAGGGTGGCATCCAGGTGGGTTTGGAAGATCTCCAGAGAAGGAGACTGCACAGCCTCTCTGGGCAGCCTGTGCCAGGGCTCTGGCTCTGTCACCCTCGCAGGAAAGTTCTTCCTCATAGATGTGTGGGGTGGATGGACTATATGTAACCATTCTTCATAGCATATTGGTTTAGTAGAGATCGTAAGGGCTAAGTAACATGAGCTCTCCTTACAGCCAGTTTTGATCCCAAACTGGATTAAGTGATTGAGATTATTAGTGAGATTTATGCTCTTTGAGGATACTGGACGTAAGAATAAATGAGAAATTAAAAAGCTGGTGTCTCACCTAGTGGAGCTCATGGCTAGTCATGCAACAGCTTGGAACTTCCAGTGATACTGTTTTAAGAAGTTTTCTTGTAATGTTTCATATCCTCAGGGAGGGGCTTAGAAGCCACTGATAATGGAGAATGTAGCTTAAAAGAATCTCGATGTTATTATTTTTTTTTTTCCAAAAGTGGAAAAAATGTTCCTGAAGAAAACAGTATTTATAATTTCTTGGTCTGGTGTCTGTCTTACTTCTTGCATGTAAAATGGACACAATGATACACATGTACGTTTGTTTCTAAGATTGCGATACCCTCTGCTGGCAAATATGTGAATATATAAGGTAATATACTTTACAATCAAAGCTGAGACATCCCCTTAACAAAAAAGTTTCCTTTTATCAAAACAGTTTTCTGTTACAAAAGCAGCACTGTCAAAAGAGAAGTGTTTCATAGTAACCTATTGATTTTGACTCTTTTTATGGAAAAACCTATATTTTTTCTGGATGAGTTAAAATACTTAGACGTAAAATGCTTTAGCCTTCAGAGAAAAATAGGACTTTCTTTTTTTCTGGATTCAGGCAGTACTTCATTAGCCACATGCTATTATGTTTTATGCCTGGCACAGGAGCAGGTGATAACCTCCCTGTGCAAGTCTGTATGGCAATATGCTATTGATCATGATTCATTTGCTTACCAAAGGTATTTGGCATCTCGCCTGTCCTTCTTTAATAGTTCCCTGAATTTCTGATTCTTTTTTTTCCATCTTTGTTTTGCTAACTTTTCTGTCTTATAATATAAAAATTTTGAAAGGCTTGGAACAGGCCAGCGAGGGCTGTAAGCCCAGAAGCAAACACACTCCTGCCATATCAAAGTCCCACTACTTTTAAGCTTCTTGAAAGGGAAGGAATTGATTCCAGATTCTCAGGATGTGGCAAGCTGTGTTTAAAGAAAGTGTGTGCGTTTATTATTTCAAGTCAGTTCAATTACAACAGGCTTGATTCCTTCCACCCCCCATGTCACTCGATAATTTTATGACAGGCTTCACCAAGGAGTGGTCTTCTCATCACAGGAACTTCTCTGTCGTGCTCAGAGAGCACAGCTACATCAGTCAGTCCTCCAACCACTAG
>JAWLRI010000412.1:4075634-4091344 GCA_034781795.1 Crypturellus tataupa
GAACACAGGAAAGGAAATCAGGATCTTGTAAGACTTCTTCTTGTTGATACTTAGCAAATCACTCAGACGCCGTGCAGCAACAAGGGCAGTAACAATTTCTCTATTCATGCAAGAAGTATGAAATTTAATTAAGTGGAATACTGTGTACATATTCTGCATTATGATTATTATTTTTTCTCGCGTGCCTGTATACTGTGAATGAAGGGGACAGCCTATAGTAACCAACCATTAACGGTTCCTCCTAAAATTGTGAGTTCTTTGGCTCGTAGAATGAGCCCTTTGATTGCATTTATGAGTTTAAAAAGTTGTTCTTGAATTGAGTTCTTAGGGGGCACTAGCTCCAGTGTGGGTGGGCGCATTCATTAGTGGTACGGAAGGATATTTTACTGTACTGCTCTTCAGAAGGCTCGGAGCTGGGAGACCACCAACATGATTTCATTCATTGGAATTTCCAGCCGTCTGACCAGAGGATTCCACTTGTCTGGTTTGGATTTACATCAAGGAGCCAAAAATAAAAGAACATGTAAATCATTAATTTACATGTGATTAAATACCGTTCACCTCCATCAGTAGCTGCATCACACTTTGTGGTTAAGCATGTGAGGTGGGAAATGCCTCTCTCTATGCGCTGTGTGTGCAGTTATATAAGAGATATGCACACACAGATACAGGCCTTGAATCGTAAGCTGACCTACATCAGTTTTATGCTACTTTAACTTAAACTTTTATGGAGCTCTTCCAGCTGACAGAGACAGACCCATGGGCACCTCTGTGCGTGGCACGGAGGGCGAGACCCAGCATGTGCCATAAGTTGTCCTAAATCATGATGATTTTGTTTTATTTGTCGTGCAACCAAGGAAGACTAGAAATAGATTTAAAATCATTTTAGAGAAAAGGGCTGACTTCATGATGAGCTTGCTATCTATAGATAGTTTCAGGATGACAGATCTTTAACTGCAGCGTTTTGAAACACAAGAAAGTACGTTTCAGGGCATTTTAAACAAGTTTTATGGCTCCATCCGAGCTGAATACAGTGGGGTTCACAGCAACTAAAGTGCCTGGCAGCATTACAAAACCAGATGTAATATAAAAAATACCCACTCTTTAAAGCATATGTAAAATAGCTTTTCTGCAACATTTGTGGCCCATAAAATACTGAATACATGTTGGTGAGTGTGATATAAAGTTTTATTGCCATTCATTTGGGATGACCCATATAACTCTCTCATGATATGTTAATAAAACTGTTCTCCACTCTGTCTCTTTATAAAAACACATACATAAAAACCCTTGAAATAGTACTGATAGCTGTGTGCTAACTTGCTAAGTAAAGCGATGTTTCATTTATCATCTATCCTGGATCACTTTATCTGCTTTTAGCCCCCAGCCAAAGTCTGATTCTGAAATGCTCAGAAACTTCAGTTTACAAAATAATTTTGCTTGAGAATAATTTTTGGAAAACTTTTCTCCAAATTATAGTGACAAGAGACCTAGCACAGTCAATATTCTGTCTGGTACTAGAGACAGGTTTAAGGACTAATATTTTCTGACCTGCCGACACTTGAGAACCAAATTTATGCCATTGGAAGGAGGAGGTTTTCAGTTTTTTAAAATGATAACAAACCATAACCTTAGCCTTGGAAATATGTACATTACTAGGGAAAGTTTCTGAAAGTTATATCATTTCGAGTTTTTCCTCCCTCTGAGACCTTTTAGCTTTAAATTACTAAGAAAAGTATGCAGCTCTCCTGATGGAAATAGGTGAAAAATACTTCTTAAGAATAAAACAAAAACAGAAGTGAGACTGCCTGCAAATCCAGATGTGCTCAGACTAAGCTTTCGAAGCAGTGGTCTCTGTATATCCCCTGTTTAGAGCAGCGGAGTCCAGGTCCTAATTAGCACTTTTAGATGCAGCCACTCTGGGAACAGTAAATATTTACTACTAATATATTAACAGACATAATTTTCTTACAAATTTAAGTATTCATTTTTTTTGTAGCTTTGAAATCATTGCATGCCATAGAGAGAGAATGAAAGAATATCTGTATGTTTGTGTGTGTGTATGTGTAGGCATGAGAGGGAATATGCAGAATATATATCTCGAAGTCAGTGAGGATCACGATATGCTTTAATTAAGGCACATTTGCAGACTCAGGGCCTATATGCACAGTCTAAGCCTAGAGTGAAATACATGCAATAGGAACAGGAGTTGGCAGACATTTTTTTTAAAGAAGAAATTATTTCCCCTGTGTTTTTGCATATTCCTCCAAGTGCTGCTGGCTGAACTGGGATGCTTTGTTCTGCTTCCCAGCCGAGCTCCCTTGCTTGCACACAGGAGCAGTAGCACAGCTGGAAATGGATTAGAGCAATCTGGCGGCAGCAGTCCTGGGAGGAATTAAACGCCTTGCTGCTGGAATGGGAGGCCCAAATTACATTATTATTTAGAATTCAGTTTTAACTTCATTGCTCTACTGTTTGCACTGGTGCGTAACTCCACTTATTTCAATATTCTTGGTGCATCTTAAATGTATTCCCCACAGCAGGGATTCAGAGGAAGTTCTACCTTTACCCAGTAACATGTCCAAATCTTACATGAGCAAACGTCTAAACACCCAACTACTCTTTTTTTTTTTCCTCAAGAGAATTATTCACAAGTTTATATTTAGCAGTTGTAGAAGATATCACATGATAGAGAACCCAGTGACTGGCTTCTGAAGTCAATTTCCAAAACTTTTACTGACATCAAAGGGAAAAGGATTGGCCCAGAATCCCTTTTTTTCCCAAAACATATTTTTTGTTTTATGCATGCAAATGTTCTTCATAAAATAAAGAGGAAAAGCATGAAACACAACTGAAAATCAATGTTGCTAATTTTCCTTGTTAGACCAGATCTTAAATATTTGTCCTTTATCTTAAAAGCAGTGCTGGTAATGAGGTAACTAAAAGAGACCAGGAGCTGTAGTTGCTTTCTAAATATCTAGGTTCTTCAGTCTGCTGAAAAAGTTTCAGAATTTCAGTGTCTGAAGCTTGAGGAAACTTTGGGTTATTTTATCTCCTTCGTATGAAAGCCCGATCAATTTTTCATATTTAGCACGTATGTTTTAGTATTTTAGTCCTTTATTTGAACTACTGTGCCTGTAAATAAAATAATAAATATCCATAGCCTCAGTTATAAGCTGTTTTGTGTCACAGGCAGAGATCGGGAGAAACCAATTATCTCTTGTGCACAATGTCCTCTTCAGAGAGGAATTTATTATATGTGAGATACCTAGATGATGCCTTCATCACCTGCTTGTGTGACATTATCCCCCTTCACCTCAGGAGCATTTCTCCAGAACTGCACTAAGGCTCACCGTGTCTTGATCTCCTCATAAACACTCCAGGAAGTCAATCTACCATCTCCCCATCCTTGTTTGTAGCTTAAATTCTTCGTTGTTTTAACAATAAGGAAATGGACTGATTTTAAACTTGAATTTGCCCCACTCCCAACTTTTAGACCTTTTGATGCCCTGTCTGCAGGGCTGAAGGGCTTCCTTCTCCCATCTCAGCTATTTTAACCGTGGGTGAGTAGCTGACACATCAGCCTCTTAACCTTCTCTGAGAAGCTGAATAGACTCTTCAAACGTGATATTTTGAGGTTTGTTTTCCAGTCATTGAGCAGTACTGTTGTTCTCCTTTGACCTCACTCTGGAATTTCCAAAACCCTCTTTACCTGGGACGACAGAATTGGGGAGAATGTTTTTTATACTGCAACAGGACTGTTGGGGAATGACCTTGCTACTAGTACTTGAAGTTTTTTATATGTCCAAACGTGATTATATCTCTTTTTGCAGCTTCTCGCAGAGATCTGAATTTGAGGCTTAATTATGATGATCATGGTTATGTCATTTTGTGGGACTTGAAACAAAAGTCTCAAAAGCAGGGAGGAAATGGGAAAGGGCATGAACTTGATTCATTTGACAGCTTCATCACCTTTTTCGTTTTGCATTTCCCTGTCCATTTTGAGTCCTGGAGACATTAGGATAAAAAATTAAGTCTGAGATTTGCTACTAGATTGAGAGTTTGAGGAACTCAGTAAACTAAAATTTCATCCTCTAATTCTGCTGGCTATGATATCTAAATGTATATATATACGTGTAATAATTATGTAATGCCATATAATAGACAAATGTTGTCTTAAGGAGTGGACAGTTTATAGACCAGCATAATGTACTAAACTAGTATCATCTCCCTCCATCTCGCTCCAGATCTTGAGCCACTTTGTTTAGATCCCATAGGTTATGCAGAGAGTGACAAGTGCCACTAGAGGAAAATCCGACTTTTCCCGGTCTCTCTGCTGAGTTTCCATCTCTTGCATCTTCGCTGTACCACTGTGTAAGTGAAACAACGTAGTTTAAATCTGTGACAGGTAACTGGGTGTATATTACTGTAATAAAAACAAAATTTCTCCACTACAGATGTAGAACTGAAAGAAATTGATAGTATTAAGCATGGTAAGTATTAAGTTCATTAAGATAAAGTATGCAAACATCAACTGCTTGTTTAGAAACAGTTTTGTTTGCTTAAATGTTAGAACACAAGGGGTCCTCATAGCACTGTCGCTAAAGCCCAGTTCTGCTGTACCAAAAGCTGCCTTCAGCCTTATTTTAATGCAAAAACAAGTCTGTAGTTACTGTTTCTTTGTTAGTTCCAGAGCCATCATGTTTGCTCTTTGCTAGTTAAACAAAACTTTACACTCTCAACAAACACACAGCATCTTAAAAATCAGGATATTGGAGTGATAATCTTGTGCTATAAATATGTGGCTTTATAATGTGTAGAGATTGATTTTTCCTTTTTTCAAGATTCTGATGCAAATCAGCCTGGTGGCACTTGGTGTAGGGACAACTGCACAAAACTGGTATCATAGGGGTCAGCGTTAGACCCTCTGTGATGTGCTCTAGAAATGATCCTTGTCGCTGATGTGCTGCTGCAGAGGTCAGATGATTTGCAGGTGAAATGCGGGTTAGCAGGGCACTTGTAGGCCAGTAATTTTACATTCAGTTGCTTCCTGCCCTCCGGGTCATTTCAGCTAGGAGGAGGCTTGGAAATGAACACTTTTAGGGGGGCTCCATTCTAACACCTGTATTTTTTTTTTCCTTAAAACTGCATTTGAAGGTGCTCCAAATGCATTCTTCACAACTTTACAAATCTTACATTTGTTTTCTGCCTTCTCTGTAAAACAGATTAAGCAAAGCGGAGGAAGAAATCTGAGTTGTTAATCTAGAGACAGAAATCTAAACCAAGTCTTTTTGGATGCTTGCAAAGGTGTGCTTGCTTTTCATTTTAGTGATGTTATCAGTGCACCTGTTGCACTAGGCATTATTTGGGAGTAGGACAGATGTTGTCAAAGAAAGAAAACAATGCTTGTTCTTTTTGTGATTTTTGTAGTCGGGCTGCCGTGGAGAAACAAAAACACAGAACTGATATCCTTGGTTTTCAAATTCAGGTGCTTCATACAGCTTTTCAAGAGAATACTCACCTTTCTATCTCACTCTAACCTGAAACAAATGTCCATGGCTGGTGCATTACTGCTTTTAGCAATGTCAAGTTTGGTGAAAATCTAGTTCTGGAAGAGGCAAAAATTGACCCTTTCTGTTATTCAACATAGCTGGAAAATGATCAGCTCTCCAAAACTGGTATAGTCTCTATCTCCAGAGCACCTCAAAATATGTAATGTATTTATTTCTGCAATGTCTGATGTAGTTGAAGAGGGTTATTATTCTTATTTTGCCGATAGGAAATTGAAAGACAGAAAATTTATTTTTTTTTTTCTAGGATCATGTACATATCTTGGGAAGAACAAACTTGAACTCATGTCTCCTAAATTCATGTAGACTTTTTAGCCCACAGATCATCATGCTCTGGCTGAGGAAAGGGTAGGTGGAGATTAAAGGTTTCAAGTCAGGGTCTCTCCTGTGTCTTTCCTGCATATGTTCTGTGACTTCTTTTAGATAGGACCTTTGGGAAGAAGCTCTGATTAAATAATCTATATTGTCAAGAGTCTGTAGATAGGCTAGGTAGGGAAGGGAAGAGAGGCTTACAAGAAAGAGATTGTGTCTCCTAAATTTATTAGTCTCAAAGATAGACATCAGTGAGTCAATCATCTTGTTTCCTTTTGTGATCAGTACGGAGAGACATAAAATACATAAAATCTCTGAAATGCAGTTTGATTCATGTAAAATTGAGAGAACTTGCTCTGTAAGTGCCTAACTTCCATCGCTATCTGTAAGGGAGCCTAGACAAACTAGGTTGGACTAGATACTAGGTACATTTAGGTGTGACACTAGCCACATTTTGGTGGCTCCAGTTAGGCAAAGTGAATCTTATCTTTAAGTAATTTAAGAACTCAGGTGAAAAAAATTTTGATGTGTCTGCATTTCTAGGTTTGCTTTGGCCATCTAATCTCTATATTTGAGCACTGTGTTCCCTAGAACCTTGGCTGAACCGCTGCTAGGATTTGTCATCTATGACTGGACCTAAACAGAACATATGTGCCAACTTTTATGCAAATTTTTTGCCTATTTTTGCTTGGTTTAGAGCAAGTCTGAGAGGCAGCCTGTAGCCAATGTTTCTAAGTTGTTTGCCTGCATCATTTGACTTCTCCCATTCCACTGGTATCTTCTCCTGAATCCTTACCAGGAGTTTGCCGTCAGATTCCAGGTCTGAATGAAGTGGGGGAAGAATATGAACTCCTGTGCTCTAAGCAGCAAAGCTGAGTACCTGAGGAATGACAGATGCTTCTTTTTCCCTGTGGTGTACTCAACGAGATATGCGTTTAATTGATCATTTAATTGATTCATTAAATGAATAGAAACAGGCAGAGTGCAATTTTTCGGTTTGCTTGTATGGGCATTTAGCTTTATTGTGGGAATGTGCTCAAGTCTCTGTTCCAGTGAACATTGAATTATTTATCTAGAGTGGATCATCTTTAATAGAAGAGATGATTCACCCCAGAAACTCCCTCTGGCCCAGAGTTGGGCGTCTAAATGCCTTGGATGCATGGGAGCCAAACCTCCATCCGTTGCCTCCGCATTTCCTATGGCTAGGATTGGCGACTACCCACTCGCTGCCTGCTCAATATATCCCTGGATTCCTGCTCAGAAACGGGACTCCCACAAAGCAGAAATATGCCTGGAAATGGGATGCTCGGATATGCAGTGCTCAGATATGCAGCATACTTTGAAGTTCCTTTGAGAGTTCCCGTTCCTTTGAGAAGTTAACACTAAATATGGAAGCGATTTAAAAAAAAAAAGGGAGAGGTATTATCCTATATCACTCGGGTGAACTGTGAAATTACATTCAAAGGGTAGGATTCATCTCACTTAAACTCACCTCCCTGGGAGTTAGGTGTCTAGTCTGAGCTGGTTCTTCAGGCTTCCTCGAGAACTGGGGTAGAGAGAAGGGCATGTGCGGGGTGAGTCACACCAGCTTAAATCAGGTGTCTCGGGCAGGCCGGAGGACCTGCCTTTTGAAGATGTTTGAGCAGAAAGGGAACATCCTCAACCAGTTCAGACAAGTCGCCTGACTTTGAATGGTTGAGCAGAGGAGGCACTCAGGCATCCAGAACTGCACTGAAATCATAGGGAGAGACACTGCTCCGTCTAGGAACATGCTTGCTGTTGTCAGAACTGCCCCATGTGAGGAGGATTCATTTATTTATTGTAGGTGTTTATTAAAGTTGCAATATTCTGTTGGTTCTGCCTGAAAAAATCAGCAGGATTAAGGAAAAAAAAAAAAGAGACTGGAAGTATGAATCCTTGGTCTTTAATCAGACTGTCAAACCAGCAGAATATTATTTTCTTACCTTAAATTGCTGTTTTCTTAACTGTTTTCCCTCTCCTACCAGAAAACAGTATTGGGTCTCATATAATATCAAACTGTGAATCTGGAAGTGATCAGGAAAGGTGGTTTGTTTTTTTAAAGGAAAAATAAATCTCAGGTTGTTTGTGCGAGACTGTGAATATTTATGTGCTGTTCCCTCCTTTCCCTCGTTGCATATTTCACCAAGTTCATTTGCGTGTGTTACGGGATAAATCTTAGTAGAAGGCAGTGGAAGAAAGTAGTAAAAAGAAAAAGCATCGATCAGTTATCCAGGGTAGCAGCAGGAATCGTTGTTCATTTGTACATAGATTATAGTTTGTTGAGCTTTCCTGGGCTTGACAAATAAGAAACTTGCAGTTCTGCTGCGGTCAGTTTCAGGTGGGTTCAGATGACAGCTGGACTTTGATAACTTTGAAGTCCTGTTGTCCCTGGGAAACTGGTGGAAGCCACTTTTGAAGATGGTCACATATATTTCATGTTGGATTGAATAAAAATATTTTGTGAGAAAAAACTTAGCTGACTAAAATACCATTGGTGAACCTGATTTATAGGCAAATGCAAGTGGAATTCGTTGAATCATGTCTTGTTTTGAAAAGTAAAAATATTTTCTCTTAATCTTTTTGAAACAGAAGTTTCTTTTTCTGTTTTGGAAATGATTTTTTTAAGGATTAGTAGCATTTTAGAAGTATTTTGAAAATGATTGAATAGCTATGAATGATTTATTTAACCAACCAGCCATCTCATAACCTGCTTTAATTGTTTTGTTTGCTTGAAAATTTTGTGCTATTTAGTTTTTAAAATTTTTAAAACTTTTCTTTTTTTGCTTTGATTTGACTTAAATGAAATAGATTTTATATTCAGCTTGGCCAAGGAATACATTATTCTTAATCCTTTTATCGTGCCCTTTATGCTCTGCATCTCCTCCTGTAATAACTATCAAGTAAAATCCTCAACCTGCAAATGGAGCCACTCAGGCAAAATTTCTGACAAAAAAAAATATATAATTTAAGCTATTTTAAATTTAGGTAACCAGTCTGTCTTCAGAAGAGAGAGAGGCTCCTGTGGTGGGAAATTCACTGTTTTCTGGGCTTCTATTTTAGGATGGAATGATTTGCCTTTCGGTAGCTTCTTCGGGCCACATAGATTGGTGCTTATGTTCTTTGTTATTTCTCCTCATCCCAGTAAGGAAGGAAATATTTGGAGTTCAAGGAGGGGGAATAAGAGTCCTTGTCTGACCTCTGCAAATGTTGTGGGTGTGGACAGTCTGAATCAGTTTTACTTTTTCCAAACCACTTTTCTTTTAAAACTTTCTAGTTACTTTCCATTTTGCTTCAGCCTTATTTGACCCATAGAACATAGAGATGGAAAAGCCCTAGGACGCTTGAAGTTTTATGGCCAGCATTATTTCAGAGGTCAGAATAACTGGTTATAGGAGTCCCTTTTGGCTTTGGAAGCTGTTGGAGGAATCTTAACCCCACTGAAGTCAACAGCAGAACTTCCACTGGCTTCAGCATGGCCAGAATTTCACTCTAAATACCTAGTAACGAGGCTTTGTCATCTGGCCCTGCCCTTGACTTGCAGGATTGCTCCATGCATTAGATTTTCCAGTGTTTTGTTCAGTTGTGGTATAAATGTTTCAAGACACAAGGATTTTTCTTTGTCCCCTGGAAAATAGTTGCATAGGCTGATAGTTTAAGGAAGTTTTTGCTTGAAGAGTTGAGTAACAGAGCCAAAGTCTGTTCTCGGTTGAACTGGAGTAAATATGGAATAGCTTGTTGACAGTGTGAAGTTACTCTTCTTTTATGTCAGTGTAACTGAGAGCAAAATTTTGCCAATTTTTAACTTTTGTTACATTATTTGTAATTCTGTGCATGTCAGGATTTGTTAATCTCATTGTTCAGCATCAAGTAACCTTTTGTTGAAAACAGAGCGTCACTGTGAATTAGGTATTATCAGTTAAATTGAACCTCACCCTGTGCATTTGACAGATGGTAATACATTCATTAAGTGTTCTGTGGTTACTTTGAGGTTGGAAAGTGTTATTTTTCTGGCTTCTAACTCAAGATTCTTAAGTAAAGATGTATAAAAGCACGATTTTAAAGGGGGGAAGGAAAATCACAAAGAACTCATGAGGGTTTTTTTAATACTAATATATTTATTTACTTTTGGTGGAATGACATAGCAGGACCATGATTGCTCTAAGTTGTCTTTGGCAACGTAAATAGTCCAGAATGGACTAGGGATGAAAGTGAGAGGTGGTACCACCGCATATTTTGTACCTACACAGGTAGACCTCAGAACCTCTTTAAATTTGAAGCTACATGAAATGCATCACTGTGGAGGCAATACAGTGGTAGTGTCTTTGTGCTTGGTGATTTCAGCATCCAGAGGGATGGTTTCTATCAGTTCAGACATCTGCAGTTGTTGCAGTGGTAACCCGATGACAGGACCCCTTTCGTAGAGCTGATCACAGTGCGGATCCCTCGGTTTACACTAAAGGACTGCAGGGTGGGGAAGTAATTGGAAGTAAAATTGCTAAAACCAGCGTAGAGCTACTTTCTCTGGCATAGCCCCACTTGGTGTTGCAATATTGAATCCTCCACCCTGCCGTTACCAAGACAATGCAGGATTAGGAAAAAGTTCTCCATAAAGCTGACTTCGAAGCCACCTAAACTAAGTGCAATACAAAGGAGACGATCCCAGCAACTACAGAGGAAGATCAGGGTGGTTAATTCAAACCTATTCATTTAACCTTAATTAGTTTAGTGGAGATTAAATGCAATTTTCAGAAAAGACTCAGCTGTTATCAACAAACCCATTTAGTTGTTTAACAGTGTTGTCAAGGGTACCATGAAAATTAGCTGCTGGGCATCTTCTGAGATTGTTTGTGGCAGTATATTCACAGGCGGTGAATCAGTCCCATTCCTTTTAAGGTCTCCACAACTAGTGATGGACTTCTGCTCACTGGACTCCTGCCTAGTTGAGTGCTCTCTGTCCCCTATCTTCCTCATGGAGACTACATACAGGGTCATACAGATTTTCACAAAACAGTCAAGTGTGGGAGATTCAGAAATCTCCTTTCTACTTGATTCATTCAATAATATGAATCTGGATCGAGGGTTGCAGAGCCTTTGGAGCTGTAGAATGTTCAAAGGAGGATATTTCTTGATTTCTTGTCTATCTGCTTTTTTTTTTCGCATTTCATAAAATTCTTAAATCTTGACTAGATAAACAAGGAAGCAGGAGAGCTAGTTTTTCAGGCTTTCTCCTTTGCTGTCAGTCTTCAGTGATGATCCACTGAATGTTAAATGATTTATGGAAAGTGAAGCAGTTCAAGAGTAGAGCCATAGGGATTACCTGATACTCTACTAACCTGGAAGAGCTCCACTGACATCATGTTGAAGAGGCATTTGAAATGTCTTCCACATTCCAGGAAATTGCTCCTCTTTTACCCTTGGTAAAAATACAGCACTTCCCAATATATTCTTGTAAGAAATTAAAAAACTGACCTGCTTTGGGTACATGTCACGTAAATGGTGAATTACGATATATGATGGGTTCCCCCCACCATTACAGAATTAGACAGTGAACTCTGGCATGTGGGACTTAGAAGCCTCTTTCTTCAAAAATTTATGGACTATTTCCACAGTCTCCTATTCAGGGTATAGATTTCTCTTAGCCCACTTCTTTAGAAATCTAAGATTTCCTATGCATTATATAGATAAACCTGGATGTTCACCTCATGGCAGTTATTAATAGGATGCTTAAAATTTAGATTTTACCACATAGACATTTGCGTATGGATTTACAAAAAAAAAAAAGCCTTTAAAAACATGTAAAGGTTTTAAAATCTGACCCTGGACACCTAAACTCCATTCAAAAATAGATTTTCAAGCTCTTAATTCTCTTAGCTTTTCAAAATTCTGTCATTACTCAGTTGGAAGAAAAGCAGTTCTCCCTTGTTCTCTACTATTCTTAATTCATGGTGGTTTGGGGAGTTTTACTAAGATCAGGAGGATTTTGATTAATTAAATGGGGTCATGCAATATGCTGGTGTCACAAGTAGTGGTCCAGGTCTTCATTATCAGAAGGTGAGAGGTGCCTGACACTTGTGGTGGTTTCATTGGGAGATCATAGGATCCCGTTGATTCCAGCAGAGCCTATGGAGTATGTCGAGATGCACTGAACCCTGAACACATGCTTATTTTTGGCCTAAAGCAGTCGTGTGTGAGTGCCAAGTCTGAATTCAGATAAATGTTTTTCTCACTGTCACAAATAGGCTTCACTCCAAGCATTGTTTTTGGGACAGCCATGACGCACTTTGATATATCAATAAGATGGGGGGAAAAAAAGGAAAAGCAAAATCCTAATAAGTTCCAGAGAAGAGTTAGATAAATACTTCTCACCTGCAGCTCCTGTCTTTAAAAGCACTGACCCTCTAAGGTAGCTCAAAGCATCTAACATAGCGTTTCTGCTGGAAATATTGAGTAGATGACGTGAATAACCAAAAATCTTACTGGGTGAAGGAAAATGCTGGAAAATGCTCAGTGCTAAGCCAATTTTTTCAAATCCGAATGAGCAAAATTGAATTAAACTGCAGTAATTTGATTCTGTTGTCTCTAAATGAATTCACGGTAAGAAGACATAGTCTGAGGCTGCCCAAGAGAAGGAAAATGATCTATTCAACAGGTGTTATGGGTCAAAACAAAAAAGATCGCTAAATATTTTGAATGTTGCCACATGAGGGTATATTACACGCCATTTAGTTATTACTCTTCAGTAGAAGTTGTGCAGCCGAGCACAGCTGCAGATGATTAAGGACAGCACTGCCAGGATCTGACAGCAGAATGTCAGTGTCAAAATTCAATTTGAATTGATTAAATAAGGGATGGCAACACTTTTGTTTTATGGATGGCAGCGCTTCAGTCGCTTTAGATGCTGTGCTTTCAGACATAAAATTCCTTCCCTCCCTGCTATGTTTGTTGGGGTGTTTTCACTTGGATCGCAGTCATTTCTCCAGTCAATCAATTAAGCTGCGATTTGCCACCGTGTCTAGGAGGCAGCCACAAAAGAGCTGCTAGGGCTCCTTGGTGCTTGGCCAAGAGGCTTCAGTGGAAGCAAGACATCGGGCAGCGTAATCCGCCTTCCAACCCCTGGCATAAGGTTTAATGGATGTTAGGGCAGCAGAGAACGCGTGTTCTGCGGTGAGCAGCTCCTGCTCGCTCCACGGCCCCTACGCACGGCCGTTCTCCCCGTGCCAAGAGCACGGGAGCAGCTCGCAGCAGAGTCAGACGAGCTGCCTCTGCCAGCAAGCTGTTCTGCATGGGGTGATTTCTGCAGTCCGTTGAGCTTGTATTGTGGCCTGCAAATACATTTATCTCTGTAGGCCTTGTAGTCTTACACGACTTGAGTAACTCAACCTATTGAGTAGTCTCCTCTAAGCTAAGTGGCAGTAAGTTACTCAGAGGTATAAGATTTTGTGGGATTAGGCCTAAAATGCTGAATCTGGTCCAGATCTGCAGCAGGTATAAATCACTTCAGGTAATTTTCACCAGCTGAAATTCTGGCCCTAAGCCCATGAGTCATGCTGTTATTTTTTCACATTGTAAATTCTTTCTGTTTCGTGTTCATGCTGCTGTAGCACTTTGGGGCACTTGCTGCAGGCAAGAACTCCATTATGCTGGTCACCCTGCAAACACAGAAGCAAAAGATCCTTCTTGCCCCAGAGTGTTTTTAGTTTGAATAACTTGCACTCTCATTCAGCAGTCATGTTTTTGTACAATCCTGATTGTAAACAAAATTCTGTGCCTACCTGGATAAACTAAGAAAAAATCACTCTACAGTATACAGTTATATCTAGGGGGTATTTTATGTATGGAGTTCATTGGAGCTGCAGCTTCAGCAGTTCTTGAAATGAGAGGTCCAAAGTCTCTTTCCTGTTGTGACATGTGGAAAAAAAAAGAATGTGCACCCTAATTGGTCTCAAAGTAAGGAGAATCTTAAAACTGTTGGAATATTTCATCTGCTTTGTGTAACTCTTTATTTGTTTATCATCTTGTTACCTTTATTTCACATGTTGTCTATCTTCCAACTTACTGAGGGAATCCAGCACCATAGATCTCCGGCTAACATCGTTAGAATTATTCCTATGGCCTTTAATTAATCTGGAAGGGGTTTAGAAGTAATAAAACAGGGTTTTTTTTAGAACTGAAGTAATGCTGGAGAATTGCCATTTGTTAGAATTTCACCTGGTTGCTTAGGAAAAATAATAATATGAAGAAAACAAAAAAAAAGTAAGGCAAATATGTAGAAGGAAATATCATACCAACAACCGATTCTTTTCTTCCACATTCTCTTTTTCTGCTAGTTAGGGCTGCCTGTATTGCTATTTTCCTTTGGAGGGTTACCTTTACTTTCAGGTAGCTAACAGCAAAGAAATGGTTCTTGCCTTTTCTCCAGGTATTGTCATTGACATTGCTAATGTATGTTCCCAAATAATTCCTACGCTAATCATTTATTACTCTTGGACAAAGCCCTTGAAAAAGGTTTGGTGAAGGCTTTGAAGAAGCTGGATGACTATCTGAGAACCCCTCTACCTGAGGAGATTGATGCAAACAGCACTGAGGAGGAGAAGATGTCGAAACGCAGATTCCTGGATGGAGATGACCTGACTCTTGCGGACTGCAACCTTCTGCCCAAACTCCATGTTGTTAAGGTAAAAGGTGGCATGTGACAAAGAAATCTTCTCTGACATCACTTATGCCCTCATTCATACGTGTACTTTTGAGGTTGGTCAATACTGCTGCTGCTTTGTCTGCCAGTCACTTACTTTCTACATAAATGAGTCTGACCTGTGTGGTATTGCATCTTTTTTTAGGCATTACCCAAGAGTATAAAGGTAGATTATGCAATGTGTAAAGGTTCCTTTGAGTGTTAACTTTCCGAAAAATCCTTTTCCTTTTGGGTATATGTAAGATTTAAGGATCTGACACTGGTAATTCCTAAGAGAATTCACCTTAACTGTATAGGTAAAGAAAATAGTCTGTAAAGAGAAATGGCCACCCGCTCAGTGTGCACTAAGAGATGTGCAGAAGACCACTATGTGCTATGTGACACCCAGGTCTTTCCTCCCTGTACTTACTAGCATGGGTGAACAAGTACACAGATTAGATAAAATGAGTACAGTGAAGATTTCTTCCATCATTCTGGCAACTAAACATAAAGTCAACGTGTATTAGCAAGTGTATCTTAAGTCCCGGAAGATCAGGACTTGAAACACAAGTTTTCATCTTAAGTATTTCCTGTAGGTTAACTTAGGCAACTCGCTATTTGGTACAGAAGGAAACAGAATGACATAGTAGGTCACATCATGGGTTAGCAGCAAAGACACTGTTAATGTAAAAGTGTCCTTGTCTCTGATGCAGTAACAGCACAGTGTTTCATATCAATTAGATCCCATTTTTCTTAAAAGTGATGTCAAACTTCGGCAGTTCCCATGCATTTGGAATTTAAGAACAGCAGTGCATCTTTCAGCAGGGATTTTGTTTCTGCTGATATTCTTTAAAGAGAGGTTAACAAATCAGCGTCACCACTGAGATCCAGGATTCGTGATGTACATGGCCACTTGCATAGTGCAAATGAGGTACATCATCCTACTTACTTAATTTATCAAATAACATGTTTCTTTAGAATATAACATGTACCTGACTGACCCTCACCTTGGCAATTAAGTAAGCTAGGAAGTAAAGCCAAAAGAAAGAAAGAAAAAAAAGGAAAGGAAAGAAAGGAAAGAAAGGAAAGGAAGGAAGGACGGAAGGAAGGAAGGAAGGACGCAAGGAAGGAAGGAA
>JAWLRI010000412.1:4091444-4103585 GCA_034781795.1 Crypturellus tataupa
AAAGAAAGAAAGAAAGAAAGAAAGAAAGAAAGAAAGAAAGAAAGAAAGAAAGAAAGAAAGAAAGAAAAGAAAAGAAAGAAAAGAAAGAAAAGAAAGAAAAAAAAAGAAAAGAAAGAAAAAAGTCCAAGTCTCCACTTAAGAAATGTGCTCGTATCCTTACAAGTTTGGCTTTTTCTTTGGCTCGACTTCACTGAGGACATTGGAGTCAGAGAATGTGAAGCTGTTGTGTGATCCCTTACTACTTCCTGACTTCTTGAGATAAAAAGAAAGATGTCAAAGAGAATTAGACACTTTCCAAAATGGGAGAACCGTAATAACCAGATATTGTCTGAAAAGTGTTTTACAGGCAGAGGAGAAAGGTAAATTATAAAGACTTTTTCATTAGATGAAAGATGCTTGCTGGAAATTGTGAAAATACTGACTTAAATTGACCAGTGAGTTTTAGCTTCCCTATGTGTGTGTAATTTCACTGAAGACAAGAATATTGAATTAAATGCAGTTTAGGCAGAATTTGGCCGGACCTATGAAAAAATGGATCATGGTAAGAAAAACAAATCATAATCATTTTTGAGAGCATGACTGTCCTAAGAAACCTGAGATGGAAAACAGGTCTACCATGTACTTTAAAAATATAGGGGAACTTTGTGGCACATATGTATGTAATTTATGCCCAGGAGCAATTTTATACTGTCAGAAAAAATAGAGATTGGAAGCATTCATTAAATTATCTAATCCATCCCTTCCTATCAACTATTTCATTTTGTCAACACAGAGTTGTCTGATACGGTATATTCTTACAGGATGACTGAAATGTCCCAATCCAGCAAACTACTTGACCAGCCAACTAGCTTTAAGCGCAAATTAGTCCCATTGACTTCAGTGGTATTATACAGGTGCTTAAAATTAAATATGCACTTAAATATTTTGCTGAATAAGGACATGAGTGTTTTAGTAATTGAGAATTTCCCTTGATAGACAATTTCCTAGTCTAACAAGTCTTTAAATAATCACCTTTTCCTCCAGTTTATCCTCATACTTTTATTTTTAACATTTGCTAAATCATCTTGGTTTCTCCATCATGGGACCCATACCTCCCTGGATATTTCCTGTGCATGATCATGGATAGATACCTCCAACAGCTGTAGGGGATTAAATAGTTTGATATCACCGGCCAAGCAAAATACACATTTCTTTTTGTTGTTACTGATACCTTTACCTTAAATCTATCTTCCTTTTAAGCTTTCAGCTGATTGGCTCTCATTTGGCACCTCAGCCAACACCTACATAAATGTGGTTGAAAGCGCCAAAAATATTATGGTAAAAATGATTATGTCTTTAGGTAACATAAAAGGCCTTCATTTGGTCATAGTTTCCAGGCAATTGCCCCGGAGTGTGCTTAGGTCAAGTAGCACCTTTGCAAGGTAGGACCAATGGTCGCTTTTCAAAGCCTTCTTGTATAAACCTCAGCCTCCAAGCATTTCCCTCCTGTGCAAATATATGCCAAGAAAGAGTACGAAGCTATCTAAAAAAAACAAGTTTAGAGAAATATCACCAGCAGGTTGTTTTTATTTTCTGTTTTGTCTTTGTTGTAGATTGTTGCGAAGAAATATCGCAACTTTGAGTTCCCAACAGAGATGACGGGGTTGTGGCGGTACCTGAAGAACGCTTATGCCAGGGATGAGTTCACCAACACCTGTGCTGCAGACAAAGAAATCGAGCAAGCCTATGCAGACGTGGCCAAGCGGCTCAGCAAATCCTAACTGACCTCGGCGGAGGCTCTATAACCACAAGAGATCCCCATTTTACAGACTCTTATCCTTGTTGCCTTAAGATATCCTTATGATTATGCTATCTGGTCAGCATCCCTATGATTCCACCTATAGAAAGTGTGTTTATCTGGGACAAATCTGCTTTTCCCTGGAGAAAGCAAAGGCAACTCTAGTGAGGAGTAGAAGCCCTTCGAAATCTGAACCTAATATCTGGAACAACTAGTATTATTCACAATCAGTATTGGAAATGAGTCCACCTTATTAGTTTCTCGTTTCATGCTGGAGTATCTCACCCCCTGTTTTATTTGGAGTTTTTTAAATAAGATATTAGCTGAAATTTCAAATAAGTCATTTAGTAACGTATCAGACTGGCTCTTCTCTAGGTTATTTCAAGGATGCCCGTTTCTACAGTGATCTATCCACTGCTATTGGGATCCTTGAGGCAGGGCAAAATATGAGTGAGGGCAAAAAAGAGTTTGACGCCCTAGGAGACATCCTCTTAGCAGTTATATTTAAAAAACCCTCTGAAATGCCTCTTCTCTCTTAGCAGGCCCAGAAGTTTATAAGGTATTTATTTTTAACTTGGTGCGAGTGGGGAAAGCCTGAACGAATACGTCAGATTTGCAGATGCTACTTCGCTTAAAATTTACTTGTTGCTTTTGGATCCAAACATTTAGAGGAATATTGAGCAGGAATATTGCCCCTTGGAAGAGTGGTGCTAATATCCCCAGTAGATCTGCCAGTTGGTAGAAACACCGAGACCCAACAGTAACGTGGGCAATGCATTGACTTGAATGAACAGGCTGATCGGCACAGCTCATCAAACCATTTAGGATATTGTCATCCCAACAAAGCTGGTTCTCTTATACTGCCACCTTGGGAAACTTGGAGAGAATATATTGCTGTATACAGTTCAGACAGGAGAAGCGCTCTTTTCTGCTTTGCTCCCTGGATGGGTCGCTTTCAACGACTTCTTTTGCAGGGAGCAGATTGCTCTGCGAGTCTCAAGGAGAGCAGGCTAAAAGCAGACACATTCCCAGACAGCAAGTTGGCAGAAATGCTAGCAGAAATCCACGCACGACACCTTTGTCACACTCCTCCAGGATTTATCAGTCTAGGTTGAATGGCTGTTGATTCTGCATTCAAAAGCTGAATGTCCTGTCTGTAGCATCTGCATGATGCAATCTGCTTTAAACTTGTGACTAGCTGCACATTAATTTAGCAGATTTAGAATGACAGCTTTGTGTGAAACTCACTTTCTGTAATATGTACAGGGGTATACGTGACTCTCAGCCTTCAACTTGAAGGGTTTTATAGCTGTTTAGAAAGATAGAATAGTAAAATAAAGCTGAGCTCTGGCATGGAGGGGGTCTCCAGGGGCAGCCCAAGCTGCTGAGCTGTGGTGTGGGGGACTCTCCCAACAGGCCTATTTGTTTGCATGCAGAAACCTGGAGGACTGGGGACACGGTATAAAGCTTGTTTCTGCCCTAAAACGCTCATGAGATCTGAAGCAATTCTGCTGATCTGGTGGGGTTATCCTGCTTTTCACTCTGACCCAACTAGGAGCAGAATGTCGACCCTGAAGACACTGCGGAGCTGGTTGTTTCACAGGCAGCCCTCGGTTTGGTCTGAACTTTCCCAAACCTTGGAAGAAAATCCGTGAACTCCCACGTCTTCCCCTAGAATGGGACATTTTACCAGCGGCTAGACTGGAGGGCAAAGGCTCACGCTCTTTAAAATATTGCTGAGAAATCAGCTGGCTTGGAGAACACTAATAACAGCCAAAAAAGCCTAATGAGATTAAAAGTGTCTGGATAAGCATATGTGGCTTGTTAAAAGAAAAAAAAAAAAAAAAAAGGGAAAGAAAAAAACCAGCTCTTTATGGGATTGGAATTATTTATGATTTTTTTTTTAATTAACTTGATTATTTATTTATTTATTTTAATTGACTCAGTCCTTTCTGTCTGTCTTTCTGTTTTTGTTTTCACCCAGCACATTGGGTGTTCTGCCTGTTTCGCAAATTAGTATTGCCAATGCTCTGCAAATGCGTTTCTAATGAAAAGTCTGCTTTTCGATTAAAGATCACCTGGGTTTTTTATTTTCGGTATGGTGTAACTAAGAGCATGCTGATCAACAGAGTCTG
Organism: Crypturellus tataupa; assembly: GCA_034781795.1. Taxonomy (NCBI): domain Eukaryota; kingdom Metazoa; phylum Chordata; class Aves; order Tinamiformes; family Tinamidae; genus Crypturellus; species Crypturellus tataupa. Next base: position 4,095,357 of record JAWLRI010000412.1, read on the forward strand.
CATTTTTCTCAGCTGTTATGTTCCAGGCTTGTATTTTAATTAGTAGTTTTGCTTAATCACCATTACTAGTGATCTTTGAAGAAGTAGAGGCAATTGCAGCTTCTTGCTCTGTGCTTATTATATATAGCTCCTTAAAAAAGACTGTACAAACATGCAGCAGATCTCAGGTAGGGTAAGTGAACCAGTTCAGGGTCTCTCCTGATTTCTTGCATCTTTGTGAATCTTCACCAATTTGCTGAATCTGTGATTTCAAAATGTTCTAATATATCCTAAATTCATTTTTCTATAAAAGAGGGCCAAATCAAAATCAGCTGATCTCAGCAACCTCAAATTAAATTATTTTTAAATTGATGTTTACGAGTTATGATTATGTTTATAACAGAAAACGGGTGTTCAATGCAATGAGCATTTCAAAAGATCAGTTGCATGTTTGTTAAATATTAGTATTTTGTTATAAAAGGTGAAAATTCCCAAGCTATCTTTTTTTTTAATTAGTTATACAAAACCTAAATATTTTCATTTTCTAATAACACCTCCATACATTCAGTTAAAATGCATTGATGGATATGAAGAAAAAGAGGAAAATGAAACACTTTTCTGATCAGCTACAGTGCCCGTTCTATGGGAATTCAAGTCTGGCTCTGCAGCCTAACTTTGCATTTTATTCATAACCCTGTAATGGGCTGATCCAAGATTATGGACAGGTTCAGGCATTCTCTGACCTTTGTTTGCATTTGAAATCCAAGCTCATGTTTTCAGATCTGTAACTTTTGCTCACCGTTGTGCTTTTTGGCTTTAGCTGTAGTCAGAAGCAGGAAATACTGGAAATCCTACATAGAAAAGTGTTTTGCTGAGATTTTGAGCTTGGCTTTCAAGACTCAGGATCCATCACCAGTGAGATTTTAAAGGGCTCCAGACTCCTTTATGCGGGGTATTTTTGGTGACCTTCCATTGTATTTAGATTCATAAGTAATAAATATTAATCATATAGGATTGTATATCTACATTGGCAAGGCAGCATTTCTGAAAAGAATCTAAGTGACAAGACAGACATTGCAGATTTACAATAACTTTGTTCATAAATTTTTTGCAAGATGTAAAGAAAGACATAGTGCAGAGGGAGAAGAAGCCAACAATATGGATTTAATCATCTACATTTCAGAAATGCAGACCAAATGTCTGTAAAGATGTCCATTTCATCCAAACATTTCTTAGATATTTATTTCAAAGCTCCCTGTTCACTCAGTCCAACACTTCATTCATATTGGAACTAATATTGATTTCTCTTATCCTAATGGTAATATGGGGGTGGTAAAGAATCTTATATACTAGTTATCCTTATTTTCTGTTACATTATTTGAATTGCCAGTAGGTCATCTTGCTGTACAGGTACGACTAACAAAGTATCTTTTCCAAAACTATTTAAAGTAAGGTTTCTGGCAAACATTTTATTTCCAATAGAAAGAATTTTATAACAATATAGCTTAATCAAGTCATAGTATGGCATATACAGCTAAAGGCTGTAAGCTCTTATCCTATATTTGCACAAGCTGCAAAGCTACTGCCAGGGAGAAATGACAGCATATATCACAGAGACATTAGGTACCTTTGTCTCCTATTAATTTAAAAGAGATTAAATGAATTATTGAAGTCCGTGCTCAAAGAAAACAAGATTTTTTTGTGTTCTTCATTTTCATGGACACTAACAAAACGAGAGACAAATAGGATTTTATGTATTAGAGATAAAAATAAATAAATAAATAAAACTTCAAGTTAGCTGTAACCATTCGCAGTGCTAAACACAGGGAACAGTATTTTAGGGTAACTCATCTATTTTGTGGGATAACCCCAAAGGCCACTGCTTGCAGCACAGCTCCCACCACTGTCCCCAGGGGGAAAGTGAGAGCCTCCTTTCTGCCTTGATGGAGTTTAACTGGTCTTAGGATATTGTTAAAATTCAGGCAGCAGAAATGCAGCATAGTCAATTCTGTAGTCATGTAAAGCCCCCAAAGCCCAAGGAAATGCTCACTTTTTAAAAAAATGATCGATGCTTTGGAGAGCAGAATGACTCAACAGTCTCGTGTCTGCCTTCACATGTATTCTTTTAGGCAAGGGGATGTTTGCACTGGTTTATTTTTTTTTTTTCTAGATATGATTATTATTCCTGAATTGCTTTTGATATTAAGATTTTGCTCTTCTGCTGAATCTTTCATGTCTTCATTAATTTTGATACCTGCAATGACGTAATGATTTTAGAGGAAGCAGGAAAGACATGATGCTTACACTTGTTGAGAAGTTGAAGTAGATAATGATTTTGGGGGGAGAAAAGAGTATTAGAAGCATTTTTTAAAAAAATCTATACATAGATATCTTTTCATCTGGGCTATTTTAACCAAGAATGATAGACTGATTAGTCTGGACTGTGATTTTCAGCACAGACCTGAGCAAATATCTATGTTTAAGGGAGCCTTGCTTAGGGATGGCTCTTCCTATGGAGCGATCGATGGCCCCTTGGGCACAGCGCTCCAACGAGCAGGGGATGTGATGGTGCCACCGCGGTGGAAGGTCTCAGCGCCACCGTCCCCAGAGCCCAGCTCTGCAGCTGAAGGATTGATCCTGGGGCCAGGATCCAGCACTAATGAGTATTTTTCGCTTGCAGCACATGAATGGAGACTACTCATGTGTTTAATGTTAAACATGTGCTTGCCTGCTTGGCTGGATTGGGGCCTAGAAGTCATGGCAGAAAAGCCCATATTAATAAAGAGCATTATGGTTCTGTTTCCTTTGAAATCCAATGGCAGAATTCCCAGTGGGGGAATTCCCAATAGGAATTCCCAGCAGAGCCCAAGACCACATAGGCGCAAAGATGCTTCAAGAGTGGAGATGTCCTTAGAGAGCAGTGGGAACCCCAAGGGAAAAAGGAAGCAGCAGGGACAGATGGGCCTTGACGGGGGACCCAGCCCTGTCCTGGCTCCTTTAATTCCCGAAATCACTTGCCTTTCACGCAGGCCCTTTCAGCCTCTTCTGCCCCACTACCCTGAAGTTGCCTTTTCCCCATCTCTCTGGGCCTATTATCTCTGAAGAATTTGGGAAATGGCTAAGGGCAGCAAATTAACCTTCTTCTCTGTGGCTTTTCTGTCTTTCTCTTCATTAAGTTAACTGCAATAGTTTGGAAACAAGTGCTAAATAAATAGCATTTACAAACAGCAGATTTCTCCACTCTCTTATTAAGCAACTTTTTTAAAAGCCGTCAGGAAATGTGAGGTTATCCCCAGGCTTCTGAATAAGCTTTGGTTGAAAATACAATGTAAGAGGTGTGATTCTGACTAAAATCATTTAAGCAAGAAGATTACAGTTCATTTTAAGAAGCGTATTTAGACCTGAATGGACAGAATAAACCAGATTTTGCACTAAGGGCTTAAGACACTAAGCTAATCTCAGCTTTTTTTCATAATTGACTGTACACACTTTGCCTCCATCGATTGGCAGGTGTTGATAGATTATTCCAGGAATTATATCTTTCCCTTTAAGCTGAAAAAAAAGAAAAGAAAACAACAAAAACCTTTGATTACTGGTAGAAAAGGGTAATTTGACATTTGGCAACCCAAAACGGACCCACCGCATGCGGTCAAGGCCCAGCAAAGCTCAGCCTTGTCTTTTGCAGGCGCTTGGCCTTGTTAGCAATAAGAAACTGGGGGAGCAACACTCAAGCCCCCAACCTAACCGCACTTCCCGGTGCAAAGCTGCTGTGCTGATGTGCACGACTGCATTTTCTGGGAATTAGTTGCCCACAACTGCTTGTTTTCTAGGCTGGGCATCCAATCTTCATGTGGGCAAAATCCTCCTAGCTGTGAGGGCATCCCCTCTGTTTTCCTTTTCCTTTTTAAGCCAATGAAGGCTCCTGCCCCATATTCTATGGAAATTTATGAACTAGAGAGTGACAGTTACTTTTGTGTTTTGTCTGTCTTCAGTTCTAAAGCCTGCAGATCAAAAGCCAAGCTGCATAGTGATATTTGAGGGCAATTAGTGCTTTTTTTTTTCCCCTTAAAATCCACTTGGTTTCACAACCTGATTCATTCAGGGTACAATCATGTTTCTACAGAAGGGGTTTGAGGTAGCGGGAGAGAGTAAGGAACTCACTGCAGAAGGCATGTGCTGCTCTTCTTACCCTAAACAGGGGGTAACAGGACCTGGACTGGAAGTCTTCAGAGGTACCTGGGCAAGTTTTCCATCCACATTGTGAAACCAACCCCACCAGAGACCCAAGTGGCTTGGCCCGCAGTTGCTCAAAAATTGCAACATTCAGAACCAAAACGAGGAACATGGGGGATGACGTGATATTGGACACCTCTCCAGGACTCTGTACAGGGAGAAAATAACTCATTTGAAAGGACACTCACAATTTTGAGATACCTGCCCCGAACCCAAGTGCTAGAGTTGGATTTTCTCCACAAAAAGGTCATGAATCTCAGAAAAGCCTGGTGTCCATTGGGAACATAGTTACTCGAGAAAAGCAAAAATGGTAAATCTTTAAGAGTGGGCAGGAATTAAACCTCAGATTTGGGCCTGGCATGCTACAAAAGTTGTTTATTTATAGACAACTATTTTATAGTAGTTGACAATGAAAAGCAGCATCAAAGGGTCTCCATCGAGTGAGAAAGAAAGATAGGATAAACCCCTTTGCATACTCATAATTTTCAGGTGAGACACATACTCTGTTAATGGGTAATTTTGGATTAGATCATAGCCCTTAAGAGTTGGAACTATATATTTCTTCTCTGTATGTACAGCTCCTAGCACAATGAGACCCTGATTAGCGCCTTTGTATGCTGCTCTAACAAACATAGTAAATAATAATAGGAATAATGTAACTAAAATGTCATTGCAGTTTGCCTTTAATATTACGATTGTGTGGCTGTACTTGATCAACTGTGAATAAAATCAATGTCCTTTTTGTATAATAGGTAGTATATTTTATTATTGAAAAAAGCTGAAGTTCACTTAAAATATATATATATATATCTGCTCATTATTTCTTTTTAAGCCTTTGGATAACAAGTGAATGTTTCTTTTGTATCCTTTAAATGAGTGTGGGTTAAATGAAGAAATCCACCTTCCTGGATTGGACCTGTTTATAATCTTATATTCTAAAAATGATTAACACCTGATAATTGAATAAAAGTGGTTTATTTTCTCATTGGGTTATTCCTGAACTTTTTTTTTTTTTGATTTGTTAATTGTTTTGCAGTTTGAATATTACTGTATGGATGTAGAGGGAAAATGGATTTAGAGGAAATAAAGGGAATATCAACAAGGAAAAACAAGCTACCTGTGCACTAGCAGAAGCAACAAGGCCAGCAACACAATGTCCCCCATACAATTAGCACTGGATGGTATTATATGGGCCTGCATCAAGTAGATAGACCTCATGGGATATGAGAATTGAGAGGATTATAAACTCAGGTCTGTAAAATGATAGGTAGGGTTAAATGGGGAGAGATTATTCACTGTTTTGAATTTGACCCTAAACCGGAGCTGTAACCATCCTGTAACCATCACCCGCACCATCTATACGGGCATCTCCGATAGTGACCAGTGCTGAATGCCGCAGGTTCCTGGGGTTCATATCATACTTCCCGCACACAAAACACCAATCAGTGTTGTTTCTTTTAGTGTTTATTTCATTAAAGGTAGGTAGCTGTAGCCCTGGCTCCTCTCATCATACAAACAGACCAAATCCGCTCTCAAACTCACAGGACGCTGCTGGCCTTGATGGTTTTTCATGGCAATGAGTAGAACAGATCCACCCAGGTATCATGTTCAATGTGATCATTCAGGTCCTTGCAGACCTTTCACCACCTTGGGTGGTGAAAAATGGGGTGAGTAACAAACTGGATGATCCATTCCTTTTCCTACCTTACTTTATGCATCTGCTCTGCTCAAGGCAAAGCTTTCCCCCTTCCACCAGCCGTGCCACCAGTCACCTTTTTGGTACCCTATATACATCCCAGCTAGACGGGGCTGTAATCAGCCCTGCAAGCGTTTCAGCATCTCAGGTGCCATCCGTCCTTCATAACTTGGGCATGATTGGCCTTGAACAAGCCCAGCAGATGCCTTTAATTGCCAGCCACAGCTCTTGGCTTTCCAAGAAGCAGTGAGGGAACTATGGAGTCCCTCTGGCGAAGGATGAAACAAAGGGGCCCAGACGTGTTATGACATTTTCTTGCACTGAGTTGGCTTTGGGAAGAATGGGCTTTTTCCTCCCCTTAGATAAGCACAGAAATCTTAAGCAGATGCTTGGAAAACATCAAACAAATATATACTTAAAAAAAATAAATATAGGCTATACCCACATGCCCCATAATCTTGCCAATATTCAGCCACCACTAACAGTATCAAGCTCTTGTTTTGGGAAGCTTGGAGGAAAAGTAAAAATCTGCAGGCTGGGGACCCTGAAGCAGAACTAGCACTGGATGCAAAATCACAGGGTCCAAATCACAGGGTCCAGGACAAAAAACGAGGAGTGTTTTCTGTTGTGCTTCATAACCCTTATGCTCAACGGGTCAGAGATACTTCGAGGGATGGGATTTCTTTGGTTCCCTTGCACAGAAAAGTCACAGACCTTGGTGCAAAGCTGGATGCAAATTTATTCATTGGGAAGGGTGAGAAGGATTTTAGCATGGACAACCTCCTGTCACCTAGCCCAACACTGAAGACTAATGATGCCAAGGGAAACACTTAAAGTTAAAAACCTGACGGTGCTCACATCACATCCTCACTCACCCCTCTGTGCGTATGGGTTTGGGAGCAGCTTTTTGTGGGCTTGCACATGCCATCTTTATGCCACGTTACTCAGCATTTTCAGATCTTTAAAACAGCTGTTGCATCCTGTGCTTTTTATGGCAGGGCTGTCTGTAAGGGCTTCATTAGATGTATTGACGTATCTCTAAGCGTAGAAGGATGGTATTTCACAGCATGGAAACTGAGAGGGAGAAATTCAGATTTGGGCTTGCACTTTGCGATGGATGCTCAGCTTGGCCTCCCTCACACACATTTTTTCACAGCACTTGCACCACACAGCAACGTAAGGGTACTGCGGTACCAGTAAATCCAGTATGCTGGGAACGCTCCCCATCCCTGGGGCCGGTGGCACTAGATGGCTCCTGTCCATACTAGTTTCACCCTGTCAAACTGGATGGCTGTCCGCAAGCTGCTTATTAGAAATCCTCTCTGGACAGGCCAACTCCCAAACCGTGCTGCAGTATTTGGACTGAAGACATAAGCATGTGAATTTGCGAGTATAGCAATTTTTTTTATTGTAATTTATTTTTATTGTAAAATTTGTTTTGTGCAATGTTGCATGTGACTGTGCATATATACATCAGCATTACATGTATGCATCCATCCATTAATATGTTTATGTAAGTTTACGAGTGTGTGCACACACGGAGGGCATCCTTCCCACAGTGCAGCATCTTCACTTGGGATCACACGAAATCGGTACAGCTGCCGCTTGAGATAAGGCCAGGGACCTGCTGGCTTTCTCACTGTGTTGCAGACAGAGCACCGGTCCCAAGGGTTATTTACAGCATCACACTGAGGTTGACGCTTCCATGCACATCCATCCGAGAGCATTTGATACCCCTTAGCCCAGGGCACGATCCCCAGGAACAGCCCTGGGCGATCGCATCCACTTGTAACCTCATATTGATGGTGCATGGGCTTAAATCTTTATTCATAAAGCAGCAGCTTTAACTTTTTCATGTCAACGTGGATGTTGAACTAATCAGAAAGGGGAGCGAGGAAAGGGTGGGGACCGGAAAAGAGGAGTTTGTGGGAACATAACAATGTTAAAATAAAAAAAACTCTGCTTGCTGTCAGTTAAGTTGCTCCATTAGTTACCTCTACCATTATGGATTCATTTTAAGATCCAGACTTCAATATACATAACTTTAAATCACTAACATCCTTCATAGCTGTGTGATTTGCTGGTTCCATATGTAGCCTCTTGGCCCATTGCGTTGGCACCGGTTCAATTCTTGTTCTTCCTTTGGGTTATGGTTTCCTTTCTTTGATGAGTTGAGGGGGGGGAAGAGGAGGGAAGGAGCAAGAAGAAAGAGATGGTGATGCTGAAGGAAAAAAAAAAGAAAAAAGAAAATGGAAAAGAAGAAAGGAAAGGAAAGGAAAGGAAAGGAAAGGAAAGGAAAGGAAAGGAAAGGAAAGGAAAGG
>JAWLRI010000412.1:4111368-4130004 GCA_034781795.1 Crypturellus tataupa
GGTGTTGATGTGTTCAGACATGATGTGCCCCAGCCTGTTTCAACACTGGGGGCCACCACTACCTTCCCATGGGCACAACCACCTCTACTTACAGTGTGATGCCGTCACATAAAGCCACCTTCACTGTCAGTGTCAGCTCATACACGTGGATATGATAGGAGTGAAGAGCAGAAAGTTATTGCTTACTAGCTATGCGGTGAAGGCCAGGCAGACCACAGGAGGTGCCAATGTCACAGAATCACAGAATGGTTGAGTCTGGAAGGGACCTAGAGATCATCTAGTCCAACCCCAATGCTCAAGCAGGGACACCTAGAGTACATTAGACAGAATCAAATATGTAATGGCACTGGTCATCCCTTCATGACTCTTGGCATCCCAGTTTTGCAGCTCTTTCTTGCCCAGTTGCCCACTTGCACTAGTGAAAAGGGTCAGAATGCGACTGAACCATTCATTCAGCTCAGATATGCTGACTGCCCCTTAACCATAAAAAAGGGCAATGTAATTGTTGTGCTAAAGCCTTCCTCACTCACATCATAATCATTCATCTCAGATCCTCAGAAGGTCAGGTAAGGCAGAGGGACAGAAGATCCACCTCACACATGCTTATTTCAGTGACTCCATGCTTCCTCCTGCTCCAAAGTTAGAAAGCTGCTCTGCCCCTGGGGAGGAGCGCGATGCTCTAGCAACGCGTAGCCGCTGTGGTTCTGGCACAAGCGGAGCTGACGGCCACACTTTCACCAGCGGATCACTCAAGGCAATGGAGAATTCAGTTCAGGGAGAATTCGGGGAAATTGCTTTTTTAATGACAGGGCAGGAGTTTCACCCACCTCTTTCACCCTGTCCCGAATGCTACAGTGAGTAGTTATCTGTATGAATTGGCTCCCTCTGTCAGTCTGAGTCATTTTTCTGAGTCTTAAGTTTTAAGGGATTTTTTTTTTTTTTTTTTTTTTTTTTTTTTTTTTGTGGCTGCACATTGACTCTGGTTTTGTCCCTGGCATCCCTACAGGAAATTCAGACCCACAGCTCTGGTGTCAGACTCAGCAAAACAGCCCTAGACTGAGTGGGAAGAGCTGGATCCTCTGGGAGAACAGAGACAGTGCAGAGAGGAAGGGTGAGGAGAGGTTGCCCCGTCACCCTTGTTGTTCTAGTTTTGTGGATAACCAGAAGGTTTCAGCCTTCAGCGCTTCTGCCAGTCAGAGCTATTTTTAATTAAAAATAAAACCAGGAAGTTTTTAATAGTGACAAACCAATAATGGGTTGTGTCACTGGCAAGTTCTAAAAATTATACTACTGCGTTGTTGTTAAAAGACAAAAACACCATTTCTGTTATTTTCTTTTCTCTCTTTTTTTCTCCTCCTTTTTATTTTCCTTTTGAAGATGAGCCATGGACGCAAAGACTAAAAAATACTTTTCTTCCTTAAGGTATCTACTTTTAAACAGGTTCAGGAGCAGAAAACTCAGCCTGATACTTATATATACAACCTGAGAAGGATTTGGACCCCAGTGTGTTCTACACAGACATTGCTCTTATATCTTTCATGCTTATATCTTACTTTGTTCTCCAAAACCCACCAAAGGTATGAGATTATATGTGGTAGCTCACCAGTGATCAAATAAGAATTAATTGGAAGATATGTAACCCATTTGTCCAGTAGAAAACAAAAATCCATGTGATGAAAAAAATAATGTCTTTGATTCAAAGGAGATTAGGAGATCAATTTTCAAGAAATTATCAGTCATTAACCATTTCTTAAGGAAAAGCTTATCTAATGTGGTCATTAGTCTCTTTAGCACAAAAGACTGGTGAGATGGGCTGATGACATGAGCTGCAGGACTGGTCTATAGTGTAGGATGAACTGATGTCTTGAGGGAGAGAAAAGCAGAAATAGGGTGATATTCAACACAGAAAAACCATCTTGCTTTGGAATAAATAATAGAAAAATTTTGCTGTAACAATGAGGCCATTGGCTGGAAGTAACTGAGATGGAGAAGGCATCGGTCTATTAGCTGATAATGTCTTGATTCTGAGCCAACAGTGTAATGAAACTGGAACACAACCAGCGTCTTCTCAGGATATATTAAGCAAGGGAGATACCGTATTGTGCAGAGTGTTGTAGAAAAACTGCAGTATTGTCTCCTTTCAAGAAAGACTCAAGGAGTTATCTGCGATGTTGACAAAGCTGATCAGAAAATCAACATCACGAAAACAGACTAATGGGAACCACTAAATGGACTAATTCGGGGTGCAGAAACAACCTTGGCATATCTGCAAGAAGCTTTCCTCAAAACAAATTAGCTGTTCTCTTCTCAGCTGAGTTGTGCTTGGATGTGATGTAGCTCCAGTGGGGCCTTGGAGACAGAGGAGCGAAAGTGAGTCTGTAGGTTCTGCTCTACTGAACACCCCTTGGTAGGAACACAGCAGCAGCCTCCCGGTGTCCCCACCACGGTGTCCATTGGAACGTGTCGTCAACGTCTTCTGAAGCATCCGATACCAGTCACTGTCACGCTGGTGACTCGTCACTCTGGATGAAATAAGCAGCTATTCCCAGTTTGGCAGCCTGGCGATTTTTGTTTCCCTGGGAACTGGCAACTGCCCGCATACATGGAGCCACTGTGCAGGAATCCATAATTAATGTCACATTTGCTCTACCGTCAGTCTAGACACATTTGTCTAAACTATTGTTTTTAAAAAAGAAATAAAAATACTAAAAAAGTCAGTCCCCAACAGACAGGGAGTAGAGAGAAAATAAAGTCTGGCAGGATCTTTCGCCTTTGATCACTTTTGTTACATTCCTGGTTGTCTTCTGTAAAGCTTAGGCACAGATCTGCAGAAAGTGATTTCTTTTACTGTCTTTGGTCTTGGACTTACCCTGTTAGCTGGAATCTCGCAAGCAGAAATGATGTTGAATAGAGCAGCCAAATCATTTAGAATTAAGCAGAGTTGTGTTGTGCATTATTTGTGTACTTTTTTTCTACTGTTTTATTTTGATGCAATTTTCCTCAACCTGAAAATGTCCAGAAGAGCACAGAAATAGTTTCACATATCTTTAAAGTCTAGTTATTTGTGAAACGCCACACTGAAGGAGTAACATTATGAAGGAATTTTTGTCCAGAAGTAAATTGTTAAACATTCAGTCAAAAACAAACGGAAAAAATTACTAGGTAGGATGCTGACTTGTTAAATGCTTTGTCACAGTCCTGTGTATATTTTTGCTCCAAGGCAATGAGCACCCCATTAATTCCTGCCTATGAAGTGGGGATCAACATAGACAAGGGACTGACTCCAGCAGTTAGCATGGATGAAGACAGCCCGTTTTAGAGACTAAACAAGCAAGACAATTTGGATGTGGGCCATTCAATGCCAGAGTTCTTCTACAGAACCACAAACAGACTCTGAGATGGGTTAGTTTACTAGTTTAGATGTAGTCAGTGTGTGTAGCTGTCCCGTGATTTTGTCATTCCTTGTTTATCTCTTGATTGCATAACCTTGCATTTGACTTCAATCATAACACAGATGGACATCTTCTCTTTGATTTTTTGTTCTCTAAAGCTATGTGACTAGATTAAATCACACATTTCTCTTTTCTTAGTAGATGATGGAGAATGACAGCTGTCTCTTCTAGAAAGCAGGTTCTCCCATCTATTATTTTAACTTTGTCTCTTAGTAAGTATTGGAGTAATGGACCCCATTCAGCTCACTTTCCATCATTTTTAAGGAGAACCTAGGCTTAGAAACAGTTGCAGTTCATAAATTTGAGTATTTGCAGATGTAGATATGTAGCTGTGAACTAGATGTCTTGATAGATAATGAAAATCTGATCAATAGACTCAGTGGAGTCTGGAGTACAGCTCTGACTGGATCTTGATGTCTACAGAAAGATGAATATTTCTAAAACCATTCATGCTGGGTCTGGATGCCTAGCGTACGTATAGACATGTATCTTGGTCACCTCGAAGATGACTCATGTCACCCTAACTTATAAATAAACCATGTAGGTGAGGACTCCCAAATATGAAACTGATCTGTAGCTGACCCAATCCCTCTGGAGAAATGATCTGTTTTCACTGCTATAACTGTCTACCAAACTTTATGCAATCTGAAAAATTTGCCTGCAATGATTCTTGTTTTTCCAAGATAGATGAGTTAGAATGACCTCAAGCCCGTTCCTTAGAGATCGTATCTCCCTATTTATAATATTTCAAAGTTCCTATTAACATGATATCACCACAGAAACCTTCTAAGTGGAGTCGAGGAAGAGCTGACTTTCATTTTTAATGTATCCAAGCTTTTATGCCAACCTCATCTAGAAAGTTTCTGACCATTTAACACAGGATACAAACAAGGAACCATGATAGTTTATATATTTAATTTCTCTGATTTCACTCATTGCTAACAAGATGACTATCAGTAAGAAATTAAGCTCTAGAAAATTCTCCTCACAGGCCTAAATATACTCTTGTTGAAATAAAAGGTAAAAATATTAGGAAATTTAAGGAAAGAGATACACTAGCATCAAGTATCTTGGAAAAAAAACTAACTTAATGTGATTATAAGGTAAATAATGTAAAATTTGAGGGAATCCTGTCATAGGCAAAGCTTGCACACAGTTTGCAAGAAAAAGGGTTTTTATTTCACTGAACGCTGACGACCCTCATAGATTTCAGTCTGAATGATGGGATATAGAAAAGAAGAAAGTTTAAGAGCAACTTCAACAAGCAGAGGGAGTAAGGAAGAAAATCAGGAGAGTGAACTAAGGAAGAAGCATAGAGTTGCATTTTCCTGATGCAACCAAGATCATAGCTAAAGCTTGGGTACAGAAATAGGATGCAGTTGGGTACGATTACATTGTGTCTTCTAAATGCATTTTGATAAAAGCAGTCATTCAGCTTTTCCATTCAAAATTTGCATTTTGATTTAAGAGCCCAGATTATTCTAGACTCCGACTGTTCATAGCCTTTTGGAGGGCAGAGCAAAACATTTTCACAGGGAAAAAACAAAAACAAAAACAGCAAAAAAGGTGTATCTTGAAGATAGACTCAGTATCACAGAACTGTTGCAAGCATGTGTTTGGTGTCCCTTTTGCACTGCATCCCAACAAACCAAACTCTGAGACAGTGCTGAAAAGCCAGGTGGTCTTCAAGAGCTCAGGACACAACCGAATTACCAGTGCATCTCACTTTCCCTCTTCTAGGCATGGCCTCCTCCCTCGTGCATGTACATATGCACTAGGCTCCGTCCCCCTTGCCCTGAATCAGCATCAGCAAGGAAACAATAACCTGCAAGTTGGTTGAGGCACGAGACACACAATTAGCTGTAAAATAAAAAACAGCTGGTGCAACTGAATAGCTGTTATTTCGAGCACATGAACCTGAAAAGATACTGTTTATTTTATAAGACAAACAAAATTTCCCTGCTGCTTGATCTAGAAGAGTATCTACCATCGGGAACTGTCCGTTTTCATTTAGCCATTCTGGTGCCAGGGCTGAATGTACAGGAGTTATAAACAAAGACCAGAAAGTATCACTTTCCATGTTAATTTGACAGTAAACAGTACAAATTTGATTGTGCAGCTGTTTATTGATTAAAAAAGAACCAACAAAAATAAACAAAATAAAAAAAATTCAATGTATAATACAGTAGCCAGTGTATTGGGAGTGCACAGCTTATTAAACTCAAGGATCCAGAGTAACCACAATCTCTTGCTGCAAAGAACACATCAGGAGATACTGTGATTCGTGGCTTTTTCCCTGCACCAGGGCAAGCTATGGAAACTCATTACTTAGTTCAAGATGAGATTTTTTTTTCCAAGAATGTCTTGGAGATGGTATTTCTGGAAACTTTTCTTATATAACCACTCACTTTTCCCTGTAATGCCAGTAAAAGAATTAGCATTTACTTTCATAGTGTCTACTTAAGTAGCTTGCGATATCTTAATGTGGAAAGTAGGTCTTATATGTTTAACTATAAGGCATTCTCTGTACTAAAATACATGAAATGTCATGTGGTATAAAATGGAGAATGGCAATGTTTGTGCAGAAAAAATGAAGATGATTCTGAAGTTACTCTGATATTATATTGAGATAAAAATGATCAAGGGAAATCAACCACAGGTGTATTGATTTGTTTATATAAACATATACACTGGAGTTGGCAGAATTCAGACTATGGAGTTCACAATAACTCCTGAGAAAAATGTCCTTAGACTATATGATGTTAGGAACCTTAAGAGCAGCCCCTTTTGCCTTCTTTGCATCCTTTCTAACCATGACCACTGTTCCATTCAGTAGCAGGCCCACATTTTCCCTGCTCTCTGCTGCTGATATATTTACAGAAGTTGTTCTTGCTGTTCTTGACATCCCTCATCAGATTAAACTCCAGATGGTCCTTGACCTTCCTAGCCCCATCCTTGAATATTCATACAATGTTCCTGGGGTCTCCTGACCCCTTTGCTTGGCTTTTGGATTATTGGGATGCACTCTCCTTGAGCTTGGAGGTGGTCCTTGAATGTCAATCAGTTTTCTTAGGTTTATATTCCCTCTAGGGCCCTATCCCATTGGATTTTTCCAAGCAGATCCCTGAAGAGGCCAAAGTTTGTTATCCTGAGTTCAGGGTTGTAATCTCACTTTTGGCCTACCTCCCTGCTCTCAGGATCTTGACGGGTTCCCACCTCAGTATTTCCAACCTTCCTCTGGTGTTTGCAGTTTTGACCTAGCTACCAGACTACAGTAGAGGTGTTTTTTTTTTTTTTTTTTTTTTGTTACTTTAAGCAATAAGGAAGAAATTCTAGGGAGATGCTATTCTATTGGTTTTGTTTTCTCAAAGATATAGTGGGCATGGCATTTTTTTGTGGCCACAGACCTACAACACAGCTACAATGTGTAATATTTAGTGTCCTCAGCCAGGGAATACTCAACCTACATAGACAACATATGCACAAGGGAAAAAAAGGGGCTGTTACATCTGAGATGTGACATTAATAAGAACAACAGAAACAAATCTAAGGCATTCTTTATATGATTTCCATGATTTTTAGTAAGAGTTTTTTGCTTTTGTCTTTTCTCTTACTTATTTTGTTACGTTTCCTTGGAGAGAAGACTGATGCTATATCAGCCTTTTGGACAAAGGATTCTTTTAAAGGTTTTAATGAAGAGCTTGGAAGTATTCATACCACTTGATTATGCCAAGTTTTGATTGGATCACTCTCACTTGGCAGAGATGGTGATATTAGCTTTGATTTTTTAAAAAATCTCTGTTGTCCAATTTTCAAGGTCAACATTTTGATAAATAAAATATGTGTATGGTTTTCATTGCACTGAAAGGGAATTTAAATACATGTGTAATAAATACCCTCCTGCACTTTGAAGATTTAAGGTGTAACAAATAGAGGGCTAAAATCTGCTTTCCACTTCATTCAAACACAAACATGCTGAATTCAGAAGAGTAATATGGGTGTAACAGCGGAAACACTATAATTCCATTTACTTTGTTTGGGTTTTTGAAAGAAATTAAAAAAAAAAGTATTTCATGTCCATATTCCCCCCCCGTCCCAAAATATAAATTAAGCGCCAAGTCTTTGAAAGAAAATCTTGACAGTCTTGTTGACTCTCAGTGAATGCAAAATAAAAGGCTGCTCAAATTTGATCTGTGATTCTGCTGTTCATCATATTCAGCCGGTGAGGTGAATGGTGCTGGGTTGCGCTGGGTCACAATATTACAACGACACACTTTGTTGCACAGTTAAGGGACGTTGTCAGCACTCAGGGTGGTGGTGTATTTGCACACGGTAGGGATACACTGCATATTGGGTGTGTGACCATGAATATGGCTCCAAGAGTAGTTAAAATACTACGTGCTCTACAGAGAGTTCTACCAAGCAAGCTATAAGACATCCTCTCCCAACTGGGCTTTGCCAAGCTTGTCTTACCCTCCCTCCTTGTCTAGGGTTCATATTGAGATGGTACCACCACGAAGGATTATCTGGTGATGGATTTGTGCCAATGTAGATCAGGATGTGACATCAGCCCAGTCTTTTATTTTCAAATGTTTAGTCTATCTGTGCTTGCTTTTGTGTTTTCCTTACAAAATAACCCCAATTTGAATGAGGAACCTTATGTTTGCAAGGTAGAAAGCTATTTACAGTTAGCCCCATGCCACTTCATTGCTACTCCCAAGCAGTTTGCTTATCTTCTCATACCTGTAGGACCAGGATTAGAAACAGAAGCAGGAAAGCCAATGAGTGGTCAAGCCAGTCATCCAGCAGAATGTCTGCCTAAAGCAATTGTAGATCCCAATTAATAAAAGGAAGCCAGAGAGAGTGGTCTAGATGCTCTTCAGCAGTCACAGAGTGCTCACACATCCTTCTCCACACATTTTCCTTCTGTGTACATGGGCCTGTTTGTTGGCTTCAGATACAAAGCCCAGTGCTTGGACTTGGTGAACCTGGCTTGGGTTTAGTTCTCTCTCCAAGCTTTCATGGGCACCAAGGTCTATTAGCTATTTACATTACTACTTTCTTACAGTTCTTTGCAAACAATATGTGTCCTTGTCTTCAAGAAGGTCCATGGGATCTTGAACGGTATTAGGTGGAGCGTTGCCAGCAGGACAATGGAGTAATCCTGCCCCTGTACTCAGCTCTGACGAGGCCGCACCGGGAGTACTGCGTGCAGTTCTGGGCTCCCCAGTACAAGAAGGACATTGAGTTTCTAGAGAGGGTCCAGTGGAGAGCAACAAAGATGATTCAGGGACTGGGGTATTTGTCATATGAGGAAAGACTAAGCAAGCTGGACCTGTTTAGTCTGGAGAAAAGAAGATGGAGAGGAGATTTGATCAACACGTTCAAGTATCTGAGGGGTGACTGTAGGGAGGATGGGGCCAGGCTCTTCTCCGTGGTGGCCAGTGACAGGACAAGGGGTAAATAGTGTAAGTTGAATCACAGGAAGTTCCACCTCCATATGAGGAAGAACTTCTTTCCTGTGAGGGTGGCAGAGCCCTGGAACAGGGCCTGGATGCCACCTCGTGCCAGGTGCTCTGGGTGTCCCTGCTTACGCAGGGGAGTTGGACTAGATGCTCTGTAGTCGTCCTTTCCAACCTCAGCCATTTGGTGATTCTGTGTAATAAATTACATGCTTTCCAAACCTGTTGTTGTCCTGGCCTCGGAACCCAACTTGCAGGTTTCTAGTGTTCCTCTGTAGGTGGCAACAGCAGGAGAGTTGTCCTTAACTCTAAACTAACATCTAAGCTGTGAAGTTTAAGCTTCAAGGAGCCAGAAACAAGAAGAGTCTTGCGAGTTGAAACTAATTGGATCCGTGCTTTGATGTTCATGTCTGTTTCCAAAAGGGTATAATGATTCCAGCCAGACTGTTTGCTCAGTGTCAGTCTGAATTTAACTCCACGTTACTTAGTTTTATTTTAATTTGACATTATTTTTGTGTTTATTTTACCTAATAAGTGAATCATTTAACTATAAAAGACTCATTTTAGAGGGTTAAGGCTGGAATCTGGAATGGGT
Source organism: Crypturellus tataupa (assembly GCA_034781795.1). Taxonomy (NCBI): domain Eukaryota; kingdom Metazoa; phylum Chordata; class Aves; order Tinamiformes; family Tinamidae; genus Crypturellus; species Crypturellus tataupa. The sequence continues at coordinate 4,120,878 of JAWLRI010000412.1, forward strand.
GAAGCTTGGAATAACCACTGACCTGCTCAATTATATTGGAGTAGGGCACGAGCAATGATGTCACATCAGGGATGCAAGCCAGGCACGTAGGGGTGAGCAGGCCTGCCATTCTGCCTTTGCTGCCATGGGAAATGTAAGTAGCATTTCTTGAAGGACAAAAAAGTGCTGAACTCGTTACAGAAATGCCCCGAACTCTCCACCAATCAGAATTCATTGACTTTACTGTCAAATTTTCCTTAAGGGATGCATTTTTTTAAGAGAAAATTAATAGTATTTTCACCAGGAAAATATTTTATCATTCAATTCACAGCATCAGGGCATAATTGAAAAATGGAATTATGAAGGTGAGTTCTCATTAAACAAACCTATCCAAGGGGAATGTAATCTTCGCTTCAAGAGTTACAAAGCAAAATCAGGATGAATTCTTTCTGAAAAGCAGACCCTTTTATCATGTCTCAGAGTATCTTCCATAATAGTCATTTGACTTTGAGATTCTTTAACAGGGAATTAAATTATTCTTGATTTACGCTGTTGTGTAGGTATAATTTAATAAGAGATAGTTTCACATCTGCTGGTTAGAAGGGAATTTGTTCCTTTTTGTCACTTGCGGTGGATTTCTTATTGTTTAGCTTTAGAAAACTGCAGTGAGGATATGTACAACTAAAATGATAGCCATTCCAGCCATCATTAATAAGCAAAGGAGCTAAAAGGATCCCTTGGGGATTGCTTCACTTATTTTTTTTTATTATGTATTTGAGGGTGACATGTCATGACTTTAAAATGCAGGCCTCCCTATTTAGTATAAAGTGTCCAGGGTAACTAGCTCCGTGCAGAAGTCTACGTTTTAGATGTCTACCCATTGTTGCCAGGGGAATTTGGTCCTTCTCCAAAAAGGAAAGATAAAAAAACTATAAGCAAAAACTGAGAAAACAGGCACTTCTCATCAAATCCCGTGTTTTCAAGGAGGAAAATAAAAAAAATAATTTTTCATACAAAAAAGAGAAAAGCTTTTTGATTAAAATATTTATTTATCACATCCACTATTTTTAGTTGAAAAACAGACTCCACTGGGTTTATTAAAAAGACGACTATATACTAAAATATGTGGAATAGGACATCTGGATTGTGTGTATGTATGCAAAAAAATCATAGAAAAAGAAAGATAAGAAAATAAGAAAAAATAAGAAAAAATAAGTAAAGGGAACGTGAAATTCTGTTCTCCAGATAAGGTATAGATGCAATAAGAAAACAGTGGTGAAGCAGCATTTTCCACTCAGTGCTTTTGTCCAAAAGGAACCCAGAGATAATGTGGTCTGACCCACCATACATTGCAGGTGGTTACAGTGCAGAGCACTGTCTTGGGCAACATGTCTTGCCTGGTCAAAACATAACTTTTATGTGACTACTCATGTTTTCCAGAGAAACTGGAGCAACTGAGTGCTGGAGTTTTCCAGCATTCACTCTTCCGAAACTCTTGTGTACAGTCTGTTCTACTTATTTCTAGACATCATAGACTTTTACATCTGAACGTGTTCAGCTACCTTTTGTTTGGCTGGGATGGGGTTACCAAATGATTCAAATCACACTGTAATATGCCTCTGTATTCATTTATTATTTAGTCCCCTGGAAAACTTTCTTGAATTTTTATCTGAATTTTGTCTGAAAATTTTATTAGCAGCACTTTTTTATATTTGTTTTCAGAACAGTGGTCAAATTACTGATTAACATAGCACATTATACCAGTCCCTGAAGGATACCAGTGGAAGCCCTATAGCCAAAATTAATTTCCTATTGACATTCCTATTTGTGAGATGTTAGCTAACCAGTTCTTATTCCATTTAACATATCTGCTCTTGAAACTGTGCAGTGCTTATGGTTTAAAGAGAATAATGGCACAATCAAGTGACCTTACAAAGGTCTACATGTCTCTACATGTCTACATGTCTTGGAAGTTTTTACCATAGATCTAATGTAAAATTTCAGAATTGAATCAGGTTAATTTGAATGCAGCACATGGTACTAATTACACCTTATCCTTTAGTTCTTATTGAATTACTTTTTTCATTTCATTCATTTTGTCATGAATTAAAGTCCAGTCAAGTTTAGCTATCTAGTCAGCTATTTGTATCCTCTCACTTTTTGATCTTGAAAAATTGCACACCAGTTTCATTCACATCTTCTAGAATTCCCCTGAAATTCTGACTCACTAGAATAGGTATCAGCTTGTCAAATTCTTTTTTGGGTAGTTCTTAGGTGCAAATTATCAAGATTTGTGAAAATAAAAATTGTTTATTTCTCATAGATGACCAATTCGTGTCTCCTGAAAGCAATTAGGCTGAAACTTAGACTGTCTTTTTCCAGACCAACAGACCAATGCCACCAGAGTTCAAGGACAATCTCTCTAAGCAAGTTTGTATAGTGAGATTGTAAGGAGACCTGACTAAAATCTCTGGCTAGCCATGATTTTCTTTTATCTCCATGCAACACTTTTTATCCTGTAGAATGTTGACCCAAGATCAATACATTTGAGGAATGACTGACAATGAGGTTTTACTATCTTAGAGAAGCTGAACTAAAAGGCCAAGTAGCTGACTGGCACAGTTCTATACCCTAGTCATTTTTATTCTGCTGCTCTATCTTCTATAAGCATTGATTACTGAAAGCCTTTTGTAGGCAAAATAATTGTAGGAAAAATCCTGCCATCATTAATACAGATTCAAACCCACAGAAGCCATTAAGATTGGAATAGTCCATCTGAGTGCTAATTTTAGCCTTGTACTGCAACTACAATTCTTATGCAAAATCTCATCAGTCAGACTTTGGAAAACCAAAACCAAATGCGACTGATTTAAGAGAAGGATGATGTTGTGGCCAAGGCACTGGATTTGGGCACAGGATACATGAACTCATTTTCTGGTCATATTATAGTCTTCCTATCTGAAAATAGCGAAATAGTGAAAAATAGCACTGGGTGAATAATACAGCAATGGATGCTGCATGGGGTCCTGACTACCTCTGGGTTATATTTTATTTGAGATAGTGAGGATCTAAGAAGAGAGCTATTTTGCATTACACAACCATAACAGACCTAAAAGATTTGTTATTTACATAGAAAGTGAATTACCAAAAGGATAAAGAAGCTAAAGAGATAAAGGATAAAAAAGATTAGAGCACAAGCTGTGATGTCTTGTCAGTACTTGATGTAATAATAAAGTAATAAATAGTTGATGAATGTTTAGTTGTTATTTCTTACCAAGAATTTCTCACTCTGTACCTTAATAATTATGGGAGATGAAAATCTTAAGAAAAAAAAGTACTGTGCTAGAAGGTCCGGTATATTGAGCCATATATATCGCCATGTAATTGTGTTTGCTACTAAGAAGCAATATTTGTCTATTGACAGGGAAATGCAGCAACGTGCAATCAAAAAACCTGCATCAAATAAACTGAGTTAGACAGATTTGTCTGAAGCTGTGCTGGACTCTCACCCTCTCTCCACCACAGTAATATGATCCTGCAAACTTTCACAATGAGCTTTTGGCAGTTGCTTCCCTAAAGGTCCATGACTCTTCCGATAAAATCCTCGACACTGATCGGAAAAAAATCTCCAAAGCTAGGGAGAGAGCACATTATTGCAGTGGTTGACATAATGACATCTGGAGGAAGATATTACCACTTAAAAATTAACCGTGGTGGTGTGGTGAGCACTGTGGCTTCTCCTAACTTCAAAGCTCAACATGCTAGTTAAACAGATGACAATACCCACTTCCTTGGGTCTTACTGAATTTATTTACTATCTTTCTTGAAAATGATCTTCTCCACCACATGAGTGACCAAAAAGTAAATATTGTACCAAAAAAAAGAAAAAAAAATCATTAGCATTTGTACCGTAAAGTCAAATGTGCCCATGTTTATATAGGACTTTGATATGTTTGAAAAAGTGATGACTTCAGATTTTTTAAATTTAGTTAGAATATCCCCAAATATTTTTTTTCTGAAATTTTTGAACAGGGTTAGAATATGAAAGCTGATATTAGATATTCAACAGGTCAAAGAAATGCATAATTCTTTCTGCCTGTTTACTTTTTCAGGAAATGGTTCGTATTTATCTGTTGGCCTGCTTATTTTGTAATCTTCCCATCCAGAGAATCATAAAACACACACAAGCATAACCACACACAAGGTACTGAGAACGCCTAGGTGAGAAGGATGGGATGAAGCAAACTATCAGATTAGGAAAAAGACTCAGAAAAGCCAAAGAGGAAAAGGAAGGAGGAATTAACCTTGATTTTTTGCCCCTGTAGCAAGATTCTAAGGTCTGGATGACTCCCAGCATTTCTATTGTTCATTATTCTTTTGAAGTTGCTAAATGTCTGTGAAAATTACTGGCAAAGTTTTCTCACCTCCACCTAAAGCTGTAGAAGATGACAGCCTACTCCCACAACAGACTTTGTTGGCTTTAGTATTCGTTGGTTCATCACTTTTATGAAAAGGATCCAGTCATTCCCTTGGCCCAGATAGGTGTCAGCATGATGGCACCTGATGTGCCATTGGTGAGGGGATGTTTTTGAGATCCAGGAGATAAAATTTAAAAATACATAAATATAAAGTTCTACTCATCTGAAAGAATATTTTATGGTTGCCGAATCAAGCATGCGAAAGTTGCTAAATGCCAGAATTAAGGATGTCAATCAACCTCAGAACTTTCCTTTTGGCATTATAAATTATGATACAGTCTTCAGTTATCTCATCACATACATTTTTTTTCCTCAAGGCTTCTGTCTCAGTTAATGTACATATAACAGTGAAGAACAGGAAAAAAAAAAAAAGATAGCTGCCTGTTAAGGTTGCAGTAAATGAAACAGAACTGGTGGGAAAACAGTGCTGTAAAAAGGAAGAAAATATAGCTGCAAAAACAGGGTTAAACCACTAATTTTGAGATCATAAATTTATGACAATTATTGTACCATCTTCCTCATCGCTATATCTGGGGAAGTGTTGACTTGGATTCTAACCAACCATCTGAACAGTCATCACCTTGACAAAGTGGTTCCTCTGAGGCACTTCAGATTCTATGCTGATTGTGAAACCATAGATATAATCTTCACAGACATATATTTTCAGAAAAATTGTAGGGAGAAGTACAAGAATTATTATTGTATCTCTACTGTTTTGACTAAAGCATTTAATAATGTTAAATGATTTATACTTTGGAAGATTTTGCCCTGCAAACTAGGCAGTTCTTATAGATTCTGTAACCTCATTCATTCCTTCCTTGGTGGTAAATGCAATTAAATGCAATTAAGAATTCATCTACTGCAGAGGACATTTTTGTTATAAAAAGACCGAGCAACGCTGAGGGTTTGTATGTAAAAGTTATGTACATATAATCTGTGATAAAATATGCATATTCATGGTCCTCTGCAAAATGAGACGCAAATCAAAGGTTACACCGGTAAAATGTCCATAGCATCTGTTCAGTCTCTTTATAACATCATTAGAGAAGCTTTAGTCTCACTATTAGCAGCAAGAAGATGGAATATGGGTCATGCTTATGGTCATGCTTTTGTCTACTTCAGGCTGCTCTGAAGTAGACAACCCAACTAATGGAACAAGTCTGAGAATGATGGACAAATTTGTATGTATATATGTTTATATACATTGAGAGTGACAGAGCACTGGAACAGGCTGCCCAGATTGGTTGTGGAGTCTCCTTCTCTGGAGATCTTCAAGATCCGCTTGGATGCGGTCCTGTGCCACGTGCTCTAGGTGGTCCTGTGTGTGCAGGGGGGTTGGACTAGATGACTTCTAGAGGTCCCTTCCAACTTTAGGCATCCTATGATTCTATGATTCTATATGTTTATAGCAGATCCAGATCAATTGCTGGCAGTACATTACAAGGTGACTTCACTCTTTGTCACTGGCAAAATCAGGCTTCGTGTAGACACAGACCTGGTGCACAACCCCCATTGTGGTACACCAAGCTATTGTAGTTCCTCCTCTCCCTGTAGTTCTTAGTTTCATGTGTTTTAAGAGAGATTGCTTGGATATTTCCACTTATGCTATTAAGTGGACTGTCCAATCATCCTATATTTCCTATATACCACATTCTGGGCCTGAATGCCATCTTGAAAAGCTCAGGTGCTCTCTTACAGGAGAGAAACCAGTTCTCCTACTGGTTTTAGTTCTCCTACTAAACCCAGTTCTCCTCTGTATTAGAAATGCTGTCAGGATGGATGATGACAGGATGTCTAAGTAGACCTGCTTGTTGAAGGAGAATGTCTGAGGGCTAATAGATGGATATAAAGGGAAGCTGAGCTCTTCCTTTGCTCTTCTTTTGCAGAATATCAATAGTCAGACAGAAAGAAAAAAAAAAAAGAGATAAGATTGAAACATTTGGGTAAAAACTAGCTCGAATGTCACTGCTACTGCTGAAAATGACAGACAAGAACTTAATAATGATGTCAGCTGTCTTGCACTGCAGGTATACAAGGGCTAAGGGAAAACTACACCGAGAAGTCTAAGTCTAGTTTTTCAACAGTGAAACATGCCCTGTAACCTTCCTGATGCCTTTCTGCTGTAGATGTCACACAGGCTTGTGTGACATCTCAGTGCTATAGGGCTGAAAAAGATCTCAAGACGATGTTGAATCCAACTCCTGAAAACAAGGCTGAGCTTTACTTTTATCATTACCTAGTACATTTGCCTGCCCTAATCTGAAATAAATCCAGCGACAGCAATCTCATAGACTCCCAAGCAATCTCCTGGCTTAGCTTTAAAAAGTTGTTTAACCTGATTGATCTTGATGAATTTTAAGCTCATTATTTCTTATCTCCCCTTGCTCTTTCTCTGTCCTTTGCATGCCAAAATACATAAGAATTCTGAACTGCCCAAAGCAGGACTTTGAAACCCTCTCTCTCTCTCTCAAATGAAATTTTACTGTCAGTTATGTGTTACCGTCAAGGAAAACCTGGTTAACGGAGCAATATTTTCACTCTGATCTTTGAGCATTTTCTTTTAGCTTTTGTTGCTGTGGTTTGAGCCACCTCTAGAGAAACCTGTGATATTCTTCATTTTTGGAGGAGTTTATCTTTCCCTGTATTTCAAAGAGTGGTCCCAAGATCACAGCTAAGGGTTGCTCTTGCACAGGAGAGAAGCAGTGCCTTATCCTTTCTGATTTACCAGGACTGATTTCAGAATGGCTTGTTTCACAAATGATCCAAATAGGAAGACCTTTCTCAAACAGTGGCCAACCTCCCTCCTCACCCAGCTTTTCTATAGCCTGATAGATTTTCGTCTTTTGTTTTCCATCTGACACCACTGAAAAGTGACGGGAAATAGATAAATCTGTCAGTTCTCTCTCATTCACAGACTCATGCATGTACAAACTAGAGGGTGTATACGAAGTATGGGAAATGAAAAAAAAAAGCCCAAAAAAACAGAAAATTGAAAATTCAGGCACAAGCCCTTTTTACTTCCACAATGAATGAAGAGTGAAGGACCTCATGTACCAGAGTCCACTATGCAAAGCCAGCAGGCTGCACCCGAGAACATGTTGTCGTTTGTGGCTCCTCACACTTCCTTGACCACAAGAGCGCCTGGAGACAGGAATCCACACTGAGACTTTGAAAAAGTTATATTAGGTTATTGAGCAACTGGATTCATGAGACTCTGCTTGTTTTCCTGTTTGTGGTGTCTCTCAGCTTTGCAAGCCATAGCAAAAAAGGAGCTTCTGACTACATTTCTATCTAAAATATTACATATTTTCACACTAGACTGTTTGAAGTCTATGTTAGCCCAGACAGAAAATAGTTGGGAAAAATTTATATTACATACCTATGCATGCATGCACACACCCCGTTTCTGTAAGAGCTTTAGGTCACAAAGTCAAGCACTAAGAAATTAGGAAATACTACAGTTTAAGCAGTCCTTGCGATCGCCACATGCAGAAAGTTCACAATAATGTCTCTACTGACATTGTCACATCCTATTTCTTTGACACAACCTGTGGCTCATTCAGTGCTTAGGATCAATAGTCTTGGGAGGAGAAGTGCAAGGAGCCAGGATGTGCTGTATGGCAGCCTATACATCCCTGGAGGCTGTGGGAAATGGCAATAGGGGAGAGAGAAAAGCATGGTGTAACAGTCCCCACCTGCTTTCTCATTGCGATTTCCACTCCTGGTGTTCCTAACTTTTGTCATGCCTCTGCTCCCCTAGTATTTAGAACTATTTCTTTTCTTCTGGTTGCTGGAACACAAGGAACAAAAGCAAGTTCATTTTTTGCTTGCATGTTTTTTGTTTAAAAGCTAAATATACTGCCAGTTCTGGCAACTGTGAGAAAACTCCATATCGCAGCAGGTTGAAATGCACATTCCAAGGGCTGTTTTTTCCTCCCCTCGCTGCCCAGCGCCCTGGTTGCCCTGCAGCCCCCAGCTCCCTCCCTCGTGCCGACGGGCACCAGCAGGAGGAGCAATGGGAACACACGAAAGGGAACTCCCAGCTCTGCAGCAACCTCCTGTTACCAGTGCCCCTTCCACAGCCAAGAGCAGCAAATTATCTGGAAACTCGTATTTGGCTCCGGGCCGGAGGAAACTCCAAAGCTGTGAAACCTGAAAAAAAAAAAAAAAAAAAAAAAAAACAGAAAAGTGTGCGCGACCTCAGAGTTCCCAAAGGCTCATTTTGTTGGATAATTTCACAGGATAATTTCACGGGAGAAGGTTTTTCGCAGGAAAAGGCAGGTCTCTATCATTAGGGTAAGCCCCTTGCTGAATTCCAAACCTCTGCTCTAGAAAAGGGAGACAGCAAGATAGCAGGGTTTTTTTTTATTATTTTTTTTTTAATGAAATACCTATTGGATTTTGTTTTGTTTTGTTCTATTTGGTAAAGCAATGGATTTTTTCTTAGGCTCTGTTTTGGAAACAGGTGAATCATTTTTGTAAAATTCCAGCATAAATGGTTAAATTAACAAAGTTAATTTCTTATGAAGAGCTAACTGCACAGAGTGCCCCCTCAGCAAGTTTGCAGATGACACCAAACTGGGAGGAGCGGCTGACACTCCCGAGGGCTGTGCTGCCATTCAGAGAGACCTGGACAGGATGGAGAGTTGGGCAGAGAGGAACCTCATGAG
>JAWLRI010000412.1:4130104-4160472 GCA_034781795.1 Crypturellus tataupa
ATCAGGAGGAGCGTTGCCAGCAGGGCGAGGGAGGGGATCCTGCCCCTCTGCTCAGCTCTGGTGAGGCCGCACCTGGAATGTTGGGTGCAGTTCAAGAGGGACGCGGAGCTTCTAGAGAGGGTGCAGCACAGAGCAACAAAGATGATTAAGGGACTGGAGTGTCTGTCGTATGAGGAAAGACTCAGCAAGCTGGGCCTGTTTAGTCTGGAAAAAGAAGGCTGAGAGGAGATTTGATCAACGTGCGAGTATCTGAGGGGTGATTGTAGGGAGGATGGGGCCAGCCCTTCTCTGTGGTGGCTGATGACAGGACAAGGGGTAATGGGTGTAAGTTGAACCACAGGCAGTTCCACCTCCATGTGAGGAAGAACTTCTTTACCGTGAGAGTGACAGAGCCCTGGCACAGGCTGCCCAGAGAGGCTGTGGAGTCTCCTTCTCTGGAGATCTTTAAAACCCACCTGGATGCCACCCTGTGCCATGTGCTCTGGGTGTCCCTGCTGGAGCAGGGGGTTGGACTAGATGATATCTAGAGGTCCCTTCCAACCTCAACCATTCTGTGATTCTGGGAAAGGAGTGTGATAGTGGGAAGAGGTAGCAGCTTCCTTTACAGTAAACCAGCCCCATGTATGCTGTAGGGCAGTGTCCTGTAAATGTCAATATAGGGCTAGGGGCTTGACTAGCTCTCCTGTAGATGCAGGTCTGTGCTATACGAGTCAGTGTTAAAGGAGGGCTACTGTTTCCTTTATCTCCTCTCCCATGGTAAACATTTTCCTGTGTGGACACGTATCCATTCTTGGAAGATTGGGAAGAAAGGGATGTAGAGCAGATTAAGCTCTTGGCTGCTTAACAGCATCAAGAGCAAGGATTTGGGGCAAACTTAGGAAATACGACTGATGAAACTGTGCCATCAAGTGAGGCATCTCCATGGTTAGGCAGGGCAGGGGGCTGAATTTCACAGGAGCTTAGAGGGAGCACCCAAGACCAAGGTCTTTCTGTCTGCTCTCCTCCAGTCTGCTGGGAGATGTGCATGGAGGTAAACCAAATGAAGAGCGTTGTTAAGAATGAGCCAGTTTCAACTCAACACCATTTTTACCAAAGCCAGGAAAAAGCTCTCCACAAACTCTGGAACAAAAACAAGTTGTCAAAAAAGAAAAGCACGCATCCAAAAGTAGTGTATCTTGCTTTACAGTGGTGTGTTTCAAACAGGGGGCAATGCCCTGGGGCTGCCATGCCCACTGTGGTGCATGCCAAGGGCAGAGTGTTCATGATGGAGGTGATCCCGGGTGGCCGCAGTCACCCTCCGGTGAGCCCCCTCCAGGACACTGCTAATTACCTAGGCAGCCGCAGCGGTGCAGGGCAGCTAGTCATAAATTATCCCGAGATTCCTGAGGCAGGAAAGGGCTGACGGAGCTGAGGCCGAAGTGCAGCACACGCCGGGACTCTTCTGCTTCGCTCCGTTGGGAAAACAGCGAGACCAGCTTGGTACAAGCCACTGTGAAATGGCAGGACATTCTTGTGGTTGGCTCCATTATAATTTTGCTTTGGAAATATTTTGGACATCTCTCGTCTTTGTTGGGCAGGGGAGGGCGAGTTTGAACCTTTAAACCCACTACATCTGGCTTTGTTCCCAGTTGCAGCAATACGAGAGGGAAAAGGCAGCATCTGAGCCCGGGAGAAGAGCAGAGCTGGTTAAACAATTCAGACTTGCTAATTGCTTTTGTTATTTTTTTCACTTAAGGACCTTATGCAAATGTGTTGAGTTTTCTTGTTTCACTATCTCTAAAGCACAAAAGTTTGGACAGTTTAAGAAAGGAAAACTCATCTCACAGACAGTACTGACGCATTAAAAAAAAAAAAAAAACTTCTTTCTCTCCATCTGAATTACCAGCAAATGTGTTTTTCAAAGTAATTTTTAAAAAAGAAAAAAATAAACAGTAACAACAAGTTGTTTTTCGGCCTATATTTGTTTCCACATCTATTCAATATAGGCAGAGGTTGTTGTATATGATATTGAAAGGGCATCAGGGTATAACAAGATAAGAATTCAGAGCCTGCTGTTCCAAAATGTGGGCATTTAACAATGCTGAGAAGGTATCAGCAGAGAAAGCAGTCCAGTGTGCGGGGTGGTGCACAGAATTCAGGCTGCGAGTCTTCATACTAGATATCTCACTTGTTGGTTCCTCAGAATGTTTTTCTATAAAGTCAAGCTAATTGTGCTGTTCTGCTTTATAAAGAACTTTGACGATTATTGGCAAAAACGGCCAGCTAGGAAAAAGGTATTATGAATAACATTAATAGAACAAATGACACAAAGTCAATCTGCTCCAGTTTTATTCGGTGGCCAAACATATGGTCCAGTTTTACAAATTATACTGGAGACTATCTAATTTCACGAGCACACTTGCCACTCAGTGCCATAGCTTTATACCTCTGGCTCCACAATTAAGGTGAACACAATATAATTACCACAGAATTTATGTCAATTTTGTGGAAATTTTATGATTATTCACAGCGGAAACTTCAAATGTCTTAAAGCACTTGGTAGGCATAGAGTTTCCATCATGAGCCCCCTGAGATCTACCTGCAGCACTGGCCATTGCACCTTGCAACTGGCCTCTCCGAGCTGAAAACTATCCCACACACAGAGTTCAGGCTCTGCATTTACAGGCTAGGGAAAGCAATATTTGTCTTAGCTTCCATTAGCTAATTCGAAGGTGAAATCTTCTGAGTTGGTGCAGAAAGATTGGCAAGAGAGTGTCCATGGTTGAACAACAAGGACATTGTCCACATAGATCATTTTCTTTATCAGCATGTTCTGTTCATTCACAAAAACAAGCACAAATCCCAAGAAGCTGAAAAATTAACATCTGCTAAACCTTTGCACTCCAGCACAGCCTGCCAGGTGTGCTTTACTCCAGATATTAGATCAAATTGGTCAATTTTTTAATCTTAAAAAAAGTGTTTTGTTTGAGCACGATTTAGCAGAACTACAATGGAACAAATTTTCCTGTAAATCCCATCCATAAAAAAATATTTTTAAAGAGAAGAAAAACAGAGAAATTCACATAGTAATTTTCAGGGTTGTGCAGCCAGAAAGCCTGAGCAGTGAAGGAAAGAGCAGGTTTGCCTTCTTATTTCCTACATTTGGTCACATGGTAGTTTAAGCATCAGTCTCGCTTTGCAGCGCAGGTGTGCTAAAAGCAGAGGTAGCAGCTATTCCCTGGGGCAAGTCCCTAAGTTGGGTCAACCCAACCACTTTTGATCATGAGACCCTGTGCTTGATGAGGCTGTTGTAAAACTGGAGGCATCTGCTGGGGAGGCGCAAACCTGCTGGCGAATGCGCAGGAGAAACAGGAGGGTGGCAGCTCCAAGGAAATCAGCTTTGTCAGCTCCAATTTAATGTTAAAGATACAGTGGTTCTCAGCTAGTTCCTTTGATCTCCCTGGTAACTTGCAATTTAAATTAAAATCTTGATGAAAGGAAAATAGCAAGTGGCTTAAAATTGACTTAGTAGCAGAAAACAATTCATAAAATTGCCTATAGTGTCTGATACAAGCCACACTCATAAAGCAAAAAGTATTACAGTTAAAATCTAGGCAATCAGCTTCTTTGTTGTAACCAAAATTTGTGTACACACACTCTGAGGTTAAGCAAGACACATTTTTGTTCATTTGACTGCATAAGGAATGACTTTCATAATTATTCCCATTAAAAACTTGGAAAAAATCTATCTTGAATGTAATGATCATCTACAGAGTTAGTAAAATGGGCTAAGAACCACAAGGGCATTTGACAAAACGGTTGTTTCAAAACAGAGGCAAAAGACACAAATCAGCAAAATAAATAACACATAACTCAAGTAGAAAGTCTTGTGTTTTAACCATAACTATCTGATTTTGGCACCATTTTGTGCTACCTTTATTAAAAAAAAAATGTGAGATTCTGTAGTGTGGGAACTTCATTAGGCTCTCAAAATAACATCATTTATTTTCCGTAGTGCAGAAATGAGAGGTATGAGTCAAAAATCAAGGTCTTTTTATACTACATTGTACACAAAGAGAGGAAGAAGCTGGCTCTGGTGCTTAAAGATAACGGTCTAGAGAGGTGAGATTGTATTAAAACGCAAGTACTACGCAAGCTATAAAAGAGGAACTAACTACTACATCCATCACGCAAAGGACTGAATCACAATTTTATCTGAGACGAGATGAGAAACTTTCAGCTTGGAAAAAAAATGTCTATTTCGCAGGGTTTTAGTCCCAGGCCGACAGGTCTGATCCTGCACCACAGGACAAAGGCGAGTTGATGGACTGGCACACACACCTGGTGGTTAGCTAGGGCGGTTTGATGCAGAAATGGACACCGGTGGAGATGCTATCTTGTGGCTTTGAGGTTTACTGCCAGCTCTGGGCTGGCACCCTGCGTGTGTCTGTCTGAGCTGCAGAAGGAAGCAAGTGAGGTGCTGGTCTCTGTTTCCTTTTTTTTTTTTTTACTTTCTTCAAAGTGGTTTGCACGACGGTGGCTTCCTCCCAGCAGCTGCCCTCGAGGGCCTGCGAAGCGGAGGGTGCTGCTTCGTAAACGAAAGTGGAACAACCGCCCTCTGCTCTGAAACTTCTGAGAAGCAGCGTGGAGGGAGACCCGAGCTCACGGTCACCAGGGGATTGCACCCCTCCTTCTGCGCAGAGGAAACTCATCCGCAGCGCCGGCGTCTCGCAGCTTTTCAAGTGGTAGACGTGTCCCACTCGCCCGCCACGTCATTGCGCAACTCAAGAGCCTCCAGAGCGGAAAGCCAAGCTCAAAGTTGTAATAACTCATATCCTCTGTGGGTCTGTAGAAAGAGGACCTGAAACTCATGCTCACCAGTGGGTTGTACAAGTTGTAGAAAAAAAGACTCTCTCAAGACCGGGGTCTGGTCCTCAGACATCACTGGGAGTTTTGCATTAGAGTTAACGTTCTGTGTTAAGCAAATAAAAGGCCTTCCTTGTGTCAGGTCTTCAGCTGCATTTTTTTTCTTTTTGTTTGAACAGTGAAATGGTGGCTTATGCATTTGCATCTAAATATGGCTACAAGATTAGGTAAGCATGATAATAACAGGCTGTGGAAATGCACTGACCACAACTCAAAGCGTAAGTCACAGTGTATGAGAATACACATGTTTGGGGGTTAGGTTTATGAGAAATAGAGATATGAATGATGCTGTGCTTGCGAGTCATGGGCCTCATGTATTCTTAATGCCAGGAGTGATTTATTTCTTGTAAACAGTTTTGCTCAATTGGGGCATCCAGTTACTACAGACCTTGTTTGGTATAAAAACTAACAGAAAAGAAAAATATTGCTCTAGCAAGGTTTAACTGGTTGTCAGTACAAACATGTGGCTGAACACGAATTCTGCTGCTTGAAATATCCTCTAGTCGCTCAGCAACATCTTAATGACAAGAGGAGATTATATATAGTCAGCATTCCCATTGAGCTGTGACTCAGATGTACTGTATGGAAAGAGGACATTTCCAGCAAAACCATGATACGGAAACTACACACAGAAGTGCTGGAAATCTTCCTTTCCATTAAAAAAAAAAAAAGAGAGAGAGAGAAATGTGAAAGAGCAGCTCTTCTGAAGTGGAAGTTTGGCTGCTGCTGGGAACATTATGAAAATACACTTTACATGCATGGTTCCTCATATATAACTACATTTCACAGCACATTTCATCACCCACCGTTACCCTCCCTCTTTTAATTCAGAAAAGATGCAGGAAGAAAGCTTGCTTCTCAGCAAGAAGAAGTGTAAAATCTCGAGAAGGTGACATTTTTGCAAAGCAGGAACTCTGATAACTTTAAATGGTGTAGTTTTGCTTGCGTTGCATAAAAGCAGACTATTAACATACCTTAGATACTTTGAGACGTATGGAAATGTTTAAAAAAAACACGGAATGAAGAGATTGGCCCCAGTGAAATTTACATTAAAAAAAATAACAAGGAGACACTTAAATATTCATAGTTTCCACTTCTAATCTTTCTCCCCATAAGTTTTTTGACATGTACATAATTCTCAGCTATGTTTGCAAGATGCCCAACATTCTGAGGTTAGATGCATATTTCTTGTTTGGATCCAAAGAAGCTATTTTAAAAGTTCTGATCTTGTACAGACTTAAACATGAGTAACTCTAAAATGACTGTAACAGTATACAGTTTTAGAGATAGATATACATACATATGTATAAAAATATCTGTAGGATCAGATATAGAACCTAGATGAGATAAGAATAATTTATAATTTATAATATGCTGGATGTAAAGAGTCATAGATCAAATTCATAAAGTCCAGTTGGAAGGAAGTCACTAGTGGTGCACCCCAAGGGTCAGTTATGTGGCCAACACTGTGTAAGATCTTCAGTGATGATCTGGGCAATGGGACAGAGAGCACCCTCTGCAAGTTTGTAGAAAATATGTAAAACTGGGAGGATTGAAAGATAGATCAGAGGGTAGTGCTGCCATTCAGAACGACCTCAACAAGGTGGAGAAAAGGGCTGACAGGAACCTCAAGAACTTCAACACAAATGCCAAAAGTCTTGCCCCTGGAAAGGAGCAATCTCATGCTGGACAGCCTGGAGCTTAACTTGCTGGAAAGTAGCTTGGCAGAAAATGTCCTGTGGGTCATGGTAGACAAGAAGTTGACCACAAGTTGTCACAATGTGCCCTTGTGGTAAAGAAGGCCAACAGAATCCTGGGGTGCATTAGGAAAGGTGTCAGCAGGCCGAGGGAGGTTATCCTCAGCCTTGGTCAGACCTTTGTAGATGCCAGTGGGTTCAGCTCTGCTCATGACCATACTGGAGCATTTGTTACACAAGAAAAGGCTGAAACTTGACCTGAGTGCTGTGGACGGAATCCCCAGGCAAGAGCTTTTAGCTGAAAGAGTTTTAATTTGACATTTTTCCATGCAATTTTTCTTGTCACTTGAGCATTTTCCACTTTTTCGTGTGCAGTGTCCAGTTCCTAGGAGAGACTGCTCTAGAGAATGTCCAGTTATGACATTGGCCATAGAAATCATTTATAATCAGAGCCTGAACTAAATTTCTTGGCAAACAGCAAAATTTATAGGTATTCTAATCCTGAACTGGATGCAAATTTTGTGGTTGTCTGTAATATTTGCCCTTGATATTGCGGAAGACCTGGACCTCAATGTCTGCACAAAGTGTATAAAAAGTGACTCCTCCTGTCAAAAAAAAAAAAAAAAAAAAAAAAAAAAATCCAGCCCAGAAACATCTAACATTTCACACTCCAAAACTAGCTATGCAAGGCTACTGGATCTGGGATTGTCCACCTCCGAGGTGCACAGCTGTGATGGGAGGTGTCTGGGCTAGAATAAATCAGCCAGTGTGATATAGCTGATGTATGAGCCACCAACTACATGAGAATAAGACAAGTGATAACCAAGTAGTACCCACTGAGCTACTGCTGGCCAACAGTATAGAGAGTGCACAAATTTTTTTTCTTTTTCAACATGGTCATTTTTAGGCAGCATGGCAAGGGAAATATTTATGAAAGGAATCAGAGGAATGGCACTAGGAGAGATTTATGCCTTTTTATGTAAAAACTCTCCCAAGTATGAGGAGTAACCTGGAAGGTCATAAGGCTATGAAGATGACTTTCAGAAAAACACAGCAGGTAGACAACAAATATTAGCTTCACAAGTACCTCAGAGCCCCTACTTCCTACTAGACAAAGAGGTAGACCAAAATTATATGGACTCTTGCACAGTCCATATCCAAGAAATTGGACTTCTTCAGCTGTAATTTGGAAGAGAAGCCACGCTGTGGTTATTGTAGTACTAAAGATACTATTACTGCTGGCAGAAGTAATAGTAAGTATTTTTTTTCCGCCAATGTAATATTGAACCATTCTGCCCATCCAGAGGTGAACCTTCTGAAATAGGCTTGAGGCCTACTTGTACATGGCGATGCAGTGAGGTACATCCCATACTGCTTTCACTATATCTTTTCTGTGGTTAGGAGAGGACTTCAGCCCTCAAGACTGTCAGCTGGGCATCTTTCCTGAACACTAAATTTATTTTAAAATGTAAATATTGCTGATGTGTGCACTTAGCCTTGATGAAGTCATTAATGTGGTTTCCAGCAAGCTGTTCATAAAATTCATGGCTGCACTTAATTGCTACCATGTTCTTCCTCCTCACATATTCTTATATTAACAAGAAAAAAATGCTGAAAGACCCAATAAACACAGAAAAAGAATGCTTGAACTGAAGTAAGCTGGTCACATCACCACAGATATGCAGGCCTGTTGTCAAACAGTGTATTATGTGTCACTGAAAGTCCCAAACAACACTGCAGCCAGCAAGTTGGCTCAGGTCAAGTTCTCCTGGCCCAAATGTCACCAGCAGCTGCATGGCACTGTGTGCCACAGACCCTCAGGGAGCACTGGGAGACCCTACAGCAGCTTCGGTGCGCGAGTTGTGTCGCTTCTTTGGGTGATACTCTATTCCTGCAATGCTGAACATCAAGTTCACTGAAGAAGACAATTGATGAATAAAACTTTAATAAAGGGTAGGGTTGTCTGGTCTAGAAAAGCTGCATTTTCTTCTTATGCAATATTTCTGAACTTATGTCACCACAGAAGGCCAGGGCAATGTTGAGGTACCATCTAAACCTGCTTTCCTTGGGTCTTCTCATGGTCATTCGCAGAACAGGAAGCACATAACTAGCTAGCTAATGTTTGTGTGGTGCTACAAGCTGTCTGGGTTATTTCTGCACTGCAGACTTGCTGTGCTTCTACAGAAGTGAGTTAGGATTAATCTCACCTAACTTTAGCTCTCTAGAAGCTGAACATCTTGCCTGAACTGATTGTTTGGTCTCTCTATGGTTAATTGCATTTTCAGGAGGCACAATGCTACCTGTCTTAGCCTAGCATACGGAGGTATATTATCCCCTGGAAATCTCTCCTTGCTCCTGCTCCTAATCCCACCCTGGTCTTTCCCTCCTGACTGCAGAAGGCATCTCTCCTTGGAGGCCTTGCTGCTCAGGGCAGCAGGACCTTGCAGCTAGGATTGCCACTCAAGTGTCCAGGGAAATTTTGACCAGTGACTGCACAGCAAAGAGTATTGCAAGGTCACAGCCCTGATGCAATATCAAATGAGAATATTGTGCTGTGTAGGCATATTACAAAGCAGAGAAATCAGTGGAATTATGTTAAGCATGTATTTGACCTCATCTCCTATTTATTCCAGCATAGGTTGTTGGAGAACAAAGCTCCAAACTCTCAAAGCTTAGCAAGAGGCATCGACAAAATGTTTGAGGGAAGACATCACCATCTGGAATGGAACTGCCAAAAACAGGGCAAGAAAGACTCCTTTTTCACAAGTAACTTGTTTAATAAAAATAAAATTCCTCTTGTATTTCTGACATGAGACTGTAACCATTCCACCCTAACTCGCTTTGTCATACTCAGATCTATGAAGTAAGAGGAAATTATAGAAATTTATCATGTCTGGGTTCTCAGGATTGATTATGACTTGCTGCTTTTATCTTCCAAACAGTCACTAAATCTAATTGCCTTGTTGTAATGGATTAACCCCCGTGGTCCACAGTAGCATTTATATTGTGTTCAAAGAGCCTGTTACAGAGTTAGGGCACTTTTTTTGCAGCAAAGTACGTTCAAAGCATGTAAGCACTCCTTGGGCATAACTCACCCTTTTGTGGGTCTTGGGGGTCTAATTGGCTCATTGTGTTGCTGTTCTGCAGGGATGAATTTCACATCACCCTGGCAGTGACTATAGATGGGTCAAGGGGCCTTCCAGGGTAGTCATCTCTTTGTAATTACAATGCAAGTAGATTTTGAAAGCCTGAGTTCAAACACTGGAATCAGTACTGCAGTAAAGGACATTCCCTTGGTGACATTCCTGGGATTAGTAGTAGTAGTAGTATCTTAGCCTTGGGAGACCTGAACTCGAGGGTCAGGTCCACAGCAAAGCTGTATAAACGCAGTCCTGGTGTTAATAAAGTTACAACCCGGGTTGACTTACCTGGTGCTTTCCAAGGGCCCACACAGAGACCATCCTTGTGACTCACCTGGTCCCAATCTCTCCCAAATTGGTGGTGATACGATCTCATCTCTGAGCTGGAGGTGCGAGGCAAGGAACAACCGATGTCTGCAGGCAGCAGCAGCAAGGGGATGCAGCAACTGCTGCTCGGCTTGACAACCAGTAGTCAAAATACACTGGTGATCTACACCCCAATGCATTTCTTTGGAATTAGCATGCCAGAGGAAAGTTATAAGGAGGAGTATGTGGGAACGTGTACAAAGAACTAAGAGAAAGCGAAAAATTCATAAGAGGGAAAGGATCTGAGGAGACATCGTGTGCGAGAGCCACTGGCGCTAGATGAAGAACACATCTGTATCAAGAGAAAGGAATAAGAGTGCTCTGGGATAGAAAAGGGAAAACAGAAGTGGTGACAACAAAATGTGGAAAGCTATATCATGTTTTTAGATGAGATCAAATGTGGATAAAGTTTGAGAAGGAAGAGAGGAGAGGGACGATGGTGAGTCAGAGGTAAGAGGGGAAAGCTGAACTGAAGTGTTTGGTTACAGTGAAGATGTGGAGTTGTCCGTAAAAAGCTAAAAATTACTTTGCTAGAATGCCAGCAGAGTTAGAGGAGGGTGTAGCGGATAAAAGGGAAATCAGCCAAGTCTTGGACTTTCCACAAGAGAGTCTCCGCGCACCAGAGAGGACGAACAAGAAGCAGCTGGGGGTGAGCCACGTCCTCAGCAGGCAGGACTGATCTGAGGAGGACAGGAGACACACAGGTAAGGCTGGGAGTGAGGAAGCAGGGGCAGAACCCACCAGCAAAGTGGAGACCAGTAACAGAGACCCAGCAGGAGCACAGGCCGTGCATGATGAAACCAAGCCCAATGAGCAGCCTGCTAGAGAGGGTAGATCATGCAGCTCTGTAGGGCTTGAAGAAGAACAAGGGGATGTGTGTGGAGATACATCTTCACAAACAGCATCATAATGGAAAAGTCAATCAGGTTCAAGATTCAAAAAAGGATTTTTAGTGGAATTATCTTTGATTCATTTCAGAGGGAATAGGATGCAGTTGTAGTTCAGGCTCCAAATCCAGTATGAATATAATCTAGCATATTTTTTCCTTTATCATGGCACACCAAATAACCATCTCATATCAGTGTGAAGTAAATGGTTAATAACTTCAAAAAAGTGTAGAGATAGTAAACCTATATCTTTAAGTATTTTACTTTAAAAGAGGATAACTTCTCTGGTGCACCTCTGTGGGTACACAGTTGCCAATCTACTAGGTTTATTTCACTTTTTACAAAGTACTTTTAATTACAGTGATTAAGGAAATTCTTGTCTTAACCATTAAAAAAATAATTACTGTTAAAGATCTCATACTATTCCAAGCTGGTTTTAAATTTTGATCCACACACTGATAAGAGTTTAAATGAGATGCTTCACAAAAACTAGATGTCATTGCAAAATGTAATCTGTCTAAAGTCTGTCAAATGAGAATGTATTTTAATTACAGAATTTGCTATAAAATACTTCTCCGCTAACTTGAGTTCTCTCTCGAGCATGAACTCTAGTTCCACCTCTACATTTGGTTTCCAGAGGTTAGTTCAGGAGACTGCATTGCTGATCGCTACCTCCTTGTCTTCTGACCCATCTTTAACTCCAATATTTTCCCACTGTAGCAAGTCACGAGGATTCACACGGGCAGGCTGAGATTCCTATGTCTAGGGATACATCATCACTGTGGGTATAACCGTGACATATTTGCGATCAACAAACCTTTCTTATCTGAGATGAGCTTAACTGTACTATTCAGAATCTGTATTGCAGAATAATTTATAGCAGTTCATTGGGACACAAGCTGATACAGAGAAAGAAAACAACATTTTTATGCACAGATCCTGCAGGGAGCTGTAACTTGGCTTAACTGTTTCACTGCCTTTTAAGGAAATTTGTTAATTAGAGTAGACCGCAAAAATTTGCCTGTTAGGAATGCAAATTCAGAGCTGCTTTCCCTATGCACATATTTTTACGCTGGCAAAGGTAATTCTGGATGTTTCTGTGGTGTGCTTCAGGATTCTTATTCTGAATATTAGTGTAACCCCGGTTTCAATTCTATCTAGTGGCGACGACGAGTTCCCCAAGTTAACTATGCCTGAAGGGCAGGCTGAGAAAACAGCATCTCAGAAACCTGCTCTCACCTCAAAGCCCGGGTCTTGCTGGAGGAGTAGACCTGGGGGGAAGCTGGAGCTCAGCTCCGACGTGCTGCAGGTGTGAATGTACCTGTTCTGGGCAAGTGAACCAAGGAAACTAACTAAAGAATAGGGAGGGTATGGTTAGTATTTATGTGGGACCAACATGGCAAACTCAGTTTAGGTTTTATACCAAAAGCTTCACCTTTTGCAGCCTGTGAGTTTGAGCTGCACTAACAAAAAGCAATTACTGCATTTTTTTTCTCCTTGCTTACAGAGAAAGGCCCCAGGCTCCTCGGCGTGGCTTCTTTGATAGCTGGCACACAACAACGGAGACGTGTGCCAAAGCTGCTCCGTCTTCTCCAAGGCGATGAATAAGAAACAGGCACAGTGCCCTAACCTGAATGCTTTCTTTTGGGGAGCTAGAAGTCCATCGCTTTCTTAGAAACCAGACAGAAGTTGCAATCTCTCCCAATTTCTTGTATATTCCACCACTGGTCACTAGCTGGAGGCACTCGTTTTGCCTAAATGGTTCGATGGTTGAGGGGTCTGCTTATTCCCAAAGTATGACTTGCTTTATTATATATATTTATGACTTGTCGTAATCCTGCACAACAAGGGTGACCAGGATGGGCAGCACAATCCCTCCTTTCCGAACCAAATGCCTGCCCCTGGCTCCTGAGATAGCTCAATTAGGAAAATAGCTCCAGTCAGAGATTCGGGGAGAGATCAAAGACCAGAGTCAACAAAAGTTCAGATTCAGCAAGTTATTAAGGAATCCTCAAAGTATCTAGGCTCTCAGCTTTCCCTTGCAGTCTTACGGCTGACTTGGGCCCCACGAGTTCCCGAGCTTCCGTCAACAATTAGCCAGCAAGATAAAGCTAAAAACAAGCCAAGAGCACGTCTTCACATGGCAGAAAAATCTACCTGCATGCCAAGAAGAACTGGAGATGTTGCGGGACCGTTGCCATTTGGTGACACCTGCCATAACAATATTTATAGCTAAGTATATGTGTGTGTGCGTGCATGTGCGCATCTGAGTGTATGTGTGCATTTGCGTGCAGATATAAACATTTATCCTTTAGGTAAATTTAGGAATACGTTTGATACATTTGAGGTAAGGCAGCATCTCAAAGCATGCATTTTTTCTCTCTCATTTCAACATATCTTTAAAAAGGATTTCTTTAGGCTTGCCTTCATTGCATAGGCTTATCATGACCATAACAAATTGAAGACCTGATCTGGTATTCATTTACCTAAAAGGAAGGTATTCCATTGAAGAAACTGCCTCAACAATGTGGAGACTGTAAGTTTTTAAATGTGATTATTAAGTGAATACATACATGACACCTGAAACCATAGCTCTTTCCATCACAAATAACTGGCAGTAGCAGATACTGGTTTATGCTACTTGATTAGGAGTTGGAGAAAAAAATCAGGAATTTAATTCTTCTCAGAGTGATGTAAGCTTGGATCAGCTTGGAAAACCAGAAGTTTCACAGTAATCTGAGTTCATCCTGATACCTCATTTCTAAGAAATGTAGTTTACTATATAAATTGCATTTGGTATTTGCAGGCTGTGGGTAAAATAATTTACATTATAATTAATGTAACCAGTAAATACCCTCCCATTTGGGGTGGGTGGGATTTTCCATGATTCTTTTGAATTTATTCCATATTCATGATTATTTATTAAATAATTTTTGGAAATGGTGCTAAACTCAGAATGATTGACCATGACTGATCAGTCACACCCAGGATTTTAAAGGGGAGTTCTCCAGTTTGGAGAATCCATTCACATGCTATACCTATACACCCACTACACACACTTTAAACAGTAACTAGCACAGCTGTGTGTGCGAGCGCTCACAGCTGATGCCATGAACAATTTCCTTTGAAAATTATTTTCATACCTTTTTGATGCTTATGGCATTGGTGGCGACTCACAAGAATTAAGGTTTGCTAAAATATACTGGACACATAAAAAAATGAACAAAACACAAACAAACGACATTTCCACCAGTAAATGGAACGCTTACTTGCATGAATATTTGCAGAATATAATTTCTGTTTGCTCAAACTGTGTTCACATGAAGTGTGTGTGTGGTCCCAGTGAATGATGCAGTTGAATATTTTTATGACCTATGACATTCCCACTTTGTCAGAGATCTAGTTGAGAGTGTTTGATACAAACACCTCTCCTTTTTCCCCCATGTAAAAAGTTTTGCTAAAATGCATAACATTTTACATGAGAAATTAAAATTTCCTTTTTTGTTGTTTACTTGTTTATTTTTGCTTTTATTGATCTGTGTCTCAGCTCAGTACAACACTAAGTGATGTATTGGAAGAGCACGTCATCCTCCAGGCTTCACTGTGTTATCCTGAACCAGCTTCGGGTCTTGGCATGGGCAATGCATCTAGACGCTTACTTTGAATTATTCCAATCACAGTGCAGGCTGCAGAGGAAATTCTGCAGATCATGGATATTAATCATAGTCAACAAGCATCAGTGATCAAGGTAAACTTAAAATATATAGTACAGGCACTGGAATCCAGTCCCTGCACTCTTGCGGATTCAAATGGGTGTGATTCCACCTCTGCTACATAGACTGCCCCCTCTAGGACAGCATATATTTAATTACAGTTATTTTTATGACCCTAGAGATGAAAAGTTGCTGTTCCCAGAAGTTAAACAGGTAACGTATCCCACATTTAGCTGGTAGCTGGGTGCTGCGTTCTTGGTTAAAGGAAGATAACAGCTCTCTCTTGTAACTTGGCTGGGAAGATACTGCTCCACCAAGGGAAGAAATCATCTACATGTTGGTGCCTAAACCTTGATTATTTTGTACACAGCAGGCCAGCCAACAACTCAGACAGCAGCTGTAAGGCAGTTGGCTGCAGAGAACCCCAACTGGCAGGTTTGGAGGTGTCTGAAGACCTGAGATGAGGCACTTGGATGAGTTCAAGTGACATGGAGGACCCTTCATGGACACAACACAGTCATCACGGCCAGAAGGAGGGAAGTAAAATGCTTCACAGACTTTGCATGCAGATAGAAACACATGGCAAATACCTTCAGGAGCTCCTGCAAGTTATAGTCTAATAATATTTGTAAAAATTTTTCTTTTAGGTTTTCCTCCCTAGCTGTTTTCCCATGCCGATGCGAGTCTCAGTGCTGACCTGTGGGCTGCTGTAGTCAGGTCATGCCTTTGCTAAAGGGACAGAGCTGGACCCTGACCCCCAGCTGGGGCATGCTGGTACTGAGCAGAGCTGAGGGGGCTCCATGGGCCTTTTGGGCATCCTGATGCATGTGCAGCCCAGATCATGTTGGTCTTTCTATCCCAATAGCATGAGTGTTGACTTACATCCACACAACTTCTCATCCACGTAACCTCCTAATCTTCTTCTTTTTTTTTTTTTTTTTGTAAAATCACTGGTCATCCTAATCATATATTTTCACAGTCGATTAGTCCCACTCTGATATGGATTTTTGCCCATGCTCTTCTTAGATTGAACCAATTTTTTTCAAACTATTTCTCCCCTTTGTTAAGCTCATAATGAATCCAGTCCTTTCATCCCGCATGCATGTAGTCTCTCCCATGCTGGTGATATCTATGATAATGAAGGGCAGTCTCTATCACAGCATGCAAGTCATTTGTGGAAATCCTGAAAAGTACCAAGCCAGCGAGTACGGATATGTTTTATTTGCTGCAAATCATGCTTGCTTTTCAGGGATGAGGTAGAAGAGGTTCTGAGTTCATTACCATTGAATGACCCTCTTGAGCTCCTTAAAGAAACACAGAAATTTCGTGGAAGATTGGAGTGGGCGTTCAGGAAGCAGAAAATTTTACAGCTGTACAAACTGATTTGCTGACATATTTGCAAATACTGCACAGGAGCGTAGGAACAAGACAGTGCTGGGCAGTTTCTCTTACTGCTGTCACTAGCTACACTCTCTGCTACTAAGGGTCCAGATGGGTCAAAAAAATAGCTCCATTTGGGAAGTGAAATGAAAGCTTCAAGCAAATACTGAAGAGTAACTTATGTTTAATCCTGAAAAACTGTCTGTGAAATGTCAGGAATTTTCAGAAATTTATTGATTCCTTATGGCAAAGGAGTCACGAGAAGGTATGAACAAGTGACTTATGTAAAGTTATGAACATTAGGGTAGTTAGAGTCTCTTACTGGTAAAAACACCCCAAATATGAGAAAACTTGGTGTAAATATATTTATATACCTATTTGTGTATTTCATAAACGGTTCGCTGTAACATGCAAATTCCTTGGCTCCCAACACAGATCTACACAGATGGTGAACTTTAGTCAGCTAAATAAGTGGAGCATTTCACTTCAAACTTTTCCTTTTATCTTTCACCTTTCCCTGCCGTTCCATCTCTTCTGCCAGCTACTCCTCAAAGGAGCCTGGGAACAAGAATAAGGCCGTCTCCTCAGATGGCTTAATGTTACTGCTGTGGAGGTAGCCTGAATTCAAATCTCCACGTGAGAGCCTGGGAAGATCTGCATTTCTCCGCTGGCAATGCTTTTGCACTGATAAACAGCAGCTTGCTCTGCATATTTCGATTAGATCTGCACAGGCTGATTGCAATAAAAGCATTTTTCCAGGGGTGTTGAAACCCCTCTTGTCTTAGTTAGGGCACCATAGTCTCTGCTTATACTTGGCCTACATTGGTTGTTTGGCTAGGTACATGCAATTCCTTTTCAATATTAATGCTACACTCCTCCGCCATCCCAAAGCACCGTAACCAGGTACTGAGGGTGCAGAGTAGATCAACGGCTTCATAGATGCTTAAGGCTGGAGTGGGGTATGATAGCATATTTCTTGATTGAGTGAATTTCAGGTTGGCTAAATAGTTTCACATACTCACTTCAAAAGACCCACAGATGAAGTGTTCACTGCTTTCCTTGTATTTTCTGGTGATGACAAATTGCATTGCCCTATTTCTAATGGAAAATTTTAGGGCTTCCATTCCCACTTTCCCTTTCTCTGACCAACTCAAAAGCCAGTGTACACCAAGTCTTTCCTCCTGTGAAAATTTTCACAGATTCTAGTCCAAACACTGTGCAAACCCTCCAATAAATCCCCTGGAGCAGGCAATGTTAACTAAGATTAAGTTCCTCATTAAAAGGCATTTCTAGTAGTCTGAGATTTGTCTCACAGTTTTTCAAGATCTACTTAAATGAGAGCATGTTGGAGTCTATAAAATATTCTAGCATTAATCTAATCAATACTTACATAAAATTACCTTCCTATCCGCTCACTTCCTTTCCATTCATACCTCAAATTGGCCCTTTTCCAGCAGTGTTCTGTTGGGTGAGATAAAGTAATTTGGGTGCTGTCCTTTTCCGAGTCATCGTTTTCAAGCAAACAAAGCCCCCTTCCCATTCTCAGTCAGACCTTTGACCCTAGAGGTACATTGTTGCATTTACCAACATCAAATTCAAGATATAAAGTTATCTTTCCTGAGAGAGGAAATTTGTAAGAAAAGTGCTGACTTAATAAGAGTTTTACCAGGTTTAATGCCATACACAAGGGCCATCCACTTCATCCACTGTCATATAAAACTGAAGACTTCTCTGGTTTGTAATCAGAAAAAAATTCTTTGGTTGGTCCCTCCTGCAGTGTTTTAAATAGAGATGAGTAGCTAGGATCTAGTTTTGGATCAGAACTTCAGCATGGCCCTAACTGATGGATGGAGAAATTACCTGGAGGCATTCGATGGCCCATCCCACTCCCGTTAAGACTTCTCAGATTGCTGTACAGCTGAAGATAAAGATCTGTGAGATAAATATGTCTGGAAAAGTGCTATTAGACTGAGAGACATCTGGGAATTTCTGCTGGCCTGAAAAGAGATTGATACAAGTCAGCAATTTCTGCTTGAAGAAAAAAATATTCTCATTGCGTTTTTTTTTCTTGTACTTTTTTACTAGCTGGATGCCTATTCTTACTGCTTTGGCAAATGGGTCAAACTCTTTTTCAGTTACTTCCCTGATTTCAGCAGCCTGATTAGTACCAGTTGCTTGGTAGGGAGCATGATGCTTTGCTCTGTGGGATTATACTTTAATGAGCATGGATGTTGGACTCTGGATTTTGGCTGGGACTGATCAACAGAAGGAAAGGAAGGAAGGTCTGTCTAGTCTATGATTCTAGATGAAATTTCCAGATGTTGAGGTTTTTGTTTGGAAATGCACTCCCTCTTATGTGTGAAATGCTCTAATTTAAAACTAAGTTCAAAAGAAAGATAACGGACTGGTTTCTCTTAGAATCTCTTTTTTGATATTGTAATTTGTAATATTTTTTCTCCTCTTTCTGTAGCTTATGATAGTCCCAAAGGTGTTTAGGGGAATAGGAGATGCAAAACCGAATTCATCTTTTCTTTCACGTTTTTATTAAGGGGTAGACCATGACTAAGGTGGTAACCCTAATTCCTCCCCTCACCTCTTGATTGTCCTGAAGGGAAAAGCCCCAGTGCCTTATTTTCCTGATCAGATCCTGTATTTCCCACAGAAACACTGTCACTCTCTCTGCAGGAGGTATATTCAGCGGAAGGAAGGAAACGTCCCTAATTAATGTTTGTTGCTTCATTATAACAAAATGCATTATCACCACATGTAGAAATTAGGTAACAGCTGATGAGAGCTGCAGAAGGAGGCACATGGCCTTCTGATTCTCCACAGCTCCTATTTGAACTACTGCTCCTCTCCTTACTCCTTGCCCAAGCTCAGCCCCCCTCAGCTTGCTCCTTTATGTCTCATGGGTGACCTAAGTATTTTTATGAAGCTCTGTATGTAGAAAAGGCTGGAGCATTTTGATGACACTTCTGGGGAAAGTCAGCTTCAAGGAAGTGCATGGCATGGGAAAAATTCAGGTATAACCTTCAGATAAAAACAAATATAGAATCTTATGATGAAAAATAGCAGACAGCATCAAGGAAAACAGATCAACTCTAACAAATTTTACTAGAATTCAAGTCTGCTTTGTGGGTTCTACAGACAATAAACAAGATAAATCGCGTCTTCACGAAGTGCTGCACCCCTTCACTTTGACAATTTCTTCTACTTTTTAAGAAGAAGGCTCAAAAGTCTCCTCTTCCTGTATCCTTTCCCAGGCTAAAGGCAGGCTGAGTACCAGAAAGCTAAGAAAGACTCAGAGCTCATGCACAAGCAATCCTGCTCAAAGTGGATTTTCAAAGGCCAGAAGAAGTCACCATACCCATGAATACGGCTGTGGAGCTTGACGGACACTGCTATATTTTTCACGGCAAATGCTTTCAGATATACTGTAGTGATGGGCAGCACTATAACACCTAAAAATAGAGAGCTGAGTATTCAGTTTCATCAATGTTGTGTTTGTTTTCAATCAGCGAATACCTTTAAACTGCAGAAGATTTCCAGCAGTCCTGATAATAGGGGTGAGGGACAAACTGACTTGTAGCTCTGAGTAATATGTACCCCTCACCCCAACACTGCAAGCTATTAGCTCCAGACTTGTCAGCCTCTTGGGTTTTAATTAATGAAGTTCCTGTTAAGGACATTTTTTTCATCACTTGCTGTATTCCAACACATTTCTTTCATTTGAAACCTGAGTGCTCTGCCAAGCAGGCCCACAATGTCAGGAGGGGAGGGACAGCCTGTCTAAACTACAGTCGTCTCTCTGTTCAACTTGATTCAATTTAGTGGAATTTCACTTTGTCGAATGACAAGATGCCGTATTTTGACAGTTGCCTATTTATGCTAAAGTGGAGGCATAATAAAATCAGCTTGGCGTCTGGCTCACTCTATCTGTAACTTTTGATTAAGAATTTGATGATCTTTTTTTTTATTTGACTGACTGGTGTTTAGTTTCTGATTTGTTGCGTTGGACTGTTTTCTGGTCTTTTTTTTTTTTTAAATAAAAGCTTTCCTAAGAAACTGGCATTCTCATCCTCGAACACACCCTTCCTCAGCTGCAGATCTATAAAGGGAGATGGCATTGCTAAGAGGAAAGATTTTTTGCATATTTTCTTTTCTCTTTAAAACTTATTGAGAAATAAAAAGAACTTCAGTGCAACTAAAAAAAAAAAAAAAGCCATTACAGTTTGCAAGACAAAAATGCTGAGGCTGTGGGCAAGAGACTTTATGTTAGTAAGGCAAAAATCACCCCTAGTTTTTGGTAAGAAGTTTGTCTGACGATGGGCTGACAGACCCAGCCTGTTTGTGTGCTGAGCTCCTCATTGCAATAGGTGACCGCCTCCCAGGGCCTGATTCAGAAATGTGCCTGGTGTTGGTAGCTCTCTGTTCCCTCATTCCTTCTCCAGGGAGAAGTGTGAGCAAGAGGGGAGTCTGCTTTCTTAGATTTTTTTTCTTAATTATTTTAAGTGTATTTGTCTTGTGTTAGAAGAGGCAGCTCAGAGGAAGATACCTTGCATTTCAGCAGAAGATGATGAGTTTTGTGCTACACAATTAGTTCCTGGGGAATTTAATTCTCTCAGCTCAGTCTAGGCCTTGAGCAAACTTTTGTTCTTATCTTTACTGCAGAGAGCTCAGCTGTGTGGAAAAAGTAAATATTTTGGGCTGTGATCTTCATCCGTGGGGCATGGACACCAGAGGTATTTTAGATATAGTGAGCCACAGCAACTGGTGATTGCAGGCAGATCTGTTTATCACAGGGGACCCCAAGAATACCAGAACCCTATTTGTACACACACATATATATATATAATATATAGAGTTTCAGCTCCACAGTCTGGACGTGAAGCCCAGCACAGATGGCTGGCATTGCAGCAGGTCACACCTTACACCGTGCACTAGCAAGAGGAGTTCTCCTTCCTCCCAGACCAGAATTTCTCACAGAAAGGAGCCCCAGCTTTTGATCCCAGACCCCAGAATGTGATAGCATTTATGTGTTCCAGCATTTGCAATCCAACCCAACCCAAAACTTAGAAGATAACTCATTTTGTGAACCGAAGACTGTCACTTGTATGACAAAGAGTATTTCTAGGCTCCTGTCTATCTGAAGGCAGGAGGAATATGGGGAAGAAGAATTAATGGTGCTGTACAGATATTAGGATTTCACTGGAAAAGTTAAAACAGCTAAAATGGCTAGGAATATACACTAGTAGCTTCTTGCAAATTAAATATTTGCATTCATTCCTCTTCTATTTCCACTTGAGGAAAATAGCCCCACATCTGGGGGTATTCAGGTCCCAGCCCTATTCTCACCAGTAGCTCCCCCAGCAGGCTAGTTTCCACAGGAAAGAGCATCACACCAAAACGCTGTGATGCTCTCACGTCAGATCTACCTGTTCATGGGACAGGACATAGGTCTGGGCTCTGGGGATCAGCCTAACGACCTTGGGTCTAATGGCCTCAGTCTGAATCAAGGCTTCTACTGCCCTGAAAGTATTTTTAAGCCCCTTGTGTGCTGCACACCCAAGGTGGTCTTGGATGGTTCCTTGCACCTTTCCTCTGAGGGTTTCTGAAATATCTGTCCCTGTGTTGGAGTACATCAGAAAAACAAAACCTGAAAGACACACTTATGCCCTTCCTTCAATAAGATGTTTTATTTCATGCTATTTGCTGCTGTGTTTTATGAACTGAATTTAGACCCACGGAAAGACTGGATTTTTGATACATTCCGAACAAAGTGGTTTGTCACAGTCCTGATTAATTATGATCACCACAAATACCTATTTATGCCAGGCCACCCAGTTCTCCTGATTATCATCACAAGGTTTCCTTTCAAGTGGAGCCCTTGCTGCAGCCGTGCTGCCTGGAGCAAAGGAAAACCTTGGCATCCAGCTCGGTTTTGCAGCAGCCTTCAGGAGGTCCCACGCTCCACTGCTGGCTCCAGCCTCAGCCCTGGTTCTCCCTCTTCCACCCGGCACAGCTCCCAGGCGCGGGTCAAGGTTAAAGCGATTAACAGCCTCGCAGTTGTTAAACCCGTGTTCATTAATGACCCAGAGTCACTCCTCCTAACTTCATTCAGCGGAGAGTAAATTAAAACTATGAATTATTTGGTCCCGTTAGAATGATGGCAAAAGCAGCAGAAAACAGAGAAGTCATTAGTTCTCTAAGAGAGTGGGAGAATTTAACCCATATTAAGGCACATTTTTAAAGTGACGTTTTCCAGAACAAGACATTTGGTCTGTATCTGGCTAATTCACATTTCAAGACTTCTTTCTCTGGGCCTGTGTAATTAATAAACATTTTAATGGGACCCTATAATTGCATAACTAAGTCATCCATTTTCATTGAGGTCCGTAGAGAAATTTCCTTAAAACCTGTGACTAGTAGTCACTTGTCTAGTTTGTTTCTTCATACGCACATCCTGCCTAGTTAATTCTGAGGGGATGGATCACAAGAATAAAGTATTTTCAAGGTCTGGCATCACATTGAACCCCCTCAGGAATGCAGGACCAGACGGCATCACCCAGACCATGTAATCCGCTCCCTGCAAGTAAACGTGTAACTGGTATTAAGCCCAGGAGGGCCTCCCACAGCATTTTCTACATACAAATCCACACATCATCACATCGGGGAACAATTCACATTTATTGCTCAAGAAAGCAAAAAGTCTTAAAAACTGTGGTACTCCATGGGATGAGCCCAGGATAGACTGACGTTGCCATCAGTGCTTTGGGCAGCTGCAACGGCAATTTTACCAGCAGCCAGGTGAAAATGCCCAAAGAACCGCAGCACAAAACCGCCAAAGAGCCCCTACAAAACTAACACAGAGAAAATATTGCTGGCTCTGTAACTGGTGAGCGATTTAAATCTAAGTGCGGGAGTAAGAAGAAAGCGAGAGGGGAGCAACAGTGCACCTGACCTCATGTCCCATGTCAGGATGCCGCCAATTTCTGATGGTTCTGAGAAAAATTGAGAAAAAATAAACACCAAAAAATCAGAAGCCAAGTTATTCATCAAAGGTGGGAAAAAAAAATCTTCCTGGCCCATGTAGGCATCCAGTGGAAACCCTGAAGCATGGAATTAATTAAGTACAAAGAGATGTAATTAATTTAATTAAATGCAGTCCTTTTAGAA
Organism: Crypturellus tataupa; assembly: GCA_034781795.1. NCBI lineage: Eukaryota > Metazoa > Chordata > Aves > Tinamiformes > Tinamidae > Crypturellus > Crypturellus tataupa. The sequence goes on from JAWLRI010000412.1 coordinate 4,153,369, forward strand.
AGAGTTGCTCTGATTAATGCCTGCTCCTACAGATGCTTATGAATATATTTAGCCCTATTCCCAAAGACAGCATTTGCAGGATGCTGATTGGAGAAGCTAAAGGCTCCTGAACAGGAGTGCAAGCGAAAACTTTGCACTTACAATGTGAAAGCAGACACAAAAAATGCCATTTTAAACAGCGCACTCATAAAAGAGTTCAAGACATCCTTCAGTTTAATATCTTCTGGGGCCAGGAGGCACCATTCAGATCACCTAGTCTGGCTCTCTGCATAAAGGCAACCACAAAACCTCCCGCTGCAATTTGCACATTAGGTCCATCAGACCCTAATCCTGCCACCCAATTCCATAGCGCAAGTTTTCCTCTAGATACATAAGATTTCACCCTCTGATAGCACTTGGCAGTGGTTGAGCTCCCTATGAGCTTGTGCAATTAAGCAGCAGACCTTATCGTATCATTGGTCTTAAACCAGTTCCCACAGAACAAAACCCATTAAATAGAATAAAGCAGCTGAAAGCTGTGGAAATCTGTGCGAATCTCAATCCTTTAATCACCTTCAACAGATATGGGGTGAATAAGGCTCAGAGACTGAAGCTTTGCTACCATTAGTTGCTCCCTATTCTGTGTAGGACTCATGCTAGGATTTAGTAGATCTGCTAGACTTCCTAACCTTTCAGATGGGGTGAAAATGGGGAGAGAGGTTTTCCTGGAAGGCTGAAAGTTTTATTTGGGGACTTACATTAGGTTTTGTGAAAGTGACCAGCTTGTCTCTTGGTATATATGTTATAATCTTCAATACTGCTAGGTTGTATCCTCAATCTTTAGTACTCCTAGGTTGTTTGCTTCACCCGTAATCATCAGAAGTTACAGTCCTCTGACCTTAGCAACACCCAAATTCAGGGGCAGAATATTGTAAAGAATAGATTTTAATGGAGAGGAATTCATAGCCTTTCCTCTGTTTACCACTAGATACGTTCATTTCTTATGCATGGGATAAATCAAATTTTTAAGAAAGAGCACTGTGATTCTATGGCAATATCACTAGTCTTAAACTGAATTTACTTCTCAATCACAGGCATAGGAAGAGACTCCTACATAAGAAGAGACTCAGTTTTTAATTCAAAGTCATCTTTTTGGTGCTTTTTTTTTTTCTTAGTCAAAGCTAAAGCAAATGTTAATATTCTTCACCTCCAGATAGGAAGCAGATGCAAGAGATCTTAGCTATTCTTCCCAAGGCCTGTTATGAGTTTTGGCTCAAATGTCAACACGAGTCAACATTTTACTTTTAGTGACAGGTTGGTTTAGTTTCCTATTTAGTATTGGTTGAAATGCTGTAAATCCCCCTTGGAGACAAAACAGTGACTCCTTAACAGAAAATTATTCTCAAAGTGTCTGTGAAATTTTCCAAAGTATTTGGTGCATTTTCTCCCCATTTCCTTAAAATTGCAGTGAGAAGGAATTTTATCATCAAAGTGAGCAGAACTGGCAAGGCATGAATGAGCGCTAACCAAAGAGGCTCCCAGTCGTGTCTGTCTCTGATGAGATCCATACACGGTACCTATGCTCGCCGTCTGCAGGGACATGCCAGCTGTCATGATGATGTTTCATCTGCAAACTTCAATTCCCCTCCGGTTCTTAAGGAGACACTAAAACCAACCCAGATTCCACGCAGTTCGCTGGGTCACTCTTATGGCATTCTTCAATCTCTTAATATCTGCTAGGAGATTTTTTTCTTTCTTTCTTGCTGGCCACATTAGCTGCCGTTGGGTTGTTATAGGACTATCTTACAAACAGGAATTTAAACAGCAGGACGCCTGGGCCCTAGCAACTTGAGCTAGGCAGGCACAACCCTCTTTTGTGAAAAAAAAATGTCAAAGTTGTTACTGTTTTGCAAGGAAACACAGGAAACGCAAGCACACGATTACGAAACTTGCTGGAGCAGAGAGCAAGTTCAACCCTAGCCGTGGACTGGGCAGAGTGTGGATTTCAACACAGCGTTTGCAGCAGCTGTGAGTGCTGGACAGACAAGAGTTTGCTCTCACGTATCTGTCATCAAAGGAGAGATGCATTTGCAAAGTACTTCTGCTTTGAAAGGGGCAGCATTCGCTAATGGAAAAGATACTTGTGGGAAAGGGACGAGCCAAAGCCATTTCCCTCAAGGTCAGCTCTGCTTGGCGGGGGGAAGGTGCGACCTCTCCTCCAGGTTTTGAGACCCTGCGCTGTGTCTCTTCCTCCTGAATTGCCGGCTCCAGGTACCCATTCCCCTTCCTGCTCTTCTCCTGAAGGTCTGTCAAGACCTTGAAGCCAAAGGCACATTTTTCTGTATCTGCCTCCAGTATCTCAGTTCACTTCCCACTCCTGCCTGGTGAACACCAAATACTGCCTAGCGCTGCTCTTGATCCAAAGACGCAAAGTTAATGGAAAGTTGGAGGTCTCTTTTCTTGGTTCCAAAAGGACCCTGAAAACGGCATTGAAGAAGATCCTCAGATTTGACTTTCAAAGTAAATTCTCAAAGCTTGAATGTGTCTGAGATCAGACAGGCTTGGGAAAAAAAATCCTCCTCATTGTAAAAATCCTATAAAATGTGACCAGGTTACAGGAAAATTTACCTGTTATTCTTTTTTTTTTTTTTTTTTTCCCAAAACTAAGTTTTCAGGGAATTCTCATCTCCTGGTAACTGCAAAGAAGCATATATGACATGGGGCAGCAATAACTTCACAAAATGTTTCAAGGAATATGAGGTATGGTTTGACAGCAACTGGAAACATTGTATTAAGAGCTAGAATTTGGCAATAGGATGACAAGAACATTATTTGAAACTCTAATCTCTCATCTAATGCGATCCCAGTAAACAACAAACTGGTGAATTCACTGAATTTATTTGCCTTCATTATATATTTAGAGACTTGCCTACAGAGGGCAGCTGCTGTGAAGTAAATTCAGGTGTGAGTTTACAGCACACTTGTTTTTTTCCACATGGCCTTCTCATTTGGACCTACTTTCTGCAGTAAGCGTGAAGTTGCCTGTTTTACTGCAGTCTGGGGCACTGGGAAGAGATTTGCAAATGCCAAATGGTTTGGGGATGCCAGATTACTTGCCCATGTGAATGGCCTAGGAGTTAGGCACCACACTGCTATTTATAACACTGAAAATCTGTCCTAAAATCTTAGTTCATTCCTGTCTGATTTAGGGAAGGAGACAATGGAAACATGGAATAAACTGAATAAATAGCATAGGACTGCAGCAAAGACTCTGCTGGGATTAGAAACTTGACATGCTTATCCTATATGAATAAGAATCAGATTTACCATCAAACTGGCTGTGATGAAAATGCAATAAAGCTTTTGAGAATATTTGGAAGCTTTTCCTTCACTAATATACAGAAAGCAGATACTGATTCCTAAATAATTACTGAGATGAGAGGTATGTTTGAACTGGAAAGCACACAGCATCTGACTGCAAATATGATACATGGGAAGAATGACTCACATACAGAAAGGGAGTTATTCAAAGTGGAATTATTTACCCTTGAAAGAAACTGTTTATAGGATGGCTTGAATGAAATATTGAAACTAGGGATTATAATACATTTACACTAAGCAGGAGTTTACAGGACAGATGTTTAATGGACGCGGGACTGTATTATATCGAGGAAGGGAAGCTTTGCAGTTCTGCTAGAACATGGACCTTGAAGTCCAGAAAATACAACATGATTCTGTTTGTTAAGACTTTACAATAGGAAGAACGCATGCGTCTTTGGGGGAAAAAGTCTCACTTTATGCATATATAATAATTCTCTATTTTTTAGGGTCATTGTGAGGATTAAACCATTGATTTCTGTAAGCACATCCTGAATTCCACAGATGACATCAGCATAAGAATTCAGAGTCCTTACTTTAGATAAAGAATAAATAAGCAGAAAAGACTTCTCTCTTTAAGCAAAATTTAGATGACTTCATTGATGATAGTAAGGGAGTATTCAACAGTATCTCTCAAGAGTAATGAATATCTTAGGGAAAGGTGGTCCTTTTATTTTTTAATTAGAAATCTCTGCTGTGTCAGTGTTATGAGTCAGTATTTTCATATACTCCTCATTCATGTACCCTTTAACTTTTGGTGGGGTGGTCTGGATCCAGGTACATTGGCTTAAGAAAACTCTTCAAGGGCTGTATCTTTACTTATAGGGCTTGATCTAATGACCAGCAACAATGACCAACTACATTGACATAAAAGAGCCATCAAAGAACCAGCAGCATGTATAGCTAGTACCTAAGCCTGAAACAGAGACAGAAAAAAAGTGATGATTAGGGAAAAAACAAAATGCCGATCACATTCAGGATCTAGGATGTTACACTAGGTGAAGTTCATTTTGGGGTAGTGGTTCTAAATGATTTATTTCTTTGTTTCTTGTGAAATGGTGTTTCAGCATTTTCTACTCTACCCTGAAGGATATAGCGGATCCCTGCAACAGCCTGTGAGGACAACCAGAGAGAAATTAAGTTAATCCTATCTTGTGGTATATATCTCAAGGATGAGGCTCTTCAATTTGAAACAGCATCTTGAAAAAAAGTTCAAATATGGAGAAAAAAATAACTCTTTTCTTTATTTTCGAGATAAAAGTGTCATAGTCTTTCTAGCAAAAACTCTTTCACGAGCAGTCTGCTAAGGAAAATATGAAAGAGGAATATTAAAAAGTGGAAATTAGACATTTGCCTTTTTAGATGCATAATAAAAAGTCAAATGTAATTAGTTTCAAAATGAACACTAAGTATAATGTACTAGTATAGCATCCAAAATGAAAAGAAAGCACGGAAAAGGTCTGCAGAGCAATATGTTTGGCATACGCTCTGTTTCTTGGAGTCACTCTTTATAACTGTTCAGCGTAGGATTTTCTATGACATTCCTTTTTGTTTTCACAGTAATCAGTCACTCAAATATGCAATCAGTCCTCAAGAAAACAGGAATTTCACTTATGTTATGAACTCCAGATCACATGGAGAAGGACCATCACAGACCCTATTCAGTTCTTCTAAGGAACATGGTTTGATACAAGTATCAAGCTAAGGGGCATATATCTAGTAATGAAGTCACATCTTGTTTAATATTTCAAAAATGAATATAGAATGCCTTTTGCATTCTATACTTCTGCCAAGAAAGTCTACATTAAACCCAGGGTACTACACATATAGACAGACCACAGCTTTGTCTTGGCTTGTGGCCTGCATCTTCTGTCTTTGGTATTTATATTGATTTTACTGCTCTTGTAAAAGAAAATATTCCAATATTCTCCACTATAATACTGTTAAGTCACGTTTTTAAGATGGGAAACTGAAAGGCTAAGCAATGTAGACTGACACACAGGAGTTGAAGCTGACCTATCCTGCAACTACATTTTTTTTTAATAGAAAAAATATCTTCAATGGAAAAAAATGCAGAAATCCCTACACTTTACACCAAGTTATCATTCAGAATAATGAAAATTTCAAGGAACAAGGTTCAGCTTTTGCTGGTTCCACTGCAACCATACCTCATGTCTTACTGCCTTTGAATAAGGAACAAGAAAATATGGTTGCAGGAATGTTTGCACAGAAAAAAATTTTGAGTTGAAGACACTTAGGTTTACAATCTAATAGCTCAAAGTGTAAGAAATTAAAAAATAAGGCGGATTATTGTAGGAAAGGAAGTCATTTAATCAAAGTCACACATGTCAATCAGAAAAATAGGGGTGCTCTTATGATCTTACTCCATAAACAGAGTGCTCTAGTTACAGCACCATGTTCTCTTTCCTAGACAAAATTGTGCAAGAAAAAAATGGAAGGAGCCTTCAAGGGTCATCTGCTCTTTTGTGGGAAACCAACCTTAGGTCAGTGACCTACATTATTTCCAACAGATGCTTGTTCTACCTGTTTGTAGATGCCTCCTGTGATCGAGATTCCATAACCTCTCTAGGCAATCCATCTCTGTGCTTAATTATCTTTATGTTTACGATTTTCCCCACAGGCGATCCTAAATCTTTCTTGTTGCAATTTAAACATATTACTTCTTGTTCTACCTGCGTGAGACATGAGGAAGGTTTACTCCCTTCCTCTTTGCTTCTAATTTCACGTATCTGAAGAACATTGTTGCAGCTCCCTGCAATCTTGTCTAGAGTAATTTCAATTCCTTCAACTTCCCTTGCAGGTCATATTTTCTAGGCTCCTGATCCCTCGTGTTGAATTTTGTGAATCTTCTGCGATTGGTCTATGTGTCTTTTGAAATGAACACAGTAAATTGATTTAAATTCATCTGAACTAGGTAAAGAAGAAGATTTATTAATAATATTCCTTATTGTCCTTGGGGAATAGCATCTTCTTCTTTTTTTTTTTTTTCCTCACTAGCCATTTCTTTACTTTGTAATTTGGAATTTAGTTCTAATCTGTCCCAAATATACATTTAGATTTCACTTCTGGATGCCTGCACAATTCACCATCTGCACTTTTAATGAGATTTCTCTCTCTTCTGTCCTCCATTCCTTCACAAGAGTATTGAATAATACCATAGAAGTCTACTGCATAATCCTGCTCATGACATATTACCTGTCTCTCAACAAGTTTTCCTATCATGCATTATTACCTTGACTTGCTTATAAGAATGCTGTTTTAAAATAACATAAACACTTATTAGAGGCAGGATAAAACATCTATGTCTTATCCAAGGGCCTGTTGCCATGCCAAAAAAGGAGTTTAGTTTGGCAAGATTTCTTCTTAAAAAAAAAAGTCACAATAGCAGTTTTTCCTCATTTGCAATCTTGCAGGCATTTGTAATTCTCACTTACCAACTCCAGAGTCTATTGACTGTAGATTTCTGTTTAAAGAGATGGGAGATCTAAACAGCCTGATTTGGGGAATAATTTCCTGATTTGCAAAGTTTCCTCTCTCAGCCTACCACCCTCCCCAAAAATCTCTGCCTCAATGGTGTAAGCAGACTACAAATCTCCATACTTGTATAAGATAATGATATGGAGGTTGTTTGAATACAATCTGCAGCCCTACATTTGCCTTCCAAATCTAGGAAAGAAAGAAAGAAAGAAAGAAAGAAAGAACGAAAGAAAGAAAGAAAGAAAGAAA
>JAWLRI010000412.1:4160572-4184060 GCA_034781795.1 Crypturellus tataupa
AGGAAGGAAGGAAGGAAGGAAGGAAGGAAGGAAGGAAGGAAGGAAGGAAGGAAGGAAGGAAGGAAGGAAGGAAGATAACTTTTTTCAAAGTATTTGCTCCTCTTCATCGAGACCTCAGTTATGCAGGGCTGGATGTTGCAGCTGTGCTACTGTTAGCCCAGTAACTGACCTGGATTATGCATCACGTTGGGTGCTGCTATCAAGGGGGCTACTGTCCCTGCTCCCACCCAAGGAAATCCAGCTGCGGGTGTTTCTGCACAGGCCTGCACAGACGGATCTGCAGTTGCTTATCTGGAGTAGAGCCAGCAACTGCAACTTGGAAGAGGAGCAGCTTGGTTGTAGCGCAGAGCTGTGCCACGAGTCCCGCTGAAAGCGCAGGGCTGCTCCGAGGGAGCTGCGTGCGGCTTTTGACTCTGCTCCGCTCCATGTGCAGCCGAGCTGCAGGCCAGATGATGTGAGTGCAGGTCTTTGCTCTTCGCAAAAGGCCACGCAAACAAATAAGCTTTGTAATGCACATTCAAAGCAGCGGCTACGCCTTCGTTTTGGAGGGAAAAATAATCTCTTTTACTTTGAGTAAAGTTAATAAAAAGGACTATTTAAAGTTCATTCCAGATGTTATCCTTTCATGTCTCCAAATGTCCTTTTAGGTGATTAAGCAAGCATTATTGTCTCTCTCTCTCCTCTCCCTCTTTTCCTTTTCTTTTTTTCCCCTAAGGAGTGAAGGCAGTGAGAGCGTACGGGTCTCAAAGGCCAGGGCAAGTGAGAGAAACACTGCCAATAAATTTGAGATTTTCAGCCCTGCTGTCTAGTCAGCCATCCTAGAATATGCAACTGCTGGTTCATGGGACATGTTCAGATATTGAGGACTTTCTCTGTGGTACCCAGGAGAATGAGAAGGCAGAGAAAGAGAGCTCAACTAGTTTGCAGAGGTGTGGAAATTGAGATATCCTTCGATTTATGGCCTAGAAGACAAAAGGCGGTTGTTACCTGCCACGAGCACAGCACAAGAAGCCTTTGGGGGCCAAACCTCTTGCCCCCTTGCTCACCGTAACAAAACCACCCAACAGCCACCAGACACTTGTCAGGTACTTTAGAAACCTGATGGAACTCCAAATGCGCTAATCAGAAGAAGCTAAGAATTCCCAGATGTCCACTTCTCTCACTACTTGACCAAATTGTCAGTTGGGTCCTGAGGAAATCCACTTGGGTTGACCTCATTGAACCTGTGTCTTCCCAAATCAGGGAGTTCAGGCCAGTGAACCAGGGCAGTTGCCTCCCTTAGACGTGGTAGAAGGATCCATGCTTCACAGCCTGCAAACGCTATGTAATCCTTGAGATTCTGCCACTTCTGTGGGGTCCTTGCCACCAAGACAATGGACAATGTGTCCCTTAGCACAGCTTCATCACTAAAAGTAATTTTCAGTCTGTATTTCAGATCTTTAGGTAATGATTTGCAACTTGGCTTGACTCGAAAGTCCAGAAATAGAGATGGTGAGTGACTCCCGTCTGCCATAGTGGCTAAAGACCCGAGTCTGTCTTAAACTCCTCCTTATTAACCCTAAGACCTCTCCTGTTTGATTTTCAGAATGTAATAAACCGGGAAGATTTAGTTCGTGGTACATTTACAGAGAAGCTCAGACTATACAAATAAGCATCTTGCAGCAGCAACAAGTAGAGGCAGGTTCCAGAAAGGGAAAAAATAGTCTGATGCATGTCATCTTGTGGTTTTTTGTTAGATTAATGAAAAGCCCACACAGCATAATTATGTTTACAATAAGCTTACGGGAGTTTTCCCACAAGGTAGAGGAGAGTCATAGAGGGATCAGGTTAAACCAATTATTTAACCTTTACAGAGCTAAACTTGCAAGTGTGTCAGTTCAGAGGGAGGGAATAATGTTCTATTTTATTGGTTACTTAGGAACCAAGGTATTAAAATGTTCTTTTTTTTTCTTTTTTCCTTATTCTGTCGTGTTGCAAGATTATACACTGGTAGGTCCAATTCAGATGATCAGGAAACAAATTGTAACAAACTGGAAACCTTGATGACATACATTCCACTTACTCTTATCTGTGCTCAGTTCACCATCAATGAGCTTCACAAAAATAATCTAGTGTGTCTGGTAAGGCTCCAGAGAGAACATGGCATCCCAGACGAGGAGTTTTGATGACACAGAGAACAAGTAAATCATCTTGTTTGACTGGGAGTTGCTGCATTCCCTAAAATCAAGATTGGCTTTACTGGAGCTGGTCTTTTGGTCTTGAAACAAGTGGGCAATAGTGGAAAGCACTGAAAAGAAAACAATATAGTATCATTTATCAGTTGTTTTGCAATGTCAGCTCTCCATTGTTCTTACATAAAAAAAAATTACATACTTCTTGGCTTTCCTAATTCATCAGAGAGACATGCAGTTGTTCTGGTTTAGACATTAGCATTTGTTTTGTTTATTCCAGTTCCAGTGGGCAAAAATCAAGTAAACCTGATTAATTCAATGGTCTACCTACACTTCTTTTCCAAAGGATATGGCAAACTGTGATAGAGAAGAGCTTAAGAAACATAGATATGAGATTCTAGGGGCTAAATTCTATGGATAGTGTTAACAGAGCATCTGTGTAAATGATCTTCCAGCTAGAACTGGGTAAATTCTTCTTCTTTTTTTTTTTTTTTTTTTTTTTCCTGACAATTTGAGAATGTGGAAGAAAAAGCATAACAGCTCAAAATTCAAGCACTTTGGCAAACTGCATCTTAAGGGAACATCCAGAACACTTGGTACGCTTAATCTGGATTTAGGAGATTTTTATTTTTCAGAGAGATTAAAAAAAAATAGAATTTCGTAACATATCATCATTTTTGTCAAAAGTACTGAGCAAATTCATTAAATAAATAACTGTCTGAACCCTGCCCTATTACCAGTTATAAAACTGGAGCCAGCACCATCAAAAAATAATCAGCTAGCATAATAGAAGAAAACAAATCAAATATTCAAATTGTCAACAAATGGTCAACACGAGGCACCCAGGCTAGTTGGTTTGAAGTGATTCTTGCATGACTTCCCTGCTTTACTCTGGCCCATTTTGGGAGCAGCTGGACAGCCCCTACCTCCATCCGTTGATCCAGGAAGGGCTTCCCAATCTGCCCTGGCACTGAGTGCCAGTGTGCAGTGATGAGCAGTAGGACCCCACAGGGAGATGTTAACCTTTTCCACTTGTGAATGCCTCCCAGCACTGCTCTCCTCATCCCTCCCTGTACCCGCTTTGCATGTAGCAGGTCTCATTTATATGGTGATTTGGGTAATCAGCACTCAGGGTCAGGAAGGTGTGTGCCTCCAGGATGTGTACGGGCTGAACCTTCCAGTCCTACACCTGCTCACATTTTGAAAATATCTTGAGAAAGAACCACTGTTGGAGCCGTCAACAAGAAATGAACCCAGCTATGACAGTTGCCCACCTACCATTGATGTATCTGACCAAGTCATAGCTCGTTCTGCAGGCATGAATCTGTACATCACACCAGCGTTACCAACATTTCTCCTTGGCTTTTGTATGACTTTAAGTAGTTAATGCCTTTACACGCAAAGACCAAGGTCAACATATTCAGCCATGGGCTTTCCAGTTCAGCAACTAAATTTCTACTTGTGTAGCTAAAAGGTCTAATTTTCTTGCTGTGCTAGTCAAACGTGGTGATTTGTAAGCTTTTCACACCTTTGAAAAATAGGTCAATTATCTAGATACTGTAATGGAAATGGCTGACTCAACTTTCATACAGGAGTGGGAGTGGGAATAGATGTAGTAATGACCTCAGGTTTTTAATTTCGCCTATTTCTCTCACCTTTTTAACCATAGCAATCAGGGCCCTGCAGAAACAGACAAACCAAGAGACCTCATTAAGGGATTAAATTTTCTTATTCACCTGTGTTACTGCAAATGAACTGCACAAAGCTTAGGCAAATGGAAGCTTCCTGTGATATTTCACCTGTAAGATCATGTCCTTGATCCAAATGAGAGAATAATATATAAAAAACTCTAGTCTGAGTGGAATTATAACAGTGTCTTTTAAGATTGCCCAACAAATACTATTATAAGACTATTCTTCATTTTTTGTGATTTTCCCAAAATTCCACATTGAGACTCAAATATTCTGTTTTGTTTGATTGCTTAAAATGATTTATTTTTTTCTTTTTTAGTAGGAGGAGGTAGGGAGAAAACTCAGGTTGAAATCATTTGCCATTTCCAAGAAGACCAAATTAAAAGTCGGTGTTAAAATCTGGGGATTTCTAATGGGAACTTCATGTTTTACAGCAATCTGGCAGCTGTGGATGGGTTGAGTCTTTTTCATTCCCGGTGAGAATCTGACAAGAATTGGCAAAGTTTCAGGCTTTTGAAAAACCACAATTCACACAATTTCAAGACGTGAAGCAACCTCCCGCAAAGCTTCCACCTGCCCAATTATTCTGTTACCTCAATAGCAGGAGTCTAAGAGGGGATTCAGAGGATCTACCTCTACTCATGGCCTAAGCATGTGCCAAGATCACACCTCCTGTGGGCATATCTACCTTTTTAGGCTGCTCTTTTTTTCTTTCTTTAAAAAAAAAAAAAAAAAAGGAAACAAAAATGTTCAAGTGAGAAGGCAAAGGTTAGGAATACTCATCTTTAAGAAAGCCCGTGCATCTTCGGTTGGGTTTCTTCTGTCCTGCAGATTCATGGAGGTTTCAGTGATTCAGTGACCCAGGGGCCTGCCTCATTTAGTGCCTGGTCACAAAGTCACATCTGTGACCACGGAGACTTATTTTCAATACCTCTATTTCAGAGGCTGGAAAGAGTGTGAAAAAAGTAGAAAAACAAAAGATGATCTCTTGTTAAAAGTAGCCAAATTGGACTCTTGTTTATACTGATGCCTGTTATGCCCTTCTTGTCATCTAGCCAGACTTTTCCCACAAGTCATTAATAGCAAGTTTCTCATTTTCTAGATACTGATAAGATCACACTTTCTGATTTGCCAATCATTCCCAACTGCAGCTGAAGTCGGCATGCAAAATCAGATCTTGTGTCTCATTCTGTGTTCCCCAGATTCCCTCTTTTGAGCAGAATTGCCAATGCCTTGCTTCCCCAGCAGACAAGTGGGGATGGCAACACTCAGATCTTCATGATTTGGGGAAGAATGATGAGCAAACCTTTGTGCAGCCCTTAAATGCCATGGTGGCAAGCCCCACAGGAGACACACAAGGAAATTAATAATTCTGTCTTCAGAATGAGATTTGTACTGTAAATAAGGCCTGGGGGTCACACTTCAGATAATGAGCAAAATATTGAATGAGGAGAGCACCATCCATTCTGAGCAAGGGGATGGAAACTATACTAGGTGTTCATTTAATTAAAGATGTATATAATTCACACACAAGGGAAATGATTTAAGGTTCATTTCTGAGTTAAGAATTGATTTGCAACCTTAATAATGTTCTTTTAAAACAGTGTGTGGGTGGCATGTATGTTTGTTACAGTCTGCCAGGCAGGTAATTCAGGGAAAGAGGGAAGCTTTGAGCTTTCAGCCCCTGGTCATTTCTTATGGATAATTCACTACCTGCACATCCTTCTTGGAAGCTGTTACATGCATGCTACCAATGGCTTATAAAAACAAAACAAAACCAGAAAGATGTAATGCAATATTTATTTAAAATCCCTGTTTTGGGAAATCATTGAATCATGTCTGTCTTGAGGCATTGTGGTTCCTTTTCTAAATACTTCTTACTGGAGATATTTCACCGTAGAACAAGCAGTCTTAGGGCTGCCCGTTCTGCAGCCAGTGAAGAATTGTTTGGAAGGCAACTATCAGCCTTTCAAAATTAGAAATTCTTTTTTAAACCCTCCCCCTCTATTTTCTTTAAGATTAAAAAACAAACCATGTTTGAGGACGTGGTTGGGGGACATTATTTCAAGGGGGTTCAAAAACTTACGCTGAGAAGAGTGGATGGCTTTATTTTTTTGAACCAATTATTGGGGGGGTTAATTCTTTTTGCTTATTACAGCAGGCACATGGACTCTGTCAGAGCTCTGCCTAAACTCTACTGAATCCTTCAAACTGATCCCATTTCCAGCCTCAGACATGGGCTGACTCTGTGGAAACAGCCAATTAGTGCTGCAGAGTTAAGCTGGCAGGCTTTCCCAGCTGGAAATGGCCAGGTCCCAATACGAGGAACCTCCTGGGGGCCTGTGACTCTGACGCTGAGCAGAAGGCTCAGGAATGAACCATAGAGGCCATGTGGGGACAGAGACGAAGAAAACTGAGGAGGAAGCTGTGACTAAAGTGTTAATGTCCCGCACATGCATGCGCTTGAGGGGGGAAAGGTGTCAGACACACGCGACCTGGATGGGACTGTTTAAAATGAATGTATTTGGCCAATCGCTAATAAAATGTGAGGCGTCTGGCTGCAGGTTGCCTTGCTTGATTCATCGTGTGGGGTTAGTACCCAACCACCGTGTTGAGGGAGACCCAGACCCACAGGGCAGCTCGGTCTGAGAGATGTGGATAGAGCTTTACATCAACCATGTAAGTTTAGATGGAGAAAATCTCCAGGAGACATGGGTCAAACACACCTCTAGCCTCAGTGTCTGGATGCCAAGACAATGAAGCATGTTTTACTATTGTTCTCCAAGAACATTGTTCTCAACTAATGATATTGTTCTCAAATGCTGGTGCCTCCTGTCAGTCACCTGTGTCTGTTCTGGAAACACCTAAAATCAGAGTGGGCTGACAAAGAAAAGCACCAGGTCTCCGTAGGTGCCCTAGGAGACAATAAATATCCAGGTTGGATGAACCTTGGCTGCTCATGACTGTAAGATTTGCTCCACAAGGAAGAAAACACTCTCTCCTGCCGTAGCTATCTATATGCTTTGACAACTGTGGCCAAATCTTACCAAGCAATCAGAAGGACCTTTAACAGCTGTAGAGTCTGGCCTCCATATTTCTGAAGGGTGAAGAAAACATCTCTTCCTCTCTGCCCATTCATGCCTCTGACCTTCTCTTATCTTTTTCCGTATCAATCTATTCTTCTCATTAAATAAAAAGACAGGGTTGCATTCTTGGGCATCCCAGGAGAGTTCACAATAGTCCTCAAAGTACCTCCAAAAGGACTGAAAATATCTCTCTGCCTAGGATTTAGCTAATGGAAAGAACTGTGCAACCCAGGGTGTATATAAAACAATATGCCTATGCCACAAGGAAGTCTAACATAGCAATTTGGATCTGTGAAAGTGAAGGGATTAGGACAACACCTTCACTGTTAAAAAAAAAGAAAAAAGAGGAGTCAGTCAAGGCACCAAATAATGTTTGTTCTGTTGTCATTTCATCAGTTCTTATTTTACCAGCCAATGCAACAAAAGTTTAATGCAAAAAAAGTGCTGCAGCCTTTTCCTTCCCTGGTTTGCTCTCTCTCTGGGATTGGCTTATTTAAAACTATATTCCTGCCTAGGCGTTCAAAAATGCTGAATGCCTCAAGCAAACTAGTAGAATAAGCATGTTTCTCTACTGTTTCTTGGCAGGGTCCACTGCCTGAGTCCTGCTTTAAATTAAAGCACATGTGGCTTGAGTTTAGCATTATCATGAAAATGAAATTACCACTTTAGAAAAGTCAAGTTATTTTGGAAGTGAAAACTGCAGGTCAGAGCCCACCAAAATTCCAAAAACTTGCTCAGAAAATGTCTCACTGAAGATTCAGCGCTGCTGCTGTGGACACGCATCCTTCTGGGTCTTGATTTATAGCCTTCCCCTTCCTACATTTGTTAGCCGCTCTCGGGCAAACCTTCCAGACGTCAGCGCTGTGTCCCCAGCTCCCTGTGCAGCTCCTCCCCTGGCAAGGGGAGAGACAAAAATATCTATCAGAAATCAGTTGCATTGACTTGAGGCTCATCCTATTGTTTTGAAGTTCTTTTGAAAATCGCCCTGGCGCTGGTAAATATAACAATGCCGTGTTCAAGCCCTGGCTGTTTGCTCAGCTAAAACCCCTCAGTGCAATTGCATTAATTTTCTCACCGACAGGCTAGTGCTGCATGGAGCATTGACAAGAGCCTTCACTCTCCAGGCTTGGAGTCAGCTCTCATGTGCTCTTTTTTAATGCCCAGGGGTTTGAGTGGGTGGTAAAATTCATCTGTTGCAGCAACATGGTGGTTTGAACAAGATTTGCCTTTTATGTTTGTATGTATATATGTGCATGCATATGTATTTTTGTTAGTTAATACTTACATTAGCTACATATTTTTCCCCTGGGCTTGTTATCATTCAAAACTACACACATCGGGTCAAAATGAAAACAGATACAAGTCAAGTCCCACGGCTCCTAACTTAAAATGTGACAGAAGTGGATATTGGCTTGTCACACAGTGGTAATAATGAGTCCATCTATAAAATACCATTTGCCAGAATCTGAACTGAACCCAATGAGCTGGTTGTTAAAGGAATGTTGTCAGATGATCTTGATCCTTTGCTCCACAACATTGATTTAATTTTATTGCAATTCCAGTGACTTCAATGGAATTAAGCCAGTTTCTGTGAGGGTTTGGGGGTGGAGGAATCAACCTCAACCTGCCAAATATTGAAGCTGATGTTGGAATGACCAGTCTGTTGTATAATCCTGTGGAAACATGTATGATGATTGAACAAAAGGAGCTGGTAATATGGCTACGAAGTCAAGCCATAATAACTCACTCTGTTCCCCATGCATACGGGCATGTATACTCATAAACACACACACACAAACAGAAAACTGTGTCTGGAAGAAAATAATTCTTCCACCAACAACGTCAGAGTCATTTGGAAGAGCAGTGGAATGAGAGGTGCCAAGGAAATTTTCCCCAAGCTAGGACTTACTAAGAGTGCTTTGCCTTGCTGTTGAGGTTTGCCAACATGACTGGAACTAGTGGTAAAATGATCACTGATTTTCAGAATATTCAGGTCAAGTCTTCATCTGTTTCATGGAGTATTTTAAAACTTCCTAGTAAATACCTGCTCCTAATTTAAAGCCATCCCACGTGCCACACAAAGTGTTGCCGTTTGGCCAAAGTCCTACTATAACTTGGGACACAGTCAAGAGCAGAACCTAGAGCCCAAGTTCATTTGCTTTGGATTGTGAACTATTACCATTGGTCTCATCAGGTGATGCAGTTCTCCTGCAGCCAAGGAACTGGTCCTCAGGGTCCTGTAGGGCTGCTTTCTTCCAGGACTAGTCCCCTTTTCTCCTACATAGGTCTCTTCCAGAAAGAGTTTTGATAAGAGTAGCCCTGACCAGACTTTTAAAACTATCACAAGAGGCACCAGGAGGAGTTTTGCTTCTACAGGGATCCAGGGCAAAAGGGATGGTCTGATTAATTGTGGTGCCTCATGGACTGGGTTGAGGGCAAAGGGCATTCAAAGGGAGAGCATGGGCAAAATTCGTGGATGCTGACAGCATGGAGATAGAGTACGGGACTTAAAACTCAGCAAGAAGTGTAGGGGCAGTTCTGTGGGACTCTGGAGCAGTAGAAGGGCTGGGAAAGGAGTGTCTGAGATGAGAGGATATACAGAAAAAGTGGAAGGAAAGTGTGTGTGGTAGTGGATACAGCAATTCCCCTTCACCCAAGTGAATCACGACTTTTCATTTGATCAGCTCCTGTGAATGAAAATCATTTGTGAGTGTTGAGGGTATGAACAAGTTGCAGGGGATGGAGGGGCCAGATGCAAGATGATCTGGACAGGAAGAGGGTTGGGAGAAGTGAAAATACAGTTGCTGTGCTCAGTTTTGAAAGGGTTGAAGGCTGTGGGGAGAATATGAGAAATAAAACTTACAATTAGAGATCGCCTCTGCGCAGAGGAACTTCCAAACAAGTACCTTGCTCCTGTGGTGAACAAATAAGAAATAATCAGGTGAGGAAGAGGCTCAACTTTTATATCTGAAAATCTGTTAATACCCATAATTTTCAAAGATGAATTAATGCATGAAGTGGGAAAAACATCTATCTCAGTGTTCATGATCACTGAGGTGGACTAAATGAGCTATTGCTAGCTCAGGAAAGAGATTCTGAAATTGTTGCAGAGATCTAGAGTCTCTGGAGATAGTTCTCTGAAAATAAGAACTGAGATATCAGTGCCATTCAAAATACAGAATTAAATCTTGTTGGGAAAGAATTGGAGTAAAACAGAGAGCATATCTGTGTTATTATATACCTATCTGCTGGGCTCATTTTAAATACTGTGTGCAGGTCTGGTCATCTTATCTCAAGGAAAATACAGAGAATAAGGAAAAGTAGAGTGATTAAAGATGATCAGGTGTATACACAATATGACATCTGCAAAAAGAGAGATTAAGTGAATGAGAACTCTTCTGCCTGACCAAAAGACAGCTGAAAGGGGCGTGATAGAGGGCTATAGAAATGTGAGTGTTATGGAGAAAGCAGATAGGAAACATTTCCATTTTGTAGAAAACTGGAAGTAGAAAACACTGTGGGATCTCACTTGTCCACAGGCTTACAACAAAAAGTATTTTTGATGAAAAATGGATTTGAGCTGTGGAACTCACTATTGCAGGACAGTAGCCAAAACTATTAATGGGTTTAAGAACCAGGGACAAAAGGTCTAGCAGACAGTTTCAAAATACAGTGAACAGCCTAAAGTCTCTAATTAAAAAAAAAAAAAAATGTTAATCTGTTGAACAGTTTGTAGGACTGTACTAGGACTGTAGGTTGTACTAGGAAAAATCCTTCTATTCTCACCCTGTTCATTATGAGCTTTGCCATTGCTCTCTCACCAAAACGAGGAAGGGCAGCCCTTTAATAGTTCTGCGAGAGGTTAGTGCTCTCATGGTTAGTGTGGAAAGCCCCACGTTTGAACCTTCTCCCTGGCTTTCCAAATTTTTTTTTTATTATTTTTCCCTGCGGAGCGCTGCGTATCTGCTGAGCCATACTCTTCCCCGAGTACATCTAGAGTGTCATGTTAGCTCATGCCTCAAATTTGCACTCAGCGCTTAACTCTCTGATCATCTGTGCCAGTATCAGGCTCATTCTCTGACTCATGTCTGCAGTGAACTAACTGGCTTTCCAGGCAGCGGAAATTCAGGAATTCAGGAGCAGGAGGTAGGAGACCATCTAGCCTTTAGGGTAGGGCACTTGGAATAACTAGCTGCTAGTTCTGGCCTCATGTATATAAGGAAGGAGTATGTATGTTTTTTTGATGGTGGTGGTGTTTTTTTCTATAATACACGCATATATAAAATGTACATAAGAATTATTTGTATTATATTATTTCTTAAGTATATTATATATACTTAAGGAGAGAGATTAACCGGAGAGAGAACAAGAGACTGAATATCCTGTAGACTTCTTCCACGGTAAAGGACAGATATTAGCTTTGGTTATTCCATCTATCTTGATTTCCAGTGGTTCAGATGCAGGCACCTAGATTTATGAGCTGAATGTAGTCTTTCTAATCTATATTATAATAACAGGTCTACTCAGGATCTATATTTTGGATCCAGACTCTAAAAACCGCTTACATGTAGACTCCTTTTAGGATCTAACCCTTAGTCCTTCTGTCCTGCAGTTCCCCTATTTTAACAAGCCGACAATTGTACTGTCTTTCATAAGCATGATGTAGCAGAGAGAAATATATTAGAGGCTTTGTAAGCTTTCAAATACTATTGTTCAGGAGATGGACTTAGATATCTGCTAAGTAGAAGTAGGTTGGGAGAAAAACCTATGCTGTCACTAAGGGGTTATCCAACTCTTAAGAGTGAGTTAGCGTGACTAGGCACTCCTAGTTGTGACCATAGTGACTATGGTTAAGATGAAGGTGTTTGTATTGGATGAGATGAGCTCCACCTAAAAAAGCAGGAGGGAACAATGTCTCAGTATACCAGCTGTGTGAGATGTGGTAAAGTACTGCCAAGTGAGTATTCACACCGGGAGCTTTTAGGGAAGGAGATTATTCTACCACCTTTGATTATTAATATTCTTGCCAAAGTTCTTTGCGAGAACAAATCTCTCTTTTTTTTTCCCAGTGAAAACAATGTAGAGGCATACAAAAGATTTTACTTATAAAGATAAGAAAAATATTTTTTGTGATTAATTTTTATGTATGGCCCAGAATTCCACTAGCCTGTCTTCATACTTATTGTATAAGTGTGAGAGTGAAATATATATTTAAAGACTCTAGTATCTCTTATTTAGTTAATGTCCTACAAGAATTTAAATGAATCATTTGATGGCTCTGTACTTCATGATTGGCTAAGCTATTTAACTTACTTTATTGCTTCTGTGATTTATTGCCTGATGAGGACACTCAAGAAAGTCTGAGAACCTCTTTTGGGTTTAGTGAGCTGGTACATATTTTATGCTGATTTCAAATAAATCAATGTCTGTTACAGCATAAAAAATGGGAGCACTGGAAAGAACATTGAAGAGAACTATTTCCGGAGCTTTGTGTTCTGCTTCATGCATAAAGCATGAGGGCTTCATTAACATGAAAGTTTGTGCATGTGAACCTTCAGGTCCTTATTAATCATTTGGGTGACTAATATGTGGCGTCCACTGATTCCCATAGGCTAAAAAGAACCATAACCTACGCACTGTGGGTGAGATGGTTCCCCAAAAGAGTGTGTAAAAGTAATGTCTCCTGTATAGAGGAAGCCCTTGACAGATATTCCTGTAGTTCTGCATGTGGTTCTCTGACCCACTCATTGAGTTTTGAACAAGGTCATGGAAGAATGAGGCAAAGCATCGCCAGTTCTTGCCTTACTCAGCAGACAGCTTGGCCATTCAGTCTTCAGGAACTCTGATGCTGGTCTAATAAGAGCAGGACTTAGCTCTCCATGAATCATAAAATGATGTTACCTCATTGATCCAGGACTTCTCTGTTATGTAAGTACTTCTAGGGCAGAGTTAAGGTTTTAAGATAATAAATTAAACTCTAAACAGCTATCAAAGGACTATGAGGCCTTTTTTTGTACACCGCCTGAGACTAGAGGAAAATGAGATTCCTTGAAGATTTGCTCTTGCTGTAAACAAGAGTGGTAGAGGTACGTGGAGAAGCTAAGTCATTTTTTTTTTTCTGAGATGGTCATTCTCAGTAGTGGACAATATTACTAATGTTGTGCTTATGCTCAGTGCTTTTTCTGTAACTTCTTTGCAGCCTTCCATCCTTGTGCATCTACACATTTAACGTGTCTGCTCTCTGTTTCAGAGCCTGAATAGATCTCTGTTGAAATCACTTGGTAAGTGAGATCTTTGGATATTAGGAAATTCCTAGCTTAGTGTTACACCTAAAATAATTTCACCTAGACTGTGTCTTTAGTTTGCATATGAGAGTGGCATATGAAAGAGAATTGCTTATGTAACATTTTTTCCCCCAAAATCAAAAAGATCTGTGTTCTTGTTTTGAAACTATACTCGATTGGTTTATTCTTGGCCCATCCCTACTGGCTTCTACTCATCTCCTTAGTATTTTCCAGGTATGATAATTAGCTTGTTTGTTTGTTCAATCCAGAGCAGTTGGGGAATAAAATACAAGCTAACCGGCCTACGCTTCCTTGGTTTCTTTTATTCTGTCCTTTTTGAAGTGGGTACTATTTTGAATTTCTTTTTTTAACTTTTCCTCCACAGACTTATCAAAGATCATTGCTAGTGCTTACATTATTGCTTTACTACACTCTTTCAGGTTATGTCTGCTTGTGCAAGTATTGTGGTGCAACAGGAGTGGTTCTGTAGAACAAAACAGTTAGTCCCCATGACCAGCCTCTGCGTGTTGAGTTTTTACCTCAGACTAGCCCTAATTTGGTCCCAGATACCTAACTCCTGTTAATAAACACTAATTAGGGGACCTCCCAAAGTGTTTCTTCCTATTCAACGTAATCATGAGCCTGTCTGGAAAGCCTGTCTGGAAAGAAAACCAGAACATGGTAAGTGGAGCCAATTGGGAAATTCTCTCTAGAAGTTCATTCCCAATACAAACTCAAGGGATCATGGTGCTACATCCCAGATCACAGTTCATCAGGCCTAACCAATCTGCAAACACGTGAGTACTTTTTGAATGTGATATTGATTTTCTTAGACCTTTTACTGAAAACTCATGCAAAAAGGTATTAAATACATCAGTGCTGTCATCAAATCCAACGGTAGCACCTCCTCTCTGCTGGATAATAGACCAGCTTTCCTTGGTTCTCTTCTTACTACTGAGCCATTTATAGAATGATTTCTTGATATACTTCATGTTTATTGCTACTTTAACCTCATTTTGTATCTTAGCCTGTCTAATTTTGTTACTAACTTGTTTCTGCCCCCCTCATACTCATCCTACTAATCTACCTTCATTTCCATTTCCTATAGCATCTTGTACTTGAGGTCTACCAAGAGCTCTTGCTTTAGCCAAGCTGTGTCCTCCTGTGTTTCCTATTGTTCCACTACCCAGGCTGAGAGCTAATACTAGAGCACGAATTTGGACATGATGGTTGCTTAGGATCCCTTCCAGCCCTTTATTTACATGATTCTGTGATGGATTTCTTTGTGATGCCACAATAATAATTTATTAATATTGTGGGTACATTGCTGGTACATTGGTCCTTGGAGAATCACATTCTGTTTCAGTAAGACCGTTTCTTACGTGTGCAAGAAAGGAAGAAGATCATGAGTCTGTGTCCAGAACCTCAACCTCTGGCTATGCAGAACATTCAGGTCATTCAGAAAGAAAATAGGATGGCTTGTACAGCCATGAAGTTGTGTTTGCAGAACAGTACTGCAGGTCGTGAATAGACATGAGTGAAATTTAACAGTTGGTTTGGCTGAGGACT
Source organism: Crypturellus tataupa (assembly GCA_034781795.1). Lineage (NCBI taxonomy): Eukaryota > Metazoa > Chordata > Aves > Tinamiformes > Tinamidae > Crypturellus > Crypturellus tataupa. The sequence goes on from JAWLRI010000412.1 coordinate 4,175,374, forward strand.
AAAATTTCTATGAGTGAACAGACTGCCTTTTGACCAGAGGGAATCAAGTCTATTATCCTACAGCACTTGAAAACCTGCTATAGTCTTGGAAGTCTCCAAAACATCATGCAAAAGCAGAGAATTTTTGTTATTGTTTTGTGTATTTGGTTTTGGGGGGCTTTTCTTTTTTTTAAAACTGAAGTTGTTCTGAGGACACAAAGTTCTCATCCAAAATCAGAAGTCATGTCTTGTGTTACGAGAGTAAAGGAGAACTGGCAAGACACACGGAGCCCATGAGAACAAACTAACAACACAAAGGATTTGCAATATTTAATCAAGTTCTCGGTGATCACAAATCTTGCAACACATTCCAAAACTACTAAAAATGCTATACAGAAACCAGCTGAGCCAATATTTAAAGCCTTTTTAATTTAACAGAACCCATTTTTTATAGTATCCAGGATATGTTTCTGGCTTTCCTCCTTGTCACATGATCTCCTGTCCAGATGTGCTCGTGTATATCTAGTAGTGGACTAGCCAAACCACAGCACTTTCCTCCTGCTTGTAGCATGTTACTGTAATTCAACCATACTTCTCTCAGCTACAGAAGCACTACATTAATATGTGGTATAACAACAATAACACAGGAGGGGATAAAGCTAACCATAACTTTAACTATGTATCTAAACATAATAACAAACACAATAGAACAACCCTATTCAAAGAGGTTAATTTGTACTCACCATATAAAATCTAAGTCTGTAGTTGTTTTGAGGACTTCCCTTTTTTTCTCACCTGCAGCACAAAGTTTGTTTTGAGGAGATGATTTCCTTTTCTTCAGGAATTTCGCTACCCTCTTTGCCTGGGTGCCACCGATGGTACCATGAGGTCTTCAAGCTGCCCATGGGCAGCTTCCTTGGGTCGTGCATGCTTAGGTTCTCCATGGTGGCTGCTGTGCAGACTAAGAAGGGAATTAATTCCAGGCTTCAGGTTAATTATTGCCACGGGTTATCACTGTCAGCATACTCAGAAATAGGAAGGAAAGGCTCGAGGGCTGGTTCTTCCTCCCCTGTTCATGGTTTAACCCCACTGGGCTGAGCATGACCTTGCAAGGTAAGGGCCGTAGCCACTCTCCTCCATGGAAAGTTATTCTTATGAATGGCTTCATTAGGAGTCTGACTGGCCACGTGCCAAAGAAATCAGTGGCCTTGCTTCTGATTTACACTGTCGTAAGCATGAGGGGGCATTAAATCCGTAATCCTTGTCCCCACAGTGGCCTGGAGCTCGGCAGCTGGGTCGTACAAAATGCCATAAAATCCTTACCAGTACCAGGAAGCACTGAGGACTCTGGTGGAGAACTGAGCCATTTAAGACATGAGGAATGATGGCTTCAGCCAGCTCATTTCTGAAGAGTGCCCCAGGACTCTGTGTTTGTGCATTCACAATCATCTCCATTGCCCCAGGATTCCAGTGCTTCATATTTGAGATCTTTACTGTTCCTTTGGAAGGTGGGATGGTGGGATGGTGTTTTTATTCTATATTATTTTAAAGATGGGGAAAATAAGATCCAAATTCAACCCACCTAACTTTTCACATTCAGCTCAGATGATGGATTAGGAGCCTAACCGTCTCAGACTTCCCCTCTCATCAGCACAAGGAGGAGGCCACAAGGACCTAAACTGCCTTTTGAGGGTGACCTACAGCAATGACACTTATTTATGTGTCTTAATTCAGATGATCCGACTCTAGACCAGAAAACACAAAGGCCATTTTTTTTTGAGGGGAGAGAAACATTTCCTGAGGCAGAGTTAAGTGTATAATTCCCATTGAAACATGAGGAAATGACATGTTAAACCCATTCGGGCAACTGAAAATCCCAGCAATTATTTCTTTACTTTTGTAGGATTGCCCCCACCTCATCCAGCCCTGCTGCAAAGGCGTTCTTGATGGAGGCCCCTCATCCTCACCACTGATCTGTCCTTGCAGGACATAAATGCAGTAGGGCCTTCCACCCTGTGCGGTGCACGGAATTCATCCTGGGACACAAAATCTCCCAGTGCTGCTCCTGATGTGGCACTGGCTGGGGTTAAAGCTAAAATGTCTTTGGTGATCATCCGGCCACAGACCTGAAGGGTTGCCTAGTTTGTCACCCTAGAAGCAATAACAACGTAAAAGCTCCAAGTGCTCCTATCACCACCAATACAAGTGTGCTCTCACCACTTGTGAAGATGTGGGAATTAGGGACTGATGGGTTTCTAAGCCTGACATGCCTCAGGAGTGCCCACCCACTCTCTGAAGCATCAGCTACTTCATTTAATCATATATTTTTTTTTCCACCACTTGCTCTTCACTTTTCCAGATATACCTTCTGTAAGCCAACCATCAGAAACCCTCTGTTCTGGAGTCTCATTCAGCTCCAGCCTCAGCAATGACAATGAAAGATTTACTTCTCTATTTCCCTGTGAGGAGATCTTAACAAATATGAATTTTTCTTAATGGGGATTTGCTCTAAAGCAAACAAGAATAAAAGAACATGCTTTTCTTTTGTGAGTGTGTAATATCACTGACATTAAAACACCTCCTGGTTCCCATTTATTCCCTTACTAAAACAAATTTTAAAAGTCTTTCACTCACTCCACAGCATTAACCTTCAAGCAGGAAGGGGGTCGACTCCTTTTATTATTTCAGCAGTGTTTCCTAGTTTGGCTAGTCAGCTACTGCTAAGAGGGTGTGTGTGTAAATATACATTGTAATCACATTACAAATCACTGCCAAACAGAGCAAACACAGACTAAAGTCTGTCTGCAGTCAGAAAAGTGGTTGTGGATTGAGCTCCTGCACTTCTGGAGTCAACAGGGCTGCACTGCCCTCCTACAGAAAGGCGGCATCTTCATGGTCAGTGCATATTGTGCTGGCATAGTTATCCACAGTTACGTTAAATCCACTTAAACTGTGCTGATAAAATAAGTCTTATTGACTCAGTCATTATAGAATCAAAACAGCCTTTGGTGGAGATACCAGAGTCAATTCTGCCTTGTGCATTGCTAAATTAATCAACACTTAAGTTCCTAAATAACAGTCATGAAGTTCCTGAAGTTGTAACTGTTAAAAAAGGTGAAATTTGCCGAAGAATCTTTCTAAAAATTATGTGTTCACTTTCTAAGCATTAGAATTCAAAGGTCTTCCAAATGGGTGCTTCCCATTTCTGACTTCCTAGAGCAGCTGCAAAGCACTGTGCAGAGAAGACAAGATAGGACAAGGGGTTTCAACTTGTGCCTTCACCAAAAATGTGAAAGAATTAATCAGTTTGGGTTCTCGTAGGAGTGGAGTCTTGAGGAAATTCCACCAGAAGGACCTGGAGATGTTTCTGGATCTTTGCAGTGACTCAAGAGCTAATCTAGACTGTAGTTTAATTTCAGAACGGATTTGGGACAGGTGAAATAGTTTGGCCTCACCTTGAATGAAAGTAGGGTGATACATAGAAGAGAATGAAATGAGAAAACTTGTTTTGTCAACTAGAGTGTACTTGATACAGAAACACCGAGCAAGAGGATAAATACTGGCCTATATAGGACAAAGCCGCATTGACGTTTTGTCACTTACAGTCATGATGCTTACAGCTAGAGCCATCAGGGCACACTAATAGACTTCCCCAGCAGCTTCTTTCCTCTTGATTAGGAGACCTTGGGAAGTGGCATCAGCCAGGGCCTGGAAGTTGCTGTCGTCAGTGGCCGCAGGGTTCAGATGAGGAGCAAGTTGCTTCCAGAGGGAAACTCGGACATAGCCCCATAGGTGCTTGAAGATGACTTCTTCAACTGTGACTTTTATTAGGATAACGTGCACGTATAAATCTACTCAAATCAAGGGTTTTTTAAAGGGAACCAACAAAACCACCTCTCAGAAATACACAAATAAAAGTGTTGCCCCTGTGGCCGGGTCCAGCCGAGCAGCCAGTCCCCACACTGGACGATGCTCAAATCACTGAATAGTGTCTTTCTGCAACGAGACACTCATCGCTCACAGACAGCGATGCCTTCTCCTGGCAGAGCAGACTTCTGGCAACAAGGCAGCTTTTGTTCACGTTATTTTCATTTCCTAGATCCTCCTTGCCTACGAAAAAGGGAAGATGGGCCCTAAAGGTATTTGGAATACTCAGCGCGTTGGAGATATTTGCTTGCGCGGGTCAATGGCAAGACCCTGCAAGGGTATGAATGTGTCTGCAAAGAGCTAAGCAAGGACATTGTGTAGCACCAGGAAAAGGATACCCCTGCAGTATCCCTGCCTATTCCCGGAAATGTCTGGAGACTGTAAGAAAGACATATTTGCAGATGCTTTAAGAAACTTTTATAAAATCTGTCTTGTCTTTTTTTTCTAAATATGTTTTTTTTTTTTTTTTTAACCTGTAGCTCAGGCTATTTTACATGTTACAGCAAACTGTTCAACCAGCATTTCAAAATGACCTGCGAAATTACACAAAAAAGAGAATAAAGCAGGTCCTGAGTCTGTTTCATTCAGGCTCAAGGGAGAAGCACATGTGCAGGATCTTGACATGCCACGGTGTTGGCTCCTGCAAACCTTTGCTCCCGGCAAGTCGTGAGACTCGGAGCACTTCTAACCGCCAGAGTCCAATGCTGCAACCAACAGTGCTCCCCAGTTTGCCCTCCTGTTTGCTGCAATGCTAGTTGCCTGAATTTTCTATAAACTGCCTTTGAAGCTTCTGGACAGATGCTTTTTTTATGGCAGTCATTTCTTATGTGGGGGCAACATCACGTATGAATCTAAGTATGCTCTTCCCTGTGATGTTTATTAAGCTTGCTCAGAAAAATGATGTTTCTCTTTGCTTTCCCACCTTTCTTTTGCTTTAAGATATCACTTTGTATAACTGAGGCAGCCAGATGCATCCTGTATATTCTGGCTTCTCTGCAAAGCAACATTTCCCTGAAACCAATATGTGCACCAAAAAGTCATTTATATCCAGCTCAGTTTTATACAATGATTAAAACAGGACTAATTCATATCCCTCTACCTGCAAAGAGCAATTTTATTCCAAAAGTCTATTATATTAAGTAAACAAACATATATATAAACAAGTAACAATTTAGGGCTCCATTTCGCTCTGTCCATTTCCTGGTGATGCTGCTGTGAGCTGCCTGGGAAGCTCAGCCGTGCCAGTGGTGTGGGGCATAACACAGCTATACTGAGAAGATGGTTCTGCCTCAGCTCCAAATGTTCCAAAATAAAAAAGCGAATCTTTGAAAAAGTGAAACAGAGTTCTCAGTGGTGAGATTAAAGTGTTGAGGTGGGGAGGAGGAAGTGAAAAAAATTCTTGCAAAATGTAGGAAGTACTAATATCACGGCATGGCTCAGAGATTCACTAGGAATCAGAGACTCACACTATTACATACAGATGGGTTGCATAGTCAGGTCTGCGCTCAAGTCTGGCAGAATTTTTACCATTTTCATTGCAAAAAGCAGATACCACAGTGAAGTGACTACTCAGTTTTTAAATGGTTCTTTCTTTCCTCCTCGGCGTACATCACGGATTTGTCTGCAGCCAAAAACACATGTTCATTTAATTGAATTCAAAGTGGGGAAGTAACCAGCAAGGGTTTAAATTACAAGTGGAAAAAAAAAAAAGGAATTTGCAAACTGAGGCCAGTTCTGCAACTCTGACAACTTGCTCTCCCAAATCCCTCACTCCCTCCCCCCCCAAAAAAAGCATAAGAACAAAACTTCAAGAGTTTTACTTGCCTCAGACTCCGCAAAGTTCAGCCCTTCCTAATATAATCGCTTAAACTCTGCTTAACTGCAAATTCCGGCATGTTCGCAGCCTTCTGCAGATGGTTATCACACCCCTTTAGCCATGCTCCAGCCAAGCTGCGTGCGTGACATTCTTCTGATCCTTGTAAAATCAATGGAAACCAGCTATCATTTTTGGATGTGCCCAGAAACGCATCTTTTCCCAAAGCTATTGGTGACCCTCAGCCATTTATTATCTGCTTTAGCCATTCCCGTGAAACCAGTAGAGGGAGGCATTACACAGATGTGGTTCCCCAGCTGAGGACCGATTTTTAGATATTTAGGGTCAATAATATGAAGCAAGGTCACAAACAAGCGCAGCTCTGTCTGGTTTATTGGCCAGGCTGGTGGGGAAAAGAGAGAAAGTTTTTAAAGGATGAGGAAATATGCTTCCTGGGATGGCAAAAATTGCTCTCCTGGTGCTCTAGGTGTTTGCAAGATGATTGGAATTATTGTAAGGGAAAGCAGCTGAGGAAAAAAAAAAAATCTCTGATTCAGATGTTCCAGAAAATATGAAGAATAAAAATTTTCCAGGATATTCATGCATTCAATCTGTAGTGTCTCACGTTGATTTAGCAGATGTAACTCATGTAACTCTCCATACTGTTTTCCCATCCGTTTAGGGACCTTAGGAAACAAAACAACTTATTGTGCCTCTTTTCATTTCTAGCAGTTTAGTTATGCCTATGGTAGCAGGAAAAGTTCTTATTAGGCAGGACATTTACCCTGCAATGTGTATGCTCCCGCTGGGAGGCCGCAGAATCAAGTTCTCATTATGAACTCTATATTCACCTCCCACATTGTGAGCATTGGAAGAGAAAGAAAATAAAGGGCCTTTGGCCTGTAAGAATATAGAATTTCTTCCTTCGGAGAAGCCAATTGAAAACTAATTTTCTAGGAAAAGAAGCTTTCTATCAGCAGCGTCATTATTTCAGGTTATGGGTTTGTATGGTTTTAGCACCTGGAAGCTCCAGCCAAGATAAGGCTTTCACATTGGTGCTGACCACAGGCTAAACTGAGTGAAAAATCCCCTACTGTCAAGAATTTACCATCTAAATAGGCAGAGCAAAGGAGATTGATTTACTCCCCATTTTACAGATTTTACAGATTTTACCTAGACAAAGGCGATATTAAGACACTTGCCCATGCTCATGCTGCCAGCAATGGAACCCAGATATCTTGAGTTTGAGTCCAATGCTTTAACCACAAACCCCTCCCCTATCCAGTTTCAGCGTTTAATTAATGATGATGATGTCTGCAGCTTCCTCTTATCAAGCCAGCCTTTCATCAGTTATGATATTGTGGTTATTCCCCTGCTATGTATATGGCTGTCTTCTACTTATTACCAGCTCCCGAAATCATGTTCACAAGCGCAGAATTTGTTAATCCATCCCAAGTCTCTTCTTAAATGCAAAACCAAACTTCTTTCAGTGTATGCTCATTTTTATATGGTTGACCAGAGTGGAGCAGTAGGGTAAAACTTCCTGGAATATATGAGTTAACAGAGGCTTTTTCTACCCTCCATGTTACTGCTTCAAGTGTGAGTTCAGCAGAGCAATCTGTTTCCTTGAGGACATTTGTCACAGGAAAAGGGTTTGCTTCCTTCATGAAACTTCTGCTATGGTTCTGAAGGTTCTTCAGATAAAGGTTAATTATTTTTTGCTGCCTATTCTGCCAAAATCTTCATCTGTTCCCAGATCCCCTTATTCCTTGCCAATATTTGTAGCCTGGCCTGTCTCTCTGCTTTGAGAACACCAAGAGGAGGGCTTTGTAGAGAATTTTTTTTTTGTCACATTCACTATTTTGCTCTTTTTAAAACAGGTCTTGGTTTACCATCATGACGCAGAATTGACTCAGGACTATTTGTGGAATTTCCATTAGCTTTGTATGAATCTAAGTACACTTCATTGTGTATCAGCACATTGTCTTTACTAATATAACTTTAACTAAACAAAGGATACCTCATGATGTCATCACAAGTGACTTTATTCTATTACTAAGCTTATTTTAGGTAAATCATCTCTTTTCTGGATAAGAATGTGGTCAGGGGTCCTGGGAAGAATGTCCCTCTGTAATCTGCCTCAATCCCTCAATTTGTGAAACAGAATGAGTGAATTTCATTCCCATATGTGACACTCCGTATGCTTACGTCAATGTTGTTAGACACACTGCTTAAAGCTGATGTCACTCTCATGTACAACAGTAATGAATTGATAATTTGCATATTTTGTGACGAAAAGGAGCCTGAAGAAAATTTACTGTTCCTGAGTGAAGATATGAATAAATAAAACAGGCAAAGGTTCAAGGCAAGTAGCCAGAGGACACATTCTCAATGCAACTCCAGACCAGGGTGAGTGTATCCTAAATGTCTATTGTGAAATGCCCCTGATCCACAAGTATCTCTAGACCTAAACACTGTCTGGGAGAATGCTATTTGGCCTGGGGAAAAGTCAACCTGGGTTATATGCTAACAATTTAACAATATTGACAGTCATATGGCAGTGCTTGTGCCCCTGCCTTGCTCTTTGTACAGATATGGTCCTAGTCTCTGTTGTCTTACATTTGTCTTCACGACTGAGCAAGTGTAGGAGGCAGTGAGATGCTTGTTGGTCCCAGTTCAGCCACAAAGAGACCTTTTGCATGTGTGCAAACTGTCCATCCTGTTTAGGGTAGCACAGAGCAGAGTGGAGCGGTCTCTTTCTGAACCTCCTGCTCATGTCCCCCATCACCAAGGCTGAAGTCTCTGCCTTGAACAGAGGCAAGACTTAGAGCCTAAACACATTCCCACTCTGCATGAAGAAAATTCAATTGTCGAGATGGCATAGCTGATGCGCACCCGAGAGTGCTGCAGGAGCTGGCGGACGTCATAGCCAAGCCGCTCTCCATTATCTTCGAAAGATCCTGGAGAA
>JAWLRI010000412.1:4184160-4194243 GCA_034781795.1 Crypturellus tataupa
GGGTTGGACTAGATGACCTCTAGAGGTCCCTTCCAACCTTAGGCATTCTATGATTCTATGATTCTATGATTCTATGCATCATAAACAAGATACCACCAGAACGGTGGGATCCATCTCACTCAACTTCTACGATGCAGATGTAGATGTCTACAATGCAGATGATTGTATCTCAGCACTCTTCAGAAAGAGAAATAGACAATTTTTATGACCCAATTAATCTGAACTGCTTTAGACATTTACCTTAGGATGAAGCAAACCACACTCTCGAAGTATCAATTTAATCCCCCCTTGACCTCTAGTCTAGACAGCAAATGCAGAGCTATATGCACGTGGTCATAAGGATCTCTGCTCTTGCGGTTGGATCAGACATGGAGTGGAAGCAGTAAAATATACGACACTAATAATAAAACAGATAAGAAGATGTGAAGAAGGGGAAAGTGGCATCTTAAAGAATCATTTGTTCACCAAAGGTCACTGGAAACCATTCTGAGGGCTCCTGGCCAAGGCACTGGATCATTCAGTGTTTTCTTTATTATGAATGTACTGCCAACTCAGCAATGGCCTTTTTTTTTTTCCTAAGTTAATGCCATTTAATTAACAGATTCTCTGCTTATGAATGGGAAATATTGAGTAGGGTACTTATGGGAAGTATTTGGTTTCTTAAGGTTTCTGGACAATTTTGTCTGAACAATTTTATCTTGTATTTTTAAGAAAACTTTTTAGATACTCAGTCTGGCTTTCACTGCTGCCAACAACACCTGGCAGCCTAGTTACATACACAGAAAATCCTGTCTATCATCAGTAAGAAGTCAAGCCTGCAGCCTGCATGGGCAGAATTCCCACCTAAATCACTAGGAATCCATCCAGAGTAAAGAAGGCAGAATTGTACTCTTATTTTTCCAAATTCATCTCTTCCTGTGCTTTGCTGTCTATCCCCTTTGAAAGAAAATAACATTTGTTGTTGTTAGATGACCCTTTGACCATCAGTTTGTGTCTAGGTCTTAGCCTGCCTGATACCCAAAATTTCAATCAAAGCTAGAAAAATGGAAGAGAGAGTGAAAATAGCCTCCCTGAGACTCCATCATCCAGTTTTGCAGTGTTCCAGAGCAGAAAAAAACTTATTGCCCCCCATAGTTTTATATCCTGAAGCATGAAATTCTATTACTTCTGCGTTGTTACTTTTTGTCAAATAACCTGTCTTTCTAACTACAAGGAAAGTATTTGGTTCACAGGTCTCTACAGAAAGAATACGTTAGTCTTGCTCTGTCTTTCACGTGCCTTTTGCACTTTCTCTTGCATCTGTTTAAGCATCGGGTTAATCTTAGTGCACTCCTGCTTGGCCATGTTTGGGACTCTCAGGCGTGCGTTAGCTGATCTTTGGACATGTTCTCTTTCCTCATCTGCTTCTCTAGTTTGTTCCATTCAGTTTCATCCAACACTTCTTGCGTCAAGTTGTGCCATAATTTCCTCTGCTGACATTCAGCATCCTTAGTGTTGGACTTCTGGGTCTCCTCATAGTTCTAATTACAAACCTGGAGGATTTAGATGGAATTTTAATGGTAATATAATATTGAACTTAGAGCCAAAAAAAGTACTCAGCATTTTGGAACTACCACAAACCGAGATGCAGAACAGGCAGTAGGCTTTAAACACAAATGTGCAAAAAACATTTAAGGAGACTTATCCTTAACTTAAATTCTTTTTTATTTTTCCTCCTCAACCAACCCATTTTATAAGGGAACATTTAATTTGTTAAATTGAAATGTTCAGACTCTTTAAAGAGAAAAGACTCCAAAAATGTAGTATATGTTTCATGCCAAAATCTTATTCCAGAGTTTGCCACCCATTTGTGTTTCAGTAGAAATATTTGCCTCCCACTCATTGGCACTGTCTCAAAACTCTTTTTCTCAAAGGAGGTGCTGAAAAAGCATCGGAGTATTAATTTGTCTTTTGTGGGAGGTTTTTAGTGTTGTTATAAATCACTATAAATCACAAATCAAGCTTTAAGTGGGAGACTTCATAAGCTGCCCTCACTGCTTAATGCTGTGAAAATGAAATGCTTAAAGCAAATGTTATCTTGCTGTGTTGTATTTAAATTGTTTCTAGACTTGGTGGACTGATCTTGCCAGTGTCTGACCTTTTCTTCCCAGTGGTGAAGTGTGGTAGACATCTCAACCTATGGTGAAGAACATGATTCAAAGTCTCTGTCAAAGGAAGGTGCTTCTAGTGCTGCATTCAAATTTGTTGCACTGTCATTCTTGTGGAGGTTGCATATACTTAGATTCATTTACAGTACCTTATCCAATGCGTGAATTTAAGATTTTAAGCACTACAGCAACACTTCTTGTCCTGATACCAATAGCATGTGATTCCATACATGCAATTCTGCGTGTTGCAAAACCCTAACCAGAGAGTTAGTAATACCTCATGTTTACATGATTCTGAGGTATTTTTCTGAGACTGATACACCAACCATATGTAGATAATTATCAGTAATCATCACTAATTGCTTTTACAATCCTTGTTCCACTTTGGCATCTACTTTGAAACAGCAGCTCATGAAAGTGCAGGCTTTGTGAAGACATTTCTGAATAGCAACTGTATAAGGAGTTCAGCAAGACAAAGTGTTCCAAATTGGAGTATGGCCAGGACACCAAAGCCATTGCTAGAAGTCATGGGATCTTTAATGCCCACAAAGTGGTCAGGACCTCCGCTGAGTTTTATGAGTGTAATGTCTCACCCGAAGAACAACTTCTTCAGCAGCACAGTACCCCATTGTATTGCACTGGACTCGTACATGTGCGAGGAGAAGAGTACCATTCAGTACATCTCTCATGCCAATGCATCCAGCAGACTAGACTGTCCTATGTGTCTTCCAGCCCAGCAGACCACCTGTCTTGGCTCACCACATGTGGCTGGACGCCAGTGGAAGATGGCACAGCTCTTGGTCTTCTCAGATAAAGACATTTTTGGGGACTTCTGAGATTTGTCTGGCTGTACAGAATTTCGTTCATGAGTTCATGCTTCAACGCAGCCATTGTAAATTGGAAGAGAATCCAATCAAGGGTTGAGTGGCTCTTCCTTTAGGCCTTTATCAGCGTGAGTGAACATCCGAGCCCTTCAGAAGGTCCAATGATAGCAGTCAGTTGAGAAAATGCATTCAAACATCTTCTCTTAACACTTCCTGGGCCAACCACCCTTTACTGGATGGGATTATACCTCAAGTGACTTCAATCAGCTGCTCAGCTGAAAGAAATCTGTGGTCATTGCAACTACTTTACTGCCTTAGCTGATGTTACAGGTGATGTTTCTCTCAGAATCTGGACCCTGCTGTGAATTAGTCAGCAGCACTGAACTGCCGCATTATCAATAGGATATGAGTGTGCAGCCCAGGATAGGTAAAGAACTGTGTGCAGCCCAGCATAGGGCATTTTCAGTTTCTTCTCTCATTTAGGACTAGCCACAGGGCTCTCATATTTGCTTCAGTTGCTGTTGAACATTTTCCTGCCCACATCCACAAGGCTTCTAGCAGCTCTCTGCAGAAAAGAGGAAGCCAAACTGAAATCCTTACTATGGGACAGATCGATTTAAGTTGTCAGAGCAACAACAATAATTATGGGACTACTCAGTTCAAACAGTTCAATTCACAGTCCCAACAGTTCACATAGCTCATTTACTTAAATTGTTAGTTGATGGAGATAGGGTTGAAGGTTAGGTCATCATTTTCTGCAACGGAAGTGTGTTGTTGTCTTCCTGTTTAAAAAAGAAATCCAACTTTTCAGGCTTTTCTTGGGAATTTAGGCAGAAGGCGAATGCCTTTATATGTAACTGAGTCCTCACTCATATCAGGAGACAGGAGTCCATATCTCAGGGGCATGCCCATCTGAGCAAATATAGTTAAGAACCAAAGGAAACGAAGATTAAAGCAAAAAGATTTTTCAGAGTTTGGGTGAGGGCAGTATTAGGCAGACTTGGAAAACAAGCAGACTGGTGCAGGCTTTGTCTGAAATATTACTTTATTTACCTAAATCCTACCTTGGTTGAGATTTAGGCTGACTGGAGAACACAAACCATCATGCAGCATGTCTTAGCAGGCAGTGACTCTAGAGAAGATTTGGAAATTGTAGAGAAAACATCTGAACAAAGCTATTCATCATGCAACAGGAAGAACTGATTTAGGGCTTGGATATAAATCAGAGAATAGAATAGAAATTTTGTCTTATTCCTCTTTAGAAATAGGGTGGATACTCTTGGATTTTTCAATATGCCTGGTCTCCAGACCTCAATAATGTAGTAGAAGAAGATGGAGTAACCATAAGGACATTTAAGAATCAGGACAGGAGAATAATTAAAAGATAAACACGCTTACAGCACAGTGGGGAGGACAAGACTATAGGTCACTAGTCAACAGTCAAGTGATGCTTATGCAAAGACAGAAAATCTGACAGCAGAGAAATCATCAGGGTAACCACCAAAAATAGTTCAATAAACAATGACTTTTAAATTGAAGATAAAAAAGTAAAATAAAAGAGAACATGGAAACAAGAGAGAAAATCTAATTACCTCTTCAGGCCAGTGATGGAACCTCTTCACTGGAGAATCTGAATGCAATTTGGATTTTTTTCTTCCAAAAAATCTCTATCTCAAATACAGGTGTGAATTAGAAATGGAAATAGAATCCTGAGAGGTCCTGGAGGCTGTCAAAAAGGGTCAGTAGAGAAAAATACAAAGTGTTACCACTCTCTAATTCCAGGGAGCAGTGAAGACTTGGCATTTCCTCTATCAAATGACCAATCATAGGTCATGCTGTGGGATTTCTGTCACTCTTTCTCTCCCCAGGATGGATGCTAAGACTTTTTGTCTTGGCTGTGGTTCTACATAATTCATCTCCAATCTCTATAAACAGAAATGAGACCTGCATGTGAGTTATGTTTTAGACTGATTTGAAAACTGAAGCCTCTTATGGGTAAGGAAGATCACCCATGAAGTGCTAGACATGAGGTGGGCAAGGATGTGTATGTGACAATCCACAAATCCTTTGTAATCAGCACTAGCTTTCCCAGTGGCATGGCTATCTGGGAGGCCTCCTTCTCACTGCCACATTAATCTTCCCTGAGTACAAGAAAGGTGGTTGCTTTGGGCACACTGTCAATGCAGAACCCATAGTTTGAAATTGGGGCCAAAAATACATTTTTGTAGCATCATCAGCTGAACATCCGTGCAGCAGGTTATCTATTTATCCAATCTTCTGAAACGACAACCTGATCATTAGTGGGTGGGAGAGGGTGGGAGAGGGTAGAGGAAGGATGGAGAGAAGAAGGAAGGGAGGGAAGTATTGTTGATTTTAATTTTTACTACAGTTTGTTAATTTTGGCATGTGGGAGGTGGAATTGCTCCTGGCTTTCCTTTTATTGTGATTATACTTCTTTAATGTTGGCAAACACACCTGGAGCTGACAATAGGCATTTTTCAGTAGCACATTGTTATGAATAAGCTAAAAATAAAATAAAATAAAGAAGCGAAACACAAAACTGAGTGTGTGGTTATCTGCAAGTGACACCCTAAGGCCTTACTGTTGTACTTTCAAACTGTATAAGCCTGTCACCCTGGCAACAAATAGATAAAAGAACAAAGATATAACTATACCTCTTGGGAGCGAGGAAAGTATTTGTGGGGTTAATTCCTGTGGTCTTTCCACGGGTAGAAGTCCCAAGTAGTTTTGCCTAAGTAAGATCTAAGGAAAGACATCAGGATTTGGCCAGCCAACATATCCGGATTCTGTTCTTTTCTTCTACCACATAAATTAAACTAAAATTAAAATTCAGTGGAATTATGAGGGTTGAAATAATGTAAAGGAAATAGTTTAAAATAAGAAACACTCCTTCTCTTTGCTGATAAACATATTCTTAAACAGTGAAAAGTAACTAAATACTAAACATTGCACGCGGTACTGAGGCTACTGTTTTTAATTCCATAAAATTACATCCTAATAAGAAGTATTTATATAGTAGTTGTATATACTTTTATTCATATATTCATACACACTTCTACTTACACAAACGTGCATTAATCAAATGTCACCCCTCGGAGGTAAAAGCATCTTTGCTGCAGGGTTTTCAAAGGCAAGAAGTTCCTACTGTTTAACCCATGGATAGATCTGAGTGTGATTTCAAAGACTACATTGTTTTTTGTACTGGTTTGTTAAATCTATTGGTCTCAGTTGGTTATTTCATGGTAGTAACTCATAAAGCATGACAAAACTGAGGGAAGGGAATAGCATATGTGCATTGATTTGGAAGCTGTCCCACACTTGATGAGTATAAAAGATGAAAGCCACTTTTCTTCTACTTGCTCTCACATTCATATTTTCTGCAGAAGTTCCAGGTTCACTTTTAGGTCCCAGAGCTCTGAGTGCACATCAGCTCAACAGACCCGCACGGGCTGTGGCAATGTGGAGGAGGTGAATATTATCCTTCTGCATCTTTTGTTAGAAGTTAGAAATCTGATGACGGTGGAGAAATGCACGCTACCAGCTTCCAAGGCCAGCTGTCTTCCCCAATGCACAGGCTGTCATCGTCGCATGGCTTCAGTCATTGTTTCAGCGAGAGATTGATGATATGAAGAAAGGGTTTAGAAAGACATGAGAATTGGGAAGCAGAACATAAGACTCCTGGAAGATGAAAAGCAGAACGGTCCTCTAAGCCTGGGAGAGGGGAGCAGGTATATGAAGGAAAATTATTAAATTATTAAAGAAAAATTTGGAAATTATGTAATTAATATTCTAACAAAAATTGTTAATATGTGGTCTGTTTCCTTAATATGCATTTTGTTTCACTACAAATTAAATAAAATCAGTACTCAGGGCTGCTTAAAGACAAGAAATTTCAGAATTTTGGAAGCTCTTGAGAAGTGGGTACTCATATAAAAAACATTTATTCCTTCTCATTAGGAAATTAATCCTGAAGAGAGAATCACTTCTTTTGAAGAATTTCCTGAAGACATCAATTTCTACGTTCGTTGCCAACAGCTGGTGTCTTGGTCAAGACCGCCACAGGAGATGGGAGCAGGTGGCCTTGCAAGGTGACTCATATCACTTCTGCTTTCCGCCTCTGAGAAGTGAGGGAGGTTCAGCAAAAGAATAACTTGTGAGGGAGGAGGACGGTGCCAACAGGAAGCAATACCAGTGACTCACTGGATGGCTGAGCCGGTGCTGGGCCCGATGGTTTCCCAGGGCAATGCTCAGCAGGTTCGGGGTTTGCCTTGTGCTAGACGTAGCGACTTTCAGACGCAGTGGACAGAGCAACCTGAGTTCTCATGATTTCCCCTCATTATGTTTTTTTTCTGAAGAGAAAGGAGCAGAACCCTAGTGTGCACCTAGCTTGGCCATAACACTCGGCAGGACAGAATTCAGCACAGTTTGTAGCTTTGGTACCATTTAAGAGGTCCCTCAAGGAACTCATTTCTACCAGCTTTTCCTTTGCCTATTGAGTTTGGGAGCTGATAGTCTCTAAAATTAGTGCTAACAAAAGTGCAGTGAAATGGAGTTAAGGAAACTACAAAGCTACACTAGAAATAGAAAGATATTCCTTTCTGTTTGAAAGGCCTTTACTCTATATCTTTACTATCTGTTTATTGTCAGTCAGATATTTTTAGGTAGCTCCCAACCTCCAAGAGTTTATGATCCAGTCAGAGAAGGAAAAAATAAGATAGTGGAGTTCAGCTCATGAGAAAAAGTGTGGGAATCAAACCAAAAAGGAAAAAGCAATTAAAAATCAGATTATTTATTATCAGATCTATTTACTATTGCCCATTTTGAAATCTTGCGGCAAGTGTGTACAGAAATGAAGCATCAGTTAAACAGAGTTTCAGATGTTGGAATGAACACCTCTGTTTCTTTGGCCAGGTTTCTGCATGGGAATCTTGTGGCAGAAGCCTCAGAAGTCATAGGACATGGCCAATTCCCCACCCTAGACAGCATTACTCCTCCAGCTGCTTTGCAAAGTGGGGCAAATATTTACCCCACTCACTGAGCTGCAAGAAGGATGCAGACTCCTCCAAGCTCCTGCTGCTGAAGCGATAAATCCCCTGTGTTGGCTGAACTTCTCCATTCAAAGTGAGACTTGAAGAAATAAGCTTGGAGAAAGATATCCCCTTGGATTACCAAGACCAACTGCAAAAACTCCATACCCTTTTCTCTGCTGAAGTAGCGAACTCACACATTTTCACAGCTTCCTAGAAATCAGTGGCACCATGGAGGCCACTGCAGCTGTGTATAGTTATGCAGTAACTACTCAAAGATACTCAGGGCTGTACGCTTAGCTAATGTAAATTAGATTGGATACCTTGACTCTGGTGCAAACACAATGATTTATACTGGCTCAGGATATGTGCCAAACATTTTATTATGAGTTTCAGCCAGTTAAAGATGCTCTAGAAAGAGACATGCCTAAAAATAGACTATTTTTCTTCCAGAAAACAGTGAATGCATAAGAAGCCCGAAGATAAAGTTGGCCAAATGGATAGACATTTACGTGATCACAGTAAAAAAGAATAGAAGAATTATTACACTGAAAAAACTCCAATCTGTTTTCTTTTTTTTTTTTTTTTTTTTTGTACTAAAATGAGGATCTGGGATATTTTTGTTCACATCTTGATAGTTTTTATTGGGCAATAATTTATAGGCCGGCTGATGTCAGCATAATCAGAGTTTAGCATGATTTCTTCTTCTTTTTTGCTCAATAGTACTATATTTATTGGCCTGTTAAGTTTCATTTTAGCAAGGTGCTGCCTGAGCCAATGGAACATCATTTTGAAAAACTCTCGCAAATGGTGTTTCACTGTGCACTTTATACTCCCCCTCATGCTTTATATTCTCATAATATATTAAAGGCTTCTGGTGTTACCCTCCAAGAAATAACCAACTTTTGTCCATAAATAACCTCTAACAGTTTTGACTTTTCTGAATATTTTTTTTCTGCTTTTTATCTTTTCATCCCCACTGTGTCTAGAAAACTGACAAGTTCAGGGGCAAAGCCTGACTGATTGACCCACATTAGACATTTCACAACTGCGTAAGAATAGTTCATATGTTACCAGACTGACTCAGGAGGCCTCTGTGGAGTTCAGCAGGTTATCGTTTTCCTCCTGTTTGATTTGTGGTTATTCTGCTTCAGTAACTGTAAAAAAATTAGTTCCCAACTAGACAGGAACTGGTAAAAAGAAGCTGGTGGTGATAGACGTGTTAGTAAGAAGTTCATTTTTTCTCTATAAGGGATATATTTCCTGTCTTGTTCAAGTGTATTTTCCACCCTTAAGTCCATACCTAAGTACTTAAGTCACTGCTTATTAATTGCTCTGCAATTTTGGGAGTTGGCTTTTTTGTTTCTTAACTTTAACCTCCTTACTTTTTCTGGGAGCTTTTGCATCCATTTCTTCTTTGCATTCTCATATCTATTTTTGATGGTCTGCAGTCAGCTTCCACTGAATACAGAACTGATCCGCTGCCTTCCTTCCATGAAGATGCCCTTTTCCTGCTCCATGTCAGTGCATCCGTGCGTGCACACAACACGCAGAAGAAAGGGATGTGAACTTGGACTACAGCAAAACACTGATGAAGCTGATGAAAAGAAAATCTGAATCCTACTTGCACAAATGTGAGTGAATGTCAGAAATTTACTCCGCTCTGCTAGTCTCACTCACTACACACAGAATTGTCCTCTCATATAACTGTTATTTTTTGAAAACATGTGGTTTCAGGGCCAGATTTAAACTAGGAGTGAATATAATATCTCCAGCACAGCAAAGCAGAAAAGACCCTTTAATGTCTAGGCTATATTTTCAATCAGATTTCCTGCTCAGATAAGAAATAAGACAAAGAGGATTGCAGCCCTCTCAACTTCCTCTAGAAGATACTTTCCCCTTCTATGGAAATACTGAAATTCCCATGGATTTCTTTTTTAGCGAATTGTTTTTAAAATAAGATTTACAAAAATTCCTGAAGATTTATAAAAAACTGCCAAAGTTAATACATAGAGCACTTAAGAATCAGAATAATAACCTTTCCTCATTATTGCGAAGTAGCAT
>JAWLRI010000412.1:4194343-4208499 GCA_034781795.1 Crypturellus tataupa
AAAAAACTGCCAAAGTTAATACATAGAGCACTTAAGAATCAGAATAATAACCTTTCCTCATTATTGCGAAGTAGCATACGCTGTGACTGAAATAAAACCATTTATATAATATATCCACTCATTAACTTGTCCAATCTACATAAAAAATGAGTACGTTGCAGTTGTACTGTGATCTCTTTTGGCATCTTAAGTTCAACTTCTGCTCTAAAGTTGCCTAGTTCAGCCCTGGGTGTCTGCCAACATGTTAGCGTGTCACTTCGACACCACCAGATGCTGAGAAAAGCCATCTCCAGTCTGACTTTTTTGTAGTTTGAGTTTACCTCTAAGCTGTGGCCAAACTGATTCTCCCAGGGAAAAGTGTGACAGAAAGTCAATACTTTCTAAGCAAAAACTTCTCAAAACCAGTGCAAGAAGACAGGAAAGTAGTTCAAAGAAAAGCATTATCAAGGAACAAAAAGGCCCAGTCAAAAATGTTCTGAGTTGACGAATCCTGGCTTTGGGTAAGTGTTGTATCTAGCTGAGACCTGCGTGGAGCAGCCCACACCTGGTAGACCCCAGCAAAGACGACAGAGCTTGCAGCCTGGTTTCTTTCACACGCTGACAACTGGCTTTGTGGGAAGTCTTGCCCAAGCACTACTGATGTGGCAGAGCTCAGGACTCATGTACTGCACAGTGGACCCTTGTAATGGCTGAGTCATGGAAATTAGGGATGGAAAATACAGTTAGGTCACTTCGTCCATTCCCCAACTGTTTCGAGGTTGCTCCCTACAATGTGTTCTTCATTGCTTTGTCTAGCCAGCTTCCCCCATTTCCCTAGGGGGACCATTCCACGTAGTAATAGAACCCGTTGTTAGGAAAATTTTCCTGATGTGTAGCCTAAATTTTCCTTGGCTCATTTTCATCCCACTACTTCAGTTAAAACCTCCTAGTTAGCTCTTAATTTCTTTCTACCTCATGCTCTATTCTTCCATCAGAGAAAACAAGTCTCCTCATAGAGTCAAGCCAGTGTGTTTAAAACATAATGACATCCTTACCTACTAACAGTAACAGTGGAGGTAGAGTTAATGAATAACACCCTGTTGGCTGACATGCCTTGAATGTCCAACAACATCTACCACCATTTACTAAAACATGTGGAGTCAGATGGAACTGCACTGACTGGTCAGTTGAAGCTCAAAGTCCCATGATCATTTCCATCATCCAACAACCTGGCCCATGAGCAGCCTTTCTCATCAAGGTGGAGAGTCATATCCCACTCACTGGTGATGGTAGCACAGAATTGGGGCACCAACCATGCTCACCTTTGCTTTTAGTCCCTTAGGAAAGCTAGAAGTAACTGTGACACTGGAGTTTCATTTCAGAAATCTGATGCTTTGATTCTGCTGCCTCTCTGAGAGAAGAAATGTTGTTTCAGATCATCACAAAGGAAATGCCATCAAAAATGTTGAAGAAAATGGATATAGTAGTAGTGCAGATAAAACAAAAAGTTTCAATTAATTATTGAATTACTGAAATGTTCTAAATATTTTTAAAAAACATTAAGAAATAAAAAATCTTTCATATTTTTCAGACTTTTTTTTCTGACTCTTATTTTTTTTTGTGAACAAAATTTCCTGAAATCACTATGAATCACCAAGTGGTTCAGCTGGCAAAAATCCACATTCTCCTGTACAAAATGCATTTTGAATTACAGTTGTAAGCAGTAAAATTCTTCCTGAAGTTCATATCTGTAAGTTCTGCCTTTGAATAATGTGAGATTTAAGCCACAGTTCAAGACAAATGGGAAATCCAGATTGAGTGATAGATTAGAAAGATGGGGATTAAATTAGATGTCTGCATGACACACTGCAGAGCAAGTGTCTGGGAGCCACTTCCACAAGCAAAAGCAGTAATGAGAAGTTACTGTTTCTGACCAACTTATTTTAGAGAGGCAGTTTGCAGCAAAACCCAGCAAGAGGTTGTGGTGCACTTTCCTCTCCTCAACTTCTACATTACTGAATTCCTCTTCGCTGAGACGAAGATTTCCGTTTTGTGATATTATTTGCTATTAATAATTGCTTGTGTGATTATGGTGTTTGACCCCGCTTCTGCCCTGAGCTTTGTACCATGTCAGAACAAGAACACAGTCCTTGCCCTGCAAGAGCATGATCTACATCTAGAACAGCAGCACAGCGCTCCTGGCCCACTCGAGGAAAGGAAGGAGGCTCCTCCATGCCCAGTGCCTGAAAAACTGGCCCTGAATACGTCTTTATCCCTTGAAGACCAGTACCAACTGCTTGTTGGTGTCTTGCAGAAAACCTTGCAGAAACTGTCTCTGGGTCTGGATTGTTTTTTATTTCATTTTGGTTTTAGTTATTCTTACTGGAGGACTTGAGCATTGTGACGGGGAATGTGGGTACAAGTCCTAGAAGAATAATGCATGCAACATGAAGTGAAAAACCACCCGGCCTCCTGTTTCCCCTGGGTAAACCTGTGATTTCTCCCACCTTCCTGAGTTGCAGTTTCATGCAATGTTGTACAGCCTGCTGCCTCCTTAAATCATTCCTGCTGCAGTATCGGACACTGAGCACATCAGTCAAAGAGCAGGAAGTTTTTAGGCTTCCAGGTCCACATCCCAAGGAGTTAAATCTCTGAGAGGAAGGAATGGCCTGGGTGTTCCCTCTGGGTGCTCTCCTGGAGCAGCCTGTTTGGAGGGATGAAATAAGGCTGGGTATGTAGCAAAGGTTTCTAGTTTCACTGCCAGTCCTGTTCTCCCAAACTCCTAGTTTCTCCCTTCCAGCTTCTCACATGTCTACCAAGTGCTCAGATAAATGTGATATACTGACACTTGACCAGGTTGAGAGGAAATCCCATCACCAAAGACAAGATCTGACTTCTTAAACTAGGGTCAATGATGGACGTTTCCAGAAGGCATTTCATCCTACTTATTCTAAGTACAGTTCAGTTGATATGGTTCAGTTGATCAGGCTGGGCTCTGTTGCACTCCGAAAGCACTTACTCCACAACTACAGAGGAACTTACAGAACCAATTTTTAGACAGATGAAGTGACTTGAAACCCACCCTCAAAATTTGTTTATAAAGCATCTGTGAAATATGAGATTGGCATATTTACGGTTTGGATTGTGGAGCCAGAACAGGGTGTGATAGTTACCTATGTTGATTCCAAAAGTACTAACCTGTCCTTGAGCCTTTATATTTTTCTTATCATCTGCAGTGTTTCTGATTTGTGTAGTAAAAATCCAAAGAAGCATCTGCCAATTTCAGAAAGAATCTTACTTATATATGTATAGCCACGCTTCACAAACGGCAGGTCTCCGGAAGAGGCAGAAAAGGGAAGACTGAAGCTGCCTCAAGAAAGAGGGCAACAGGGGATTTTTAATAATTTAACAGTGACCGGAGTGTGAGCTTACCGGGTTATTTCTACACAGGACATTGAACATAAATATGAAAACATTATACCTTTCAGCATCTTGCTCTCTGAGCTGAACCAAAATGAATAATTTAGTAAGCAAGGTGCCTTGGACTTTTTGCCAGGGGTTATGGAGCTTGGTCGCAGCAGAGCAGCACAGCAGCCACATCAATGTACCCAAGCTGGGTTTTACCTAGTGGGCCCAGCTGCCACCAACCAGGAAATTGCTCAGAGCTCGGTACAGGCTGCAAACCTGGCGTGAGAATTTGCAGAAGTGCAGCTTGCAGAAGGGCAAGGGCTCAGCAGAGCCTGCCTTGGCCTCCTTCTGCTCAGCTCTGCTGGGAGCAAGGTGCTCAGCTCAGCAGGACCCTACCCCAGCCAGGGACTGTCTTGGTCCTGTCGGCTCTCAAGGCGATTGTTGAACCCACACAAGGACTTGTTGAGGTTATCAAACCCAGGGTTGGTTCTTAAAGCATCAGCAGCTCCACAGATGGGTATTTTGAAGTTCTCTGCTCAAGAACGTAGGGTTGTATGTGTTGGGCAGATCTGGAAGATTCTGCTTAGATTTTCGTCAGTGGCTCCTTCATGAATGCAGTAGAGTAAAATTTTGCTAATATGTAGCGATAGGACATATTAGAGTTTGAACTTAGAAAAATGTCTCCAGAATTGTTCAGGAAAGGGGCAAAATGTTTCCTCTTTTGTGAGGCAAGGAAGCAAAAAATGAAGAACTTGGGGAGACACCTGTCATGAGCAGAGCAGATGAGCAGGCAAACCAGGGGATCTTTCTGCTGAGAATTGACCCAGGATGTGTTTTCAATGAGATGACCAGATTCAGCAGGTTTCTATAAGGAAATGCCTGTCATATCTGCATCTGTCAACTGTCCCATGACTTCAGGATGCTTTTTATCTTAGAGCCAAGAAAATTACAGTGATGGCAAAGCATTTGGTCCATGAGCCAGGAATCTATGGAGCATCTCAGGTCTGGATACTAAAGGCCACCAAAAAAAAAAAAAAATCTCTGTGAAACATTTTATCTAGTGTCATGGAAAATGATGGTACGTTTGTGCTCTTAGGCAGCCTTTCAGCATTGTTATTGGGTTCATAAACTCTTGGAGATTGGTGCTGACAGAAAAAAAAAGGAAAAAAAGTTGTTAAATGAATATGTCTTTATGAGGATTTGCAACTTGCTTTGCGTGGGTCAGTAAAACAGTGAGAGTGGAAAAATATTTATTTTCTGTCAAGGCAAAATTAAAACAGGAAAAAAAGAGGTAAAAAATAATTTTTTTTTTTAACCACAGAACTTTCCCCTTTCTTTCCTGTCTTATATTTCGTGAATGAAAGGAGCAAAAGTGAAAACTTCTCTTTAATTTTGCTTTTTCATTCTGTGGAAACTACATATAATAGTGAAATAAAAAGCCAGAATGATTTTAAGAAATTCCTTTTATCTTGTTTTGTTAAAACTCATAAATCTAAAAAGTAATGATGGACAACCATGAAACACCTTTCCCCTTTTTTTTTTCCCAAAAACTTCATAGGAGAAAAATTCTGATCAGCTCTAGAAAAGAACATGATCGAACAGGGCAGCTGATTTGTCTTTCAGGCACAGACACAAAAATATGGACAGGTTTATATATAAATATACATACAGTAACTAAAACCTCAAATTCAAATACACCTGAGCTTTGGGGAAGTTTGTATATTCATTCAATCTTTGTGGCTTAGGTTCATCTGTAACAGAAATATTTGCAAATAGACAGAATACTTCCTCTTTAATCTTATCTAGCGATCTGTCTGTTTGACTGGGTTTTTCCTGGAGATGTCCTCAGATCCTGATATCTAAGGGCTGAATAGCTAATTTAAGTCAAGATCGTACTGATCTTCAGAGATCTTCCTCTTCGCTCGTTTGCCATGAGCAGTTGCTTGTTTTTAGCTCTCTGCAATGAAAGACCCATCAGCTTCACAACCAGGACAACAGCAGGTTTTGAGTGCTGGACACTTGCAGACTATTGCCAGGATGCGCAAAGTGGCTCTGGGCAAGATGCGAGTTGTTAGTTAGCTTGGCGCATCCATGTCCTTGGAGCACCCCAGGCATCCCTGGCAAGTAGGATGGGTCACCTCCTGCTAAGGGCTCCGCTGCCTTCGGTTAATGCACTCATGCAGGACAAGAAGAAGTTAATGAGGTTGTTTGGTTGCTGTTCAGACCAAATATTGCTTAGACAACTACTTTGCATTTTGAGCAATTTATTATGTTCCTCACCTGTGCCGGTAATTACAATAACTGGCGATTTAGTGCACTGGGAAATGTTCCAGCTTGGAACTGCCACACAGCTTGGCTTGAGAAAACGAGGGTCTTTTTGTCCAGATTTCCATTGTGCACATTCTTGTCTGTGTGTCTTTTGTCACTTCCCTGAGCATTTTATCCTGGGCAACTTCTCACTGCTTCAGATTCTCTGCATTCCCTGTGTGAGACCTCACCAATTTCTGCAAGTGTTAATGTGGTTATTGGGTGAGAGGAGGGGAGCGAGCACATCTGAAAGGAATGTAAGAAATAAAAACAATTTTATTAGCATGACCACAAAACTATTTTTTAATATATGCAGCCATTTACAAGGAGGAAATACACAAACAGAAAAACCCACAGAGGAGACATGGTCAGTACCAGCGAGCACAGCAAACTGTCACAGCTCATGCTGGCAGCTTGGAAGCTTTGCACACAGTCTCTTTCCTCCTTCTTGACTCCACCATCAGGTCTCAATGGCAAACACCAAGCCCCAAGAGTACCCTGAGGTGATGGAGAGCCCGGCATTAAGGCGGTGGGGTGCCAGACAAGTCCTGCCGCGGTGCTAGCGATGACGCCAGCTGGGTGAGGGCCCGAGCGATGACGGAGAGGTGGCTGTTCATGGTGCGCAGCTCGGTCAGGATGTCGCTCACGTTTGCAGACGCCTGCTCCGAGCTCGGAGGCACGCCGTGGGATGAAGAGGAGGAAGCGGCCTCGGGAGCCCTGTCTTGCATGGGTGCTGCTTGGTGGTCCTCCTCCTGGGGTAGCTGGGGGGATGTGCTGCAGCATTGCTTCACGTCATCCAGGGAGACCGTGCTGGCAGGTGGCTGCTCTTCCTCCTTCCCACGGATGGTGGTGATGGTTGCCGAAGCAAGGAAGGGCAGCCAGTTGATGAGGGTGGCACTTCCAGGTGGGACTACTGGCAAATAAAGTCCAGGGTGTAGGGATGGAGTTGAGGCAGGTGGTGCAGGAAGAGAAGGAAGGTGAATGGTAGCAGAAGAGGACGGTGGGATGGGAGACAGTTTGGGATGCAGAGCTGCGACACAAGCAGGTAATGGTGGTGAAAATGATGCAGTACCAGGGTCAGAGGAAGAGGAGGGTGACGCTGAAGCTGTGAAAGGCCCAGGTTCTTCAGAAGCCGGTGGTGATGTGACAGCAGATGGAGCATCAGGCGTGCAAGGCTCAGAGTCTGCAAGAAAGATAGTTGCGATTCTTGAGGAACACATGTACTATGGACATACGGACAACTGATTTTTGCAGTTTCAGTGAGACTAAACCTTTTTGATGAAAGGGAGAATTTTATTACCTTCTAGTGATACTCTCTGTAGGCTGGCTAGAAAAGAAAAGATATACCTAAGACAGGAGCATGTTTTAGGTAAATGTACAACTAAGAATTGGAGGTATAAAATAAGCTTGCACTATCATTCTTTATAAAACTTGTGCACCGTCTTCACCATTTTTCAGGTTGACATTACATAGATATATATAAGCTAGCCTGAATTACCTACTGTGAAGTCCCAACCAGCTACAGAACTCGATGATAGTGACCTAACTCACTCATTCATGAGGATGATTAAGGGACTGCAGCATTTGTCATATGAAGAAAGACAGTTCTGAACTCCCCAGTATAAGAGGGACATGGAACTTATAGAGAGGGTTCAGTGTAGAGCGATGAAGATGATTAAGGAACTGGAGCATCTATCTATAAGGTAAGATTAAACAAACTGGGCCTGTTCATATTGGCGAAGAGAAGATTTAGAAGAGATGTTATCAATATGTATAAATACCTGAGGGGAGAATGATGGGGCCAAACACTTCTCAGTGGTGGTCAGTGATAGGACAAGGGGTGATGGATATAAATTAAAACACAGGCAGTTCCATCTCCACGTGAGGAAGAACTTCTTTCCTGTGAGGGTGATAGAGCCCTGGCAAAGGCTGCCCAGAGAGGCTGTGGAGTCTCCTTCTCTGGAGATCTTCCAAACCCACCTGGATGCCACCCTGTACCACATGCTCTGGGTGTCCCTGCTGGAGCAGAGGGTTGGACTAGATGATCTCTAGAGGTCCCTTCCAACCTCAGCCATTCTGGGATTCTGTGATTCAAATCTCCTATACAGATGTGAGGGCTGGCTCCCAGAGACAAAGCTAATCACTCCATAGTGGCTCCCAGATTTGGTGCTCTGTCTAGAATGGATCAATCTACACCAGAAGTAGCAAAAACTGGTTAGTGTATTAGACTGTCAACAATTTTATTTTTTGCTTTGAGACATGACAGGATTTACCCAGTTGAAACTGGTTGTAGATTCCTGCCTGTAGATGTTTAATGGCCTCAGATATAAAAAAACAACAAAGAAGAGACTGAGCAAGAAAGTGTTGACGCTCTGCATCCTGGCTTGACACCCATCCCAATCGGCAGGCAGTCCAGTGGAGCTCATTGAATGTCCACTGAAGCCATTAGAAAGACTTTTGTTTGTACTGAGTCCCACATATACGGCGTAGGACAATGTAGCAGCTTCTGGGGAACATGCAAGTCTTGAAGAGCCAGACTGCGGTTCAAGGTCTTGTATCCATTGCTGCCTAGTTGATAAATACATTAAGGTAAGGATGATCCTGTTTTTATAATAATTTTGAAAGCCAGAAACATAATAGGAAATATCAGCCTTTCAACAGTTCAAAAATCTGGATAAGTGGAATTGCTAAACCGTGCCGAGAGTCTTTATTTTAGCTTTGGGAACACATTACACAGAAGGTGGTGAGATGCTACAAGAACGGTCAGCCTAAGACAGATGGGTTTTAGAACTACTTCTGCTGCAATTAAGTACAAATTTTAAGGCACTTCTGTGGATACAAAGACACAAATTAATAGATTTATCCAGGTTAAGACAACCTAAAGAAAGCCAAATAAAGAGGTGTTAACACCATACCATTATTATTTCTGGCATCTAAAAAATCTGGTGTTGTGAGAAATCCATTTTCCTTACAAGCTGCTTTGCTATTCTAGATAGCAAAATGAAACTGAATCAAAAGAAAATGAAGGTTTTCCCTGTCATTGCTATTACAAAACCAATTAGCCATTCAACCGACAATAGTCCATCTTTGTTCCACATGAGACCACCATGTTTTTCCTAACCAAACACATATGCTGGTTGAAGGGGATTATGACACAAAATTCAGCATGCCCTTATGTCATTGAGATTTTTATGGAAAGTTACTGCAGGTTCCTTGAAACAGTTTCCTTCCTTTGTTTATTGGCTTTCTTCCCAACACAAAGTCCCTTCCTACAAAGACGCTCAATCCGTGTTCGCTAAAGGTGGGTTGAGGATGCTGGATGTTGGTTTTCCAAAGTGTTATTGATTGGCTTTGGGTTTTTGAAAACAAAAACAAAAATAAAGCAGAGTTCAAATCCAGGTTCTGTCTCCATCCAAACCACCAAAGTTTGCAAAGGGTAAGATGAAAGGTTCAGGTTTGGCTCAACTGTAGTGTTAACCAAAACAGTGTTTATGGTCCATATATAGCATGGCCAATCCCCATCTGCACTGGCCAAACAAACCAAATTAAGTGTAATGTTTTTCCATACATAGGAGAGCAGAGGAAGCTCAAGAAATCTTGAGGTAAACTTGTTTAGCAGCATGACAAATAATAAATAACTTTTAAATGGGTAATCGGTATAAAAATACAAGTAACTAATGCAGACAAAAAGTACAGACAAAAATCTGGTCACCAAAGGCTCTTCTTTTTAGCTGTAATCTTTCCAAACATAGCATGACTTCCCTATCAGAAGCCACAGCCTTGTCATCTCTCTAATCCTCCGTTAAGATTTATTTATGCAATGTTGCCTTTTAAACACACCTCGCGCAGCTTGATCAGGCTCCCATGCTTCCATCTAAGAAATTCCATATGGGAGCCTGGGCATATGTGCAGGACATATCCAAGACATGTGGAACTTATTGCACCACTCAGATTGGCTGCCTGGTATGCACAGCCAAAGCGACTGTTTATCTGGATGTGATCTGACCAGGCTGCTCAACATCTGAAGGCTAAACTCACAACCCAAGTCACAGAATAAGAAATTGCTGGGTTGGAAAGGACCGCTGGAGATTTAGGCCAAACCTCACCCTACTCCATGCAGGGTCAACTAGGGTCAACTGTTTTTTCTCCATAGATAAAAATCCAGGGCTTTCAAGAAAACCCAGGAATACAGAGGTCCTAAGCACGATGAAGCATGATACAGATGAGATATTTACTTCCCATGCATGACAGGATAATTCAATGTTTTTTACTTCCTCTTTGATTTTTCTTGTTTCATTTATATGTTGCATCTTATGTTTATTTTTTCTTTTTTTTTTTTGGCACATTCCCAGCAGACAATATTCTCAATGGGAGCATCCAGGTACACACTCATTCCTAAGGGAGGAAACAGGGGAATAATCAAATAATTTCTCTATATCACCTTCCAGACAGATAATTAGCTAAGTGAGGCTGGGTAGATGCCTGCAGAGAAGAAAGATACTGAAGGTTCTGAGGTTCACTGGCCTTCTGGAAACACAACAACCTGCTTGTGCTTGGTCTGCAAGAATCCTCCTGGACATAAAGTCTACAGAAGTAGGTGTTACATCCCCCACATACAAAGACTGACTGTTCAAGGTAGGTTTGTAGCTTGGAAAAAAAATAGTTCACTGCCTAGGGAAAATAGTCTAGCACCCAGAAACCTAGGTTGGAGATCCAGCTCATTGCAATAACTGAACTGGAAATGTGTAGTGAAAAAAGGACTGAAAGCATCTACATTTGCTTGGTGCTGTGTAATGGGAAAGTCCTCAAAGGGAGGGCTTTGACACACAAGTTGTCTCTGAACAGCTTTAGAGTCACTTATTCCCATTGAGGGCCCAGGGAGCTTCATCCTTTAGGAAGATCAGTTACTGAGAATGGGATTCATGTCATCTTTAGCTCAGCAGTCTACAGTACAGATATTTACGTCTCATACAGGTCCCTAGTCTTTCCTTTAGAGTTAATGGATTAAATAGACAGGTCTAGTGTCTAACACCCCTCATTCTAAGGCAGCCTTCTGCCAGCAGGTCAGATGAATGACACCTTTATAGCTAGAATTACAAATGTGAATGTCCCCATCTCTTTGCTGACTATGAATGAAAACGAGGTTAATTTAGGACAACTAACTTGAATTTGAATGTTTTGCACTGGTAGTACCTAAATTTAAAAGTAGAAATCCCACCTCAGGTGCCCAAAAATAAGGTGGGTGCCCAGCTTAGAAACAGTGGAGGCCTGATATTCACTGCCCTGATCTACAGCAGATCTCTTGAATAGAAAGTGACTGCATGTCTGCGTTCCCCATCTGCAGGTAATAAGGGAATACTTCTATGTTCCCACCTGTGAGAGGACTTTGGGATATTAAATACTTGCAGCACTGGAAGTAGATAGGTGTAGTAGGTGATATGGTAGTGAGGGAGAGCGCAGAGCAGCACCTTCAGAGCAGAATTTCCTGGTGTATTTCCTGCCCATGATGACGGATGTTAGCAAAAGATTAATGAGTAGGACTGTGAGAATGGGGAAATTTTAAGTTATTTTAAAGGCATTTGTCTGTATGAGAAGAGCACGAACTTATCTTTTCAGTCAGTCTTGGCTATCTTAGCTGCTTTTGTTTGGCTGATGATTTTATCATCTGCCTTGCAGTCAAATTTCTGCAGACTCTGATTTCTTAGTCTTTTGTCAGATAACAGGGGAAAGGTCTATGAACCACAAGGAAAAAGCAAGGGCATGATTTTCCTCTGACCAGCAGAGTGCATAGGATTCTGCTCCTCTACCATTTAGTTGGTATCCAGCACAAGCCACTCATTGGAGCTCCATCAGGGTAAGAAGGACCTTCTGAGACAACTCATCTCAACATAGTGAGTCCTCCTGAAGCGTGGTAGAACCGTGCTGTGGAGTGTCCCTTTCCCATCAGCATTTCTTGTGGGACCTGGTTAGTTAGCTCAGATTGACTAACAACTAACTCATAAATGGCCAAAGTCAGGTGGGCTAGATTCCTCACTTTGTGTATGGATCTAGCAAGTAAATTGCTAACAAATCAGAATAGTAGGTGGGCTGTATTACCTCTTCAATCACTAAGTGTAGAAATTTGTGATGACAGAAGGCATGATAAAAGCACGGGCATAACAAGGTGCAAGAGAGTGGAGCCTCCGGCCTCTACAATGCTTCAAGACATGAGAAGGAGGTTGAGGAGGTGATTGAGTCAATCCTGAACAAATGACTTTTTTCAGTGATAAGCATAGTAAGATGCTGAAATGTCAGGACATTTAACCACATTTAACGCTGGGGCAACCTACAGGAGGCCTTTGTGCACTGTGCTTTGGGCTCGAGCTTATCAAAAGGCTTTAAGCCTGGTGGCGGCTGCGTGTGAGCGGAGTGCGTGCATGCACTCCCACTTGGTAGTGCAGCTGCTTCCCAAGAAAGTCTAAATATACTCCTGCCTCCTCTTTCTGGTAAGAAGTGAAACTCAAGTCCTAACAGCTTGTGGTAACTGACAGTCTGATAACAACATTTACACAAGGAAGGGGCTTCTTCTTGGTCATGGACAAATTCTGTCTTTGGGATCTGCATGTGGCCTCTCCAAAAGCTATCCCTCCTGTGCACCATGCGGGTTTGTTGGGATGCAGCGCAATATTGCACCCCACTACTGCTCTGTAGTTGAGTTTAGAAAGCCTTTGAGCTGGAATTCAAGTTTAGAAGGGATTAAATTAAAGTTAAAATTAAATCAAATTAAATCAAAATTGCAGCATTGGATAAATGCATTACTAGACTTGGCATTAAAATAGGTCAGAGCACTCCAGGGTCTGTGTTTGCATATGTGTGATTTCAGAAACTGAATCTGGTTCTAGATATTGCATCTAGCACCTGTTTCTACAAGAATCCAACCAAATACAAGCTTTTCTCTGAATGCTCATGTAATTTTGGGTGAAGAGCTTATAAATGCATATAAAATCCACAAAATCCATAAAAGCATTAATCAAGGTTACCCTTAATCACTTTCAAACAGAATAAATTAGTTATATCCCAGAAATCCATGCTCTTCTCTGCATATATGGAAATATCCCAAAATATCCTATGTACCAAGATAGTGCAATATGCAAGGAAAAAATATGTAATATGAATAAATTATAAATTAAAAAAATATAATTAAATATGCCTACTCAAATTTAGGGGTCTTATACAAAATATCACTTTTAAAATCTGCATCAATATATCACAACGGTCAAAAGAAGTCTTACTGTTCTAGTTTTGAAACGGAAATTCACCCATTACTTCCACAAAAAAAAAAAAAAAAAAAAAATATTTTTGGAAAAAATTTTATTTTACTGGAAATATGCTGCAAAGGACCACATGACAAAGCCTGTTCCAGAGCCAAGACCTGTCACCAAAAGTACCCTGACTCTGTCTCTACTTTCAGATTAAAAAAACTACTGATTGAGTCAGTCCAGCAAGGACCTTTTTCTGTAGTTCTTTCACTTTTTAAGCAGTCTTTTAATAAGCCACTCACTGCTACAAAGATTATTTTGCTTGTGAACTTTGGAGCAATAGAAACCTTTCTGATTTCATAAACTTGTGCATCTCCTGGAATTCTGCTTTTACAAATTGTGGTCGGTTTCTGGACCTGTTTCTCTTCTTTCAGGTACAATATACTAGGCCTAGCTGGACTGTGCTTTATGTGACTAATCACATTATGACTCCTGTGGAGTTGCGCTGTTTCAAAATTTCTTGAGTAATAGTCTGTTATGAGTACATACTTATTCCCATGTCATGCGAACAAATTTGTTCTCACAGTTTGTCATGGACCATCTGCTGTTTCATCTTTGCTCCTGGCTTATTTTCAGTGAGATTTTATTCACTCCCTGACAAAACGTGCATTTTTTTACTCATTTGGGACTAACTTTTCCAAGAACCTGAGGTCCTTTTCTGACACAAAGGCAGATTTTTTGAAGTGCACTGCAGCTTTGGTTATTTCTTACAAAAGAGGAGATGCCCTGACATCTCTGTGGAGGAGGAACTAGAAAGGTAATGGTGCTGGGCAGTATTTGCTCATGGTATTTGTTGCCTAACACATTTTTTCCCCATTCTGCTCAAAGTGCTATCCAGATGTGGCTCACACAGGCTGCGCTTCATGATGGCCAGGTTGAAATAGATGAAAGGCCTTGAGAGATGTACACAACAGAGCCAAGAGAAAAGCCCTGTTTCACCCTCTCCCCATCAATAGACATCGCCAACACAACCCTCTTAAGACTTTCTTGACCACACTGCTCTCTAATTCTTCTTCTTAGATGGGGGAAATATGTATCCTCACACTACAGGTATAAGATACAGCAGAAAAATGTGCTGTGTGTACTTGGCCCTCACTGATGAGGACCTCATCTGCTGTCCACCTGCCTGTGATCTCCTTCCCAGCAACTTGCTCAGATGGAGAA
>JAWLRI010000412.1:4209647-4227963 GCA_034781795.1 Crypturellus tataupa
TTCCCTTCCCTTCCCTTCCCTTCCCTTCCCTTCCCTTCCCTCTTACACAGCAGATTTTTGAAACTAACTACTCAGACACCATTTTCTTCAAATCCATCCTGGATTTACAGCCTGTACCTCTTCCAGTAGCATTTCCCAACACCCATGACACTAGAACAAGCCAGTGAGCAGATGAAACCCAGTAGGTAGTAAGAGACACAAAAGGGGCCCAACTGTGAGGCAACAAGGAATATTATAGAAACAAAAGTCATACTAATACTAAGGCTTTTTCTTTGCTGCGTTGAGATTAGTTTAATTTCTTTATCTATGTGCTCCACAGCTTTCAAAGCAAATGCAAATGTTGATTAAACAAATGTAGTAATCCACTCTTTTTTCTTTTTTTTCCAGGAAAAGTACGAGACATACCATCCAGTGTTATGGGTTTTGTACCCAATGAGTCAAGCCTGGAAATTCAATATACATGAGTCAAAGAGATTTCAGAATCTGACAAAGTGTCCAGCTAGGGCACTGCTCAGCCAGCAGTGGACAGACCTCTATTATCCATATGGTTCCTCTTGGGCTGACTACTGGAACAAACTACATCCAGTCTGGATTATCCTGAACTTGTGTTAAGTTTTAAGTGAGATATTGTCCCTTTCTAAGGCCTGTCTTTCCCAGCGTACGTTACTGTCTAACTGCCACAGCACAAGGCTTCTGCTAAGTCTCATAACATGTATAAAAATTTTATACCATAGCAGACCAATATTCCAGAAGTCCTTATCCACTTCTCAAGCTGGAAACTCAGTATGTAAATAGGCGGGAGGATTTAGAAGAGTTTCTTGTCCTACATCGAGCAGGACAAAGGCTGTTTATCTTCCTTGGTGAGCAATATTTAGGTGAAAACCAGAGAGACTGCGCAGGAGGCCATCACTAGATGCACAACAGAGCACTTCTGCAAGATTAGTTTGACTGTTTCACTAACCTAAAAGTTTGCAGCCCAAAACCTGTTTGTCAAGCTGAAGGTGGACATTTTGGCTGTGCAATGAAGAGTCCCTAGGTGATCTGAAGATCAGGGGAACGATCTTGCCATAAGTATATGTGAAAAGTTGAAACTAACTCACAGATTCCATTAAATTTTCATATATTTCCCAGTATGTTTCAACCCCAGAGGGATGGTGCCATTTTTAGGAAAAATAATCTTGTAACAAAAATCCCCTGAAACTGCACAGCCCGAGGTGGTTTTTTTCTCTTTTTCATACAACGAGGAACCACATAGGCTACATCTACCCTACAAAGTTAATCTGAG
Organism: Crypturellus tataupa; assembly: GCA_034781795.1. Lineage (NCBI taxonomy): Eukaryota > Metazoa > Chordata > Aves > Tinamiformes > Tinamidae > Crypturellus > Crypturellus tataupa. Next base: position 4,210,933 of record JAWLRI010000412.1, read on the forward strand.
TGGCAGATATCCACATCTGAACACCTGAATTATGCCAGTCTGGACATGAGTTATTTCCCTGAATGACCCTACTGCATCTTAGTTGTTTCTGAAGTTACCCAAGTGTTGGGAGAGTTGGAGGGGAGGAGGCATATCTCATAATTCTTTGTATTTAGATACTCTGGGACTCTTTCCCAATATCTTGTGTCAGATGTGGGAGAACTTGTTTACTCCAAAGAAAAGATTTAGAAAGGCTTTCGGGAAAGTCCTAAAAGATTAGACTCACTCATAATCTAATCTGGGTCCTCACTGCAAAGTGGATGAGTGCCAGCCCATGGTCGGACAGGACCCTCCTCAGGTCTCCTGACCTGGACTGAAACCATCTCCAAGTTTCAGTGAAGTTTTTAAGATGTGGACAGTGCAGAGTCAGTGCCCTAAAGATGTACCTTTTGCTCTAGCTTGCAGATATGCCCAGGCAAATGTGGCAGGAGTCATGGAAATGCTGTCTTCACAAAGACGTTTTGTCTCCAAAAACATTTTCATTTTACACCCAAGTCTAGCCGGAGGTGAATTCTTTTGTTTAATGAAGAGCCACAGCTCCTTTGGAACAAAATGTTCTCCTGTAAGCCGAGTGAGCCTCTGGTTTTATTGAAGAACAGTCCTGCAGACCAAGACAATGCTGTACTTCACTACCCTTTTTGAATTACCACTCTGTCATTTCCCAGGGGAATATGATCGGCCGACCACTAGAGTCTGCTTTAAGATCTTATGCCCGATCTAAATGAGACAGAATGAAGCCCTGGAGAGATTTCAACCCTTGCTTTGTTGAAACAACATTGCTTTGTTTGGAATGCATTTGCCTTTGTAGTAGGGAATGAAAATGTAACCCAGTGCCCAGTTTTGAAATATATAAATATAGTGTCCAATATGCTTTTTGAAATGTAACGTGCATAAAGAGATCCATAGAATATGCTTTCATTCCTATGCAGCCCTTTTCCTCCAAGATCTTCAATCAGATTTGAAACTTTCAAGCCTTAAGCCTTGTGACAGCTCAGTAAAGGACAAATATATCATTTCTGTTACAGGCTGGCACAGCAACCCAGTTTGGGATTCTGTAACAGACTTTGAAATGAAACCAAGACATGTGCTGCAACATTAAACTCAGCCTTCCCCTCATTCTAGTTAAATTCCACTAGTCATCAGGCACCCAAATGTATGTGATGCCTACTCAAACTGCAGTCAGGGGCACTATCACTTGGTTCCTGGGTTGGCTTCATGCTTTACTTTATTATCTTCAGATTATAATCTGATCAGGTTTAAGGATGTAGTCCACATCACTTCATGGTTGAATTTGGGGTTGTCAACACTTGGACAGCTGAGATGATTGTGTCTTCTGACTGCCCATTCTCATAAAGTCACTATCTTCTCCATGCGCCCTTGGGGCACCGACTTCATGAACCCAAGGCCCTTGCTATGGTATAAACTGTCTTGCATGATACTTTTGTCAGCAAGCAGCCTGAGAATTCAGGGTGCATGACAAGGATGGAGGGATAGCACTAGAGGCTTCCCATGTCCCCATCCCTCCCCACTTCCCACCTCGCGTTCCCCTAAATAGAGGACTGCAGAAGATGTCAAGCCAGTCGAAAAGCAAACAAATATGCCCGCATAGCAGAGACAGGAGCTCTCTTGTCTTCATCAGAGTTCACATCCTTTGAACAGTGCGGGTACTAATTCCTGTCTGATATTTTGGGATGTGTTGGGTGGGCTTAGACACTTCCACCGGGTGGAGGGAGGCATCGCAACAGGACATGAAAGAGTCATTCAGCCACTCCTTGCTGTGAGTCAATATTTACCCAACATCTCTGAGTCTCGGGGAGGGCTAGTCCCTCTCCAGAGACACATTCCCATCCTCCTGAGAAAGGTACCCGGAGCCGCGAGCCTGGGGAGGTACTGGAGGACATCTTCTGGGAGAAGGCCCTTTTTTTCAGGCTGCATTTTGGCTGCAAATGGGTGTGCTGTGACTGTCTCCTTTTCACTCTTTTTTGTTTTTGCCTTTTTTTTTTTTTTTTTTTCTAATTGTAGTCTAGAGTCTTTCCTTAATGGGACAGAAAAGTCTTTGAGACTGGAAATGTGCTCTTCTCTTTGTTTCTGGTAAGACATAACACTGGCCTCGTGGGACTGCACTCCAACAGGGATATTTTAGTTCTGCCTGGCTCGCGTTCCGCCTGGCCTGCGGTCTCATTGCTATTTGTCACTGGGACGATACGCACAAGGGAACCGAGACTGCCCTCACGGCTGTTCCTCTGCTAGGCTGGAGCCCTGAATTTGGCCGTGCTTCCCAAGTGTTTCCAGGAGGCAAACAGCAACACTGAATTCAGCGATTTCAGTAGACTCCTTGCTTACATTCCTAATGGCTTGTGCTGTGCTGCTTCGTCTTGTTCTCCGTGTTAAATACATTATTAATCTTCACCATTGAGGTAGCTGTTTTGCTACTCCTATAGAAAGAGCAATTTCAGATGTGACTGGATAGAGATAACCTTCTGGTCCATCCTATGAGCTCAGTGAAACATCAGATGCTCATATAACCTGGTGCAGAAAAGGCATAATTCCACTGGCACTGGTGTCATTACGCCAGTGAAATAAGCCTGTAGGGTGGGTTTTTTTCCTTTTTGTTGGGGGGTGGGTGGTGGTGGAAAGCATGCTGACTGCAAAACCACAGAAAAATTATTTTTAAATGAGAAAAATCTCTTTAAGACAGATCAGTCCCTCAAAAAAAAAGAGAGACAAATGGAACAAAATGCTGCAGTTCAGAAAGTCCTGTGGTATTTGGGAAATGGGGCAAGTTTGCAGCAACAGAAGGAGTAAATAACTAAAGTTGGTACAGCTGCAGAGGGAGAAAGACCCAGAAATGAAATAGTTTATGAACTGCATTATCAAAACTTGTCATAGCACATGAGATGAGATTATAGAAGCAGGTTTATTCTCAGCACACGCATGGAAAAATGTAAACCTCAGTAAGAACCACTGAGTAAACCTGAGAAAAGAAAATGACTGTTCCTGGAAATGTGAAGAGGATGGTGTCTGTCAATTAATGAAATGAGAAGTCACCATTTGCAGTGTGGTGCACGGCAAAGACACAGACTGATTCAGTCTGAGGAAGGGGACAATTTCTCTTTCCTCAATAAAGAAGAACAAAATTTTGTTCTTTGCTTCATGCGCATTTTTTTTTTCGTACATGAAACCTGGTGATTACTGAAAAGAGAAAGTTTGCCCGCGCAAGGGGTCACGATTACTCATGCCCCCAGGTTCCAGTTTGCCTTCAGGTTTGTTGATTTTGATGACAAGCCTTTACCACTCAGCTTCTTAATCATGTCAGCAGTTTTCCCAAGGCCCTGGTGAGGGTTTTTTCTGTTGCACTGCACAAACCGGAGAGCTGCTCAAGCCAAAAAGCATTGATCCAGATCGGACTCCTGACTTTAAGCAGCCTCATGGTTTGACCACGTTTGGATCCAACCTCACGATTTGGATTCATCTCTAATAAAAAGATACAGAAAGCTCAAATAATGTCTTTTAATGACAAGAGGAAATTATTTAAGGGCAAAATATACACACTCTGTCAGGGAGAGTTTCTGTAGATGCCAAGAAACTTCTCTTATTCCTATGGGAGCTGCTTGCTTTACTTAAGGGACTGCCTTAAAAAAATGTGGGGGATTTCTGGCAGCATCAGGAATCTTCAGCATGCCAAAAGGAAGAAAGACCAAAGGGTCAGCTGCCTTGTAAAAGGAAGGCTGCTTGATTAGCTTTATGGAAAGAGATGAACTGTAAAAAGACGGCATTTTGTCTACAAGAAGACGCGAGAGTCAGGAAGGCAGCCAGCTGGGTAGTCTGCGCTAACCAAGGCTATTAGAAGACTAAGGTCAGAAGGAGCCTGGACGCCACCAGGAATGCAACGAGAGACAGTCTGGCGAAGCGGCTACGGGGAAGAGCCGAGGGGTGGCTGCCGACAACCGAAAATGAGTCAACGAGCAAACATATGAACGACCCAGTGTTAGAAGGGAAAGTATGAAGTCTTCTGAGGTGAAAAGCAAAGATCCTGTTTCTCTCTATACATGTGTTCTATATGTTTATAGTGGATATATGTATATATATATATCTACTCTATCAGCGGTGAGACAGAGTGACAGGAAGCGCGTTTCAAGACAACGTTGATGCTTGTTCTCTCAGAGGGCATTGAAGAAGTCTATAAAACTCAGCAAATGACTGTGAGCACCCCAAAGCATCCCTGAATAGCTCTTGCTGCAGCTGATACTGTCAGTGTAATAGAGGCAGAGGACTGGAATAAAATACAGAGTCCGACACATTTTATATGTCAAATGGAGGCACCACACTTGGCCAGTCCTTCTGACATTATAATTAGAGACAGGGCCTGAATTAAAAGTCCAAATGTGGAGCAGTCTGGTGAGTCAGCCAAGACGCGCGCACCAACATTGTCATTATCCTGAATTTTGTCATTTATAAAGTAATCCAAGCACCGCAGTCTTCAACGCATTGGAGTTTTGGGTAGAGAGACAAACCCAAATTTGGTATTTATCCCTGTTCTCCAAGATCCAAATGCAGTGAAGTGTTTAAACACATAGCTGGGAGATTGTAAGATTTTGGAAGCTGCACTTGCAAAAAAAGCTGCCTGAAGCTGAATTATCCACAATAGAGACAAACCTAAATTTCTAGGGGACAGATATCCTCAATTCATCCACCTCCAAGCTGACCTTAGGGAAAAATATCTATGCTTAATTTCCATCTCTGGTTACTGTGGCTCAGATAATAGCAAAACTGTTAGACCAAAAAAACAGCAAACACAAATCTTAACGATGAAACTAATAAAGTGCTTTGAAAACATATAACGAAGCTCCAGCAGGTGTCATTGAGACCTAGTATTTTGGGGTGAGATCTTCCAATCCTGCTGAGCCCTACATGAAACACGTGGTCCAAGTCCCTCCCTCAGGCCTCTACACAGCAGCTTGTGCTAAAGATGGGACACAAAAATCCATCTGAAATGTTCCACACCACATTAATTTCTTAGCTGATGCACCATGACAGAATCAAGTACCTATACGGAGGCAACCGAGCACCTTCCGAAGGCTCACAGTCTCCTTACAGAAGCAGATTCCTTTGCATCCCCAAGCTTCCCGATGCTTCTCGATGACATCCCCCTCAGAAAACATGAAAGTCCTGGTCTTTGCCAGGAAGCAGTTCAATTAAAGGCAAGATTGACTTCATAGCAGAGGAAGTATTATATTTTTTGTCTGTTTATATTTTTGCATCTTTCTTACATGTGTGCTGCAGAGATATTGTATAAAAAGAGCCATTCTAGAAAAACATGGTCCAAAAACATAGGCTTCGCTGCCAGTCACACTTTTATTCTTCCTTCCTCTCTCAATAGCAGCATGTTAGAGGCATGTAAAAACTTTCAAACTTCCCATTTGCTTACTCCAAGCCTTCCAAATGTTTCCGGTTGATCCTTTCCTGGTGCAAGTGGGTGCGTCAGCATTTGTCCTCCATACTTCGTTCTTCTGGATTCCTCTTCCTCCTAGGAGCCATCAACTCCAAATGTTTTGCAGACAAATTTGCAGGCCTCGCTTTGCTAACTTTTGCCAATGTAGCATCTGCTCAAGAGATAAGGAATGTGCGCATTCCTTCTTCCAGGGCTGAATTAAATCCACTTAGCGAGCTTGGAATTTAACATAAATGTCTGGTGAAATCTACAGACACATTCTCACCAAAGTGCAGTAGGGGCTGGATCAGCCCCTGAAGCAGCAAATTTAAAAAATGTCTATGAGATGTGTTGATCAAAGGTGGGCCTGTACGCTTATCTTAGCAACAGTAACATGAAACAGGGTCTAAGCAGTGGTACTTCCAGGCTGCGGGGACGAGCTTCCGCATTTCCTAATGTTGCTGATGTTCCTTACAAGTATACCATGATCTGCTGATAGATAAACAGCCCAAAGGCCATTTTCTGCCATCAGTTACATGTCTACAAGTTTAAAAATGTGCTAGCAAATTAGAGAGGTCAAATTCAGTCAAAAGTCAAGAGGACTGAGAACAGAATTTGGCTTGAAGATGCAAGCAAAACATCTCCCTGATACACACAACACGGTATATTTCCCAGGATTTTGTTCTTTCTACAGAAAGAATCCTTATTTTCCTTAGCCTGAGGATGAAGTTAGATATAGTTTTCTAATTATGTGGAAATGTGGGAAGCTCATGTCATGTCATGAGTCAGCTATATTTTCTATAGATAAAAACCTGCGGTCTGCTGCTGATGGCTTTTCCGTATTATAATGCTCACCTGCAGGATACTGTATATGTAGATGTTAATTTTATTGTAGATAAGAAATATTGTGCCATTTCTTCTGAAAGGTGACAGATGAAAATTCTTGAGCATCAGAATAAGCTTTAGTGGTTAAAAGATAGGCAAACAGAGAGTCGGGAATTCTTATTTCCCAGTGTCTCAGTGATTTGATTGTGTGGACTGAGATGCCTCACTTGGTGCCAGAGTCCTCAGGTCACTGAGAGCTTTTTCTGCAGGAGGACTGGTATTTATTGCATATTTTTGCTGTCACTCAAATCCTTCTTCTCCCCCCACAAAAAAAGAATCCGACAACGGAATAATTCATCTGTACTACTGATGTGTCAGTTATTAACTCCAAGTTGGCAAAACTCATTACAGCTGTTTTTCATAAAAGATATTAGCGAAGTGCAGACCAGATTTGCCACCCTTCTTTTTTGTCAGAAAGCCTTTTGAGGTTTCCCCTGATTGTCCACGTTTTCAGAGATTAGTCTGCTTTTCAGAAGGATTATATGAAGTGAAAGCCTCCCATAGCAGGAGGCGGGATGCAGTGACCCAGAAGGTCTTTCCAATCCTATGTTCCTGGAGGCTCTTCCAAGTCATACCAAAGACCTTACGGCTACTTGTGTGGTCTGAACTTAATACCTCCAATACACACTTCCCATTGAAACCTTTTGTGGCATCCATTTAGCGCCGTCTGGGTAGACACAGGGGAGGGAGCGGGCCCCGATACGGAGGTAAGAGAGAGCACTTGCCACAATAACGATGGAGAGCACCGTTTGCGTTGGCTGACGGCTCAGGAAACTAAAGCGGTCACACATGCCAAGAAACACCTTGACAGGACCAGAACAGCCTTCATATGGCCTGCCCTCTCCAGAAGCATCACTTTTGTTACCACCACCCATTCAGCCCTGGACCTCCCTTCTGAAAGCCAGCAGCTAGTAGCAGTTATGACAGTGGTTTTGTGGTGTAGACACCTGTCCATATGAAACTAATTTGGGACCACCAAGCTCATTTTCTTGTGGCAATTTACCAGCTTGCCATATGGTAATAATTTTTGATAGCCACTGACTTGGACTAGATTAAAATTTACAATACAGTGGTGGGAGATGCTTTGGTCGTGCTGTTACCCAAGCTCAGACCTTACCTAGCTGCAAAGTAAGTAGTAGTGTTGCTCCCCAGTGTTGGAGCAGGTATGTGCTAGAGATTAATTCTGTTGGTCTCACCCTACCTCCAAGCCTATCCCAACTGTAAAAACTAACGGTTTCTGATGTTCCAATGTGCTTTTCCAGCCAAGATGTCAACCGCACGCCACCTCAGAGAAGGCCACAATTCAGTGGTTGCACATCAGACCAATTGGACCATATTTATAAATTGCTTTGATATCCCGGATGAAAGGACAGTATATAAATACCCCATTCATTTAGGTTACATACAGTAGCAGCAAACAGAAAAATCACTGCCCACGAGTTTAGAAGGGCATATTCCTATTTATTAATTGAAGACCACATAAAGAATGCTTGGTTAAAGTGTTCCTTTTGGAGAGGACATTTCAGCGCCAGTCCAGAGAATGAAAACAATCCTGAAAACTTGCACGGGTAAACGGTGTAAATGAAAAGTTTGCACAACTTCTCAAATATAATTGACTGCAAAATGACATGAAAAACTGTTTCTATCCCTGTTTCCTGCCAGTCAATGGGAAGTGTTGGTCCTTTCCAAGGTCAGGACTACACTGAGGTTATCATCCTAGCAAATAACAAGTTTAATTTAAAAAAAGAAAAACGAAGGAAAGGAAAAAAAAAAAGAAGAGCTATACCATGAGCATCAGCTACTCAGAAACTTAAAGAACATCTTATTATTTGGATTCACCATACAGCTATATTTTCTCTATTTTATGGGTATGATGGAGTTTTCTGGATTTCTAGACTTGTATTCTTTACTTCCTTCCCATGTATCTTGGAGATACACGACCCTCTCGGTTTATTTGGGAGATATGTCAAATAAAATCCTTCCTGTCTGTCATTTCAGCATTCAAGCACTGAACAGACACCAATGCATGTTCCAGGGCACATGTCTTTCATATATCATAACCATAAAAATAAATAAATTACAAAGCAGAAAGGAGATAAGGCACAGGTTTAGGCTGCCTTTTGAAGATTTATTAAAACAAACTGATATTTCTTATAATGTGTATGTAACTAGAATACATAATTGACAATGATAATCATTAACAGGTACTAATGTTATTTCAGAACAGAGGACAGAATGAGACAGACTAAACCTCCATGTATGCAGTAGAGGAAATCCAAACTGCGATAATTAAATGCAAATAAAGCCTAGGGGCAAAAATTCCTGTTCTCCCTAAGATAAGAGAAATGTATTTCTACCATCTATACTTCATTTATTTCTCTTGAAGACTCTAATTTGTTTTTAAGCTAATAGATCAAACATTCTTGTCACAGTTCATACAACTGTCTCAAATATGTGAGAAGTACCCGCCAGGCGAGGACCACCAGCAATTTTTATGATTTCTTTACACTACAAATATTTGGCAGAACTGAAATCACCCAATAAAATAAACCTGTGGATTCATCTGCAGTTTTAGACTCCAAGTATTCTTTGGACCCCTTCCCAAAATAACTGATGCTCATGATATTCCAATATCAAATGAAAATATGTCCTAATTTTCATGTCTCACTACCACCATCTGTTATTAAAGAGAAAGTCATCTTTTTCATAGCAGGCCAGGTGGCTTGGTGACACCCATACAGGCAACATCCTGATCCAGCAGCTCTTGGTCCATCACAGCCCCAGACTGGCAAGATCCAGGCCTAAGGCAAAGGCAGAGCCCTGGAGCAGTGAGATCTTTTCTTCTCCCACCAGCATCGTTTGCCAACTGCTACCCAAAGCTACAGGGAAAACTGGGACATGGGTGCTGTATATAATAAATGGTATTATATACTATCATTCCCATTCAAAAGACAGGAGAGGAGAAGCTTAGAATTGAATTACATATAAGAAAGGCTTTGGGGAAAGGCTTAGGATCCTCTTTGGAGAAGCCTTACTCAAAAGAACTAAGTGAAAAATGCCATGTTTGAAAAGTTAGGCTGCCACTAGTGTCACAGTAAGTTCTTCACTGAAAGTCACTCAGTGCTGTATGAATCTTGTGGTCAGTTTTGTGAGATCCAGATCTGTTGGAGGAGACGGGAGAAGCTGATAGTCTAATCTATAGTGTTATCCTCCTCGCTGAGCCATCCTAGGTCTGAACAGAGCAGGGCAGCAGCTGAGGCAGCCCCTCCGTGCTGGTACAAATTGTTTTCACTCCAGAGGTCTCAAGCTGCACGTTTTTTTTTTTGCAAGTGCTACTTGCAGTAGGCCCTGTAAATGCCATAAAACGCTGTAACATCTGGTACACGGTGTCAGTTTTACATGTTTTCCAGATGAAAGGAACATGGTTTTTGTTTCCACTAGTCTCCTGCTGTATAGCGCCCAGTAGCCTTGTAGGTATTGCTTTTTAGGGTTATCACCCGTGCTGATTTTGGTAAAACACCTTTCTTTTAATGAGACTTGTCTCACACCTTGTTACATCGGTTGGCAGGCTGGCTAGCATTGACCAGCTGGCAAAAGAAATGCCTCTGTATTAGTGTAACACTGAATTAAAATATCTCTGTTTCCCATGGATTGAAATGACCTCTTTTACACACACACACACACATATATATGTATAAGAACATAGCCACATGGCATGTACATCACATTAGAAAAGGGGGCAGATAGAGCTGGTCAGAAATTTCCCTCCCTCTTTTTTTTTATTGTCAAATTTGGTTTGTACAAAGGCAATGCTGTCCCTAGGAAAAACTTGACTTCCCTGAAATGTTTAAATTTTCCCTTAAATGAATTGAAGCAAGACATTTAATTTTAGGTCAATGCGATCTGAAAATTGTTCAGGTCGGGTCTAAGCAAATGATAAATGTTGCAGGTCAAGCCAGCTTGACATGAATCTGCTTTAGTCAGAGTTATTTGTAAAATCTTGGAGCTCCACAGCTGCTGAGGTGCAATGGAGAGTCACTCAAATAGGGAAACCCAAATTGTAAGATGAAAAAAGACCATAAGAAAATGAAACAATAACTTCCAAAAAGTAAGCTGACAACTTTTGTAAATATCACTTACTATTGAAATAGAGCAAGTAAAAAAAAAATCTAAATATTTTCCCATTCACAATAAAAAATTATTTTGCATTTTTCTTTATTCTATAAAAAGTTTACAACAATTGAGTTTGAGGCCCAAAAGTGAGGATGGAAATGAATGTTGAAAGACAGGACACCAATCCACATCTTTAGTCGATTCAGTGCTGTAAAGTGACAAACCTATTCAGAGTCATAAAGCTACTTTGTTATCAGGCACAGAGTACTGGATCAGGATCATTTCCTGCCCTGTGTAACGCCCTATATAGTAGATGCTATTCTATACTATTATTCCCATTCCAGAGATACAAATCTGAGACCAAAAACTCGCTTAAGTTTCACCCTGTTGATGACTGCTTCAAAGTAGGTTATTTTTGCAAAATCTTTTAAATGATTTTGAGAGAGTTTGGGCTGTTCAGGCTCTCATTACTACTTTTTTTTTTTTTTAATGTTAATGTGTTATAAAAGCCTTTGGGTGCAATTTCCTAGAGTGTGGCCAAGGTACCTGGAGAGGTGGCAACTCCATTTCTATGTGTACGGAAGGCTCACGGGACAGGGCAGCAGCACTCAACATCTCTTACACCAGCAGTGCAGCAACATGGACTTTTTGGACTGTTGCCTCCAAATCCCCCTCATCTCCTCTCCTTTGGGGTGTCTTCAATGATACTTCCCAGGGAACCCTCTAAGTTGATGTCGGCAGTGTGGCTACTGGGGCAATATGGAAAGCAGCAAGGAAGATTTTGATAATGATCAAAATAGTATCTTCAAATTTTATCTTTCTATTCACCAGGTCAGTACTTGCTACAAAAAGGCTTTTCTCAGTCTTATGTTGAAGGATCTACCTTTTATAGGTTGCTATTCTTCGGAAACAATAAAATCTCTGCCCCTCATCCTCTATCTAGCAAAGCTACCAGTGTTCTCCTCACCATATGACTAGGATAATATGTAAAGTGGGATTGATTCTCCTCCACAGGCAAAAGCAGAACAAAATATTAGATATAAAGAGACCATACAGAAAAGTGCTGGGTAAACCTCTAGAAGGTGCAGAAATGCTCTGCTGTGCAGTGCAGCCTGTGCTTTCAGTCAAAACAACCTCCCAGCTCATAAGTCCTTGAAGAAATTTTTTTAGTGACAGTATCAAGACAAACTACCTTGCATGACTCAAAAATCCCAGGTGGAGATGCCTTCACCGACTGCATCAGCTGAGCAAAGACTGAAGGCAAAGCCTGAACGCCTACAGATTGAACCACAGAGACAGAACGGGGTAAATGGAAGCTACAAAAGTCCCATGTTCCACAGCACACTTGCCATTGGGGTGAGCTCCTATTGAACATGAGCAGAGCTCCTTGCATGTTGTGCAACACAATGGAAAATTGAGACCATACCATAGATGAGGACATGAGAGTTACGTGGTTTGCCCGAGGCCACACAGTGAGTCAGCGGCTAGAATTATAAACTTGGGAGTCCCTGGCTCCAAGTCACTTATTCAATCTATGCTGCCTCTAAGGCATATTACATTGGGGGTATTGTATGGAAATGGCATTAACTTTAAAGAGCACTGCGCTGTAGAAGCAAGCAAAATAACTGGGCTTTATTGTGGGCTGCCTTTAAAAAAAATTTAAAAAAAAGGATGAAAAAAAGTGACATGAGCAATTTTGCAAACATACCATGTAAATTAATTTTGCACAATTTGATTTCAAAACATCCCTCCTGGATCAGAAACTTAAACACAAATTTTAAGCCATAATGGACTCCTTTTTTACACTCTTCTTTTTCTTTCCTGGCAATTCTGTTAACCAACCCCCACCTCCAAGAGAAGGTTCATATGGAAATGCTGACAGCTCCTTAAGGAGAGCATCGTATTTGCAACACTGTAATTATGCCGACTTCAAAATGCTCCAAAGAAAACAAGATTTTCTTGTTCAAACAAATCTTGAATGGTTTTATCCCCAGAATTAAACCATTCAGACCAAAAAGGACTGTGTTATGTATGCTGAACCAGGGCTGTACCAAGGAGATGTGGAAAGAGATAAATGCAAACTGATTTTACAATATTTATGTAATTAGATCCACATCTCTGCTTTTCTCTCTTGAATGAGCAAAGACCAGATTAACCTTATTATTATTATGTTTATTTGATTGACTTAGAAATTCCATCTGGATAAAAGAGAGTCTAGAAGTCTTTCTCCATTCGCGCCCAGCATGAAGCCAATCAACATGCCTCTCTAAGTAACAAATTTGTTTTATGTCAGCTATCAGCAAGATACTGTAATTCTGGATATAGCTTCAGTCAATTGATGAATGCTTCTTAAAAACCAGGCAGTTTAGAAGTTTCCATCCTGCATTTTTACGTCCCCGCAGAAAATTGCTTGTCAGATTTTCCATGCTTGTGAAGATGGCTTGTAAGCAAATGTGCGGTGCAGAAAGAAGTGTGCATGGCACATTTGAATGAGAAAGCAGTCAGTGCCTCAGCACTGTTCTCTTGGCGAAGATGCTTGCTTATTTTGAAAGACTTGCCTGGATCCTATTTTTAATAACAGAGGCAGAGATGCACATATGCACAGGATGGCTACACTGGTGATCAGAGGGGAAGGAGAGAACAGGGAGAGATTTTTTTCCACAAGTTGTGATTTTGACTGTTTGCAAATAAGCCTTTCAAGCAATATTTACTATATCCCCTTTATAGCATAGATAGCACCTAATCAAAAATAGGAAGGAACTTAGTGTCAGCAGCATCCTATTTGGGGGCAGGAGGTTGAATTTGAGTCAATTCAAGGAAAAAAATCCCTGCAGATGCCTTCCTAGCTAATTTGAAAAACTATTTACCAGCTAATTAAAAATTACTGTCAGGAACCTTCTCTTAGTATCTCCTCTTACATCCCAAGAATAGGGATGATATGTTGATCTAAGACTTGGTCAGGCTGGATTTGTTTCCCAAATTTTGTAACCAAGACTCAGCCACATAGTCTTTTCCCCATCTCTAACCTGGGCAAAACAAATATTCCTTTTTTCTCTCTCTCTTTTTTTTTTTTTTTTAATTGTCTACTTAGGTTGAAATATTTACTGGGAAAACTCCTCTTCTGGCATCTCTAAGTATAATGACTTGTTTAGACCTCAGTGCTACTCGGATACATGCAATTAATCTAGAGATACAACCATTTGAACTCAACCCTTCTGTTACCAAAGTGGCCATTTTATAACAGTAAATGTCCTTTTGTGGACATTTCTTATTTTAGTTGATTTCCCATTTCTTATTCTTATAGGTCCACAGGAATTTACCATTAGACTGCAATTTAGGAATGGACAGCCACATTGCATGAGACTTCACATTACCATCTCACTTGTAGGCTCATTTTACTGCAGACACTTGCTTTTGGCATCCTCCTGTGCATTATCACAGCAGACTCCAACTTTGCTCTTCTACTGGAGAAATATTGCATAATGCTGCCCTTAAACAGCAATCTTTCCCCCATGGGGAAGAAAGCCTCAGGCCAGACTAAAGCTTTGATATTAAAAGCACAGAAATGTGTAAACCCATAATAATGCACTTGTACAGCAGCTCTCCTTCAGCAAAACAAACAAGAAAAAAAACCCAAAACTCCTAATTAAAATATTGGCTTAGAGGAGCTACCAAATCCAAAATGATTTTGTCTCCATATGGAATTTATGTGGAATGGGACATGCAATAAAACACCAGCACACACAGGCGGATGTTCCCCAGCTGGCTGCCTGTGTCTTTGATGGCAAGCTACAAAGATCCTTCCTCCACAGTCCTCACTGCAGGATGCAGGAGGTGACTCCTTGAAGCTCGAGTGGTGGAAGGAAAAAAATTGAGAACGTCAAACTTTACAAACATAAATGCTGCCCTGAATTTTACTTTTCATGTGTCCAAGACAGTGCGGTCTTTAGTATTTTATCCCTATTAAATTTAGCAATGGGCCACCTAATTCCAGTGAAATCCCTAGTGAAGCACAGTCCTGGGAGCTGCTGATGCAGATGTTATTTTTCCCTGCAGCTGTTGGGGGCAGTAGACAATCAGTCCTGGGCTTTGCTAACCTGTATGACCTGCATGCGGACCATATGCACACCTTGATGCCAGACAGTTTTGCAAGCAAGTCTGGGAGTCTAATGAAAATGCGCAGTTCTGTTGCAAGAAGTGGCTTTTTCTGTAGTCTTTGAGATATGTTCCTGAGGAGGGGCCAAATTTTGATATCCTAAATAGCAAATGATTTTACTAGAATTTTCCCATTTTCAAGACAAAGATATATATTTTAGAGTGTACCATTTTTCTTCACTGCTGACCACTGCACAGCCATAAGCCATCACAGACACATCTTCTAATAGCTGGGATGTACCAAAATGCACATTGGGTCGCACCATGTGGGGAGGCCACAGAACTGATATGCAGCAGGAGCAAGAAGCCTCATTCAGTTTATGCATGAACTGTTGCCCATCTCACATTTTAGCACGGAATAAGAGTCCCTGGTCTGCACTGACATCTGTGGTCAGCTTTAAAATCATTGAGAAGCCCAGAAGCAGCATAACCCAGTTCATCCTCAGACTCCAGGAATAAAGAGACTTCACTCAGCTCTGAACTCTCAGTAATCAATGGGAGAAGGAGCAGCATCTCCAAGGACAAGGAAGCCCAAGATTTGTGGGTGTTTGTGAACGACACTTATTGCACTTTCCTATTGAATGAGATCAGGTAGCTCATTCAGACTAAAATCAGTTTCTAATTACAGCAGACATGGACCTTATGCAGTGGGATGTACCCACTGCCCTCCAGAACTCAAGAAACAACCTGACTTCTTGCTTTTCTGCTGTTCCCCATCTTTTCTTAATGACACTTTCCACAGTCTGCTGAAAAGTTCCGGGCTGTATTTCTTGTTTGCTTGTCTGTTTGTTTGTTTGTTTGCTTTGGGTTACTCTTACTGGCACATTGGTCTTCCCCTTTGCCGTGCTGGGGAGCGTCCAGAAGAGTCCGAGCTGCTTTCTGGGCCAGGTGAGGCAGGGAGGGAGCACCAGGGTCTTTGCCCGGTATGGGTCTGGGCCGTGGTCAGGTAATTGTAGATGTCTAGCACAGCAAGTGCCAAAATGCTACTTTAATAAAATCATTGCTTTTAATAAGAATAAGAACAGGGAGAAATGCCCAGTAGCTAAAAGGCTCGGCCTTGATCCTGAAAATACATGCTCACATGAGTAATTATATACATTTAACAGTCCTCCCACAGCGTTCTGGGAACTTAGAGAAGGTACCGATTCCCTTCGGTTCCCATGGATCTCAGGGGAGACAGGACGTCCAAAGATTTTTGGGATTGATTTCATTGAGCATGAAGTTACTCATATGTAATACAGCCTATAGATACCTCATACCTATCATTTCTTCAGCAACCAATATGGAGAGAAATCTTCCAATTGGAATTTTATTACTTAATAGGACATAGCTCAATATCTTTTAATGCTGCAGCTCCTTCGCACTGTCCTGTGCGATGCTGTGAAGATCAGCTGTTTCTCAAGAGATTTAACAGGGATTAGTAGTTCCCAAGTTGAAGCTTTAAATATAGTCCCACCAATCACTTCACCCTTCCTATTCATATGCCAGGAGAATAAAACAAGATTCTGTTCCTTTTCCTTTTAGATCTGACATTCTCATTCAGACTACTTTTCCTTTATTAAAAAAAATCATCCCAGAATAACTAGATAGGGGATTATTGTAACAACTGAGCAGTCCATTTAACAATACCAGTCCATTTACACTGTTTGTTTCTGACTGACCTTCTTGTTACAACAAACTGAAGTGGCTAATCTGAATTAATAAAATAATACATATCCAGATGTTTCATATAGTGCTCATATATTTTTTCCTGGAACTGCAATGTTATTACAAACAGCACTCAAGTAGTGAAATAGCTGTATCAGTGTTTTTTTAGGAATAAAGAGATTTGACTGAAGGAAAATGTTCTAGAAAAGGTTTTCCTGTACAGACAGTTGCACTTGGATCCTAACCCAGCTCCGTATAATTTAAAAGTTTTTAATAACGGGTTTGTGAACGGACCTCTGAAAAGTTCCTGCCTGGAAAGCCTGGATGCAAAGAAGCTGGTGCAGGGCGGTTTCTCTGTTCCACCCTAGAGGTAGCTGCATTTCTACTCTACGGCTAAGTGAATGATGCATATTTGAGGTTGGGTGGATTTGTTTAATACTGTTAAAAAGTTGTAGCCATTCCCCAGCTGTCGCTGGACAGGAGACTAAGTGGCTTCCCACGTGTAAAGGACTTTGTGATGAAGGGAGTGGACATACATCCATTAATCTGTCGCTGCAGCTTGGCCTTTCTGCTCCTCTCCTCCTGGTCCTTTCCTGGTCCTCTCCTCCTTTCCTTGTCCAGTAAAATAAGACACATTCCTCGTGTCTCAGAAGAGTGAGGAAGTTCCTGAGGATGCATTAGAACGTTTTTGAAGTTGAATTTACACTTTTTCTTATTCTTGCAGCTTGCTTACGCCTCAGCATGCAATAGGAAAACCTTGG
>JAWLRI010000412.1:4236656-4248473 GCA_034781795.1 Crypturellus tataupa
CCTTCCCTTCCCTTCCCTTCCCTTCCCTTCCCTTTTCCTTTCAAAACTTTCCTTATTTTTATGCCATCTTATTTTATCAACATGATCTCTACCTTCCTACCAGAAATCATAATCACAGGAACAGTCCCCATGTGACTGCTATTTCAGGCAATATATTAAAAAGAGCAAAACAGAGGACAGTTGTATGGTCAAAGATCATGAGTGGAAATCTCAGCTCTTCCTGGCCAGCAGTCAGTTGGTCTTGTCTCCTTTCCCTTTCCTTTCTTTGCCTTGCCAGTGGACAAAATCAGTGCAGTAATTCCCTGTTTTATGGCTCTGCTTTGAAGGTGAAGCAAGTAATGGCTTTAATCTGGCATCATTTTCAGCACATATTTAAATCTAAGAGTATGAACACATTAATGTCCATGAGTATTTTGTCAAACTCGAGCCAGCACTTGTAGTGTTTTTCCCTTGCCTTTTTCACAAGGCTGCCCACCTCCAGCAGTCATTCCCAGTCTTTCTGTTAAACATACGTTTTTTAAATCCTTCATTGGTTGGTTGGTTGATCGGTTCCTTGCATCAACCTCTTGTTATAACCAGAGTACTTGACTATTCTATAAGAACAACTTTCCTGGGTCAGGCCAATATCTTGCCTGGGATAGTGGCCCACCATGGACAACTAGTGCAAGAAAAGGCACCCTCACAGAGGTGCTTCCCCAGGATACTGCAGCTCAGGGACAGGGGGACTTTGCACCATACGAGTAGGTGTGGACTGGTAAGAGTCCATAGAACCCAGAAAACCCAACTTTGCATTGCATCTGCTCAAGCTAGGTTACTATTTAACCTTGAACTAACTACTACTTGTGTCCATGTGTCCACTCACTCATTTTCACACCTCTCCATCAGCCTTTATGATTGTGGAAATGCAAAGCAGTTGTAATAGTTACTGAGCAGCATTAAAAATCATTACTACATTATCATGTGCACACCCCTCTAAAAAAGGCGATGCATGCAGTTGAGGATGGGGGAGAGGAGGGAACCAGTGTATGAGTTGAAAAAAGCCCTTCCCCATGGTTGTTGTTGAACATCTTATTTTATCAGACTTGCAGATGCTTGTGGCATTATAGCCAAATCAGTTACCACCTCCAAAGGGTCCTATGAGTAGTTTACACAAACCGTTGCTTACACTCCTCTTATCTCACAGCACAGAAGAATACATTGAACACAATAATTAGCAAGACAGATTCCCCTATAAACATTTTCTGTTTCTGTGTATATTTTGTCCATTTTCCAGCCCTGTGGGATTGTTAGCAATAGTAAATAGTAAATTTTCAGGATCTATTCCCCATATGAGCAGGGTTCTCTGTAGTTTGTCATGTTACAAGAAATATAATTAGGACCCCTTCATCTGACAGATTAATGAGAAGACCAGCAAAAGCCAGATAGCAGTAAATTAAACACCTAAACAACGCCATCTCCGCACATAATATAATCGTGAAATAGCACATCTTTTGCAACAGTCTCGGCCATTTCAGCACATAAATTCTTTATAACATATCAGTTTTATGGCACTTTTTTATGGTACCCTGGTATAAATATTTATACTTGCAGCTTGCCTTGCCAGTAAATATTTAGCATTTTGCTCTGAATGGTGACAGCCTTAGGTTCGTACGCGCAAAATCCCGCACAGATTTGTCATGCGATAGCATTTAATGAGCCACCGAGAGTATGCGCTTGGCAATAATCACCTTTCAGAAGGTCTAACAAATGCTCTACAGGCTGCTTGTTAAATACTGCGCACCCGTGGGCGCGAGAGGCAGAGTCGCCTAAGTGGTGAAAACAGACACATCCGTCTGAGAGCAGCGTGTTTGATTAGGTTATATTAACACACACTTGTGGAGGAGGAAAAAAAAAAAAAAACAAAAAACGGATGTCTGGTAAAGCGTTTAATCCTATTTCAACAAGAAGTAGCTGGATTATGCAATTCCTAGGCATATTTTTTAAAAAAAGTGATGGAGTAATTTCATGCTTGTACTGTGTCTTCAACCTATTGATGCTGTTGGCAAAGTGTAGGTTGTATTTGGGATTGGAGACCTCTTTCCCACTCTCAAAAGGAATTTAGAATAAAACAGTGTTCTTTGTCACTTGTATCATGGTGATACCTCAAAAAACATGTTAGGTCACCAGGTGATTTCTCATATACCTTAAAGCCCCTTCACTATCTCTAAGTGCAAAATGAGATGAAACAAACTGACTCAGTGGCTAGTCCTATACAAAGCGACTAGCTAGGGCTGTAATAATAATGACAGAAAGAAACGATTTGCCTGAAAAGCTCCATTTCTCAGCCATCTTCTGCAGCTGCCCAAGGAGGTCCCAGCCTGGTCGCGTTTTGGACAGGCGAGCTCTCCGCAAACACCTACTCGAGCAATCCATTAGCTGCCCCCATTTCCTCAGGGTGGGATTCATCTCACCTAATCAGCCGTCCACCCGTCTGCGGTCTGGGGCCCCCTCCAGAGCCACGGCAGAGGGACGGCCACCTTCCGAGAGCGGTTCGTTTGCCCAGGATGGATGAATGGCCCCAGGAAGGTGCCGGTCTCTCCCTGGGGTCTTTAGAGGAAGGCCAAATGACTGGCTTAGACGAGACACCTAGGCTTTAGACAGTTGAAGGTAGGTGAGAGAAACCCTATCCGGAGAGCTTGGCATCCCCCGGGGCCTCGTTGTTCTGCTTGACAAAAG
This sequence comes from Crypturellus tataupa, assembly GCA_034781795.1. NCBI lineage: Eukaryota > Metazoa > Chordata > Aves > Tinamiformes > Tinamidae > Crypturellus > Crypturellus tataupa. The sequence goes on from JAWLRI010000412.1 coordinate 4,239,372, forward strand.
GGGTCTTTCTTCTAGGTGAGACTTCAAATCGAAGTCCCAATGAAGGGAGGCAAACACCATTTCCGTTGCTAATTATTTACAGGAAAAACACCTTTGGTCTGTCCTTTTCATGGTAATAAATTTCACTTCAAACTTCTCTGAAAAAAGTACAGCATTCAACTTGCCATCTACTCCCAGCCAGTACCTCCTGAGATGCTTAATAGCTCCACACCAAAAATGAGACCGTGATGCTCCTCCACTCACAAAGGTTACTTAAGATGACACATAGCAAAAGGGCTGTTCCAGCACGGATGATGTTACTGCTATTAATCAATGAATTAAAATAGAGTATTTCTGCCCCAAATATAATCCCAAGATGCACGGCTGATACATGTATTTGAATTATTCGTCCGGTTTCAGTTCTACGTGGCAGTTCTCATTTCCTCTCCCAGACAGTTGTGTAATGTTACGAAGCAATCACATGCCACTGCCTCTTCCGACCTCTGAGACGGCCACCCCTCAGCAACAGAAGAAATGAAACACGGTTTGCAAAGCTTATGAGGAGCTTTGGGACCCGGCTGACTGAGGGGGCCAATTAAAACATATGTGAACAATTTTGCGTGTGTTTTTTCGTCACTCGGGACACGAACTTTAGAAACTCTCTTACTGCTGGGTGTCTTGTGCCTATAAAGCCTGACAGAAATGCTTTGCAGGGACGCAATAAGGCCAGGAGTGAATGGTTCAGTGTTGAATCCCCCACCTAGCTCCGGTGCAAACGTGCCCTGGTTCCCGTGTTTGCCTTACAGTGCCCTTGCTGCTCTTATTACTGCTTGACAGAGATGCAACGCGTGGGAGAGCATTGGGAGACACTTCTGGAGGTGTCAAGGTGCCTCTTGGTGTTCTCTCTTATACAAAGGCGCCCGGCTGCCCTTGGTGTGATTTGCAACTGTGGGTGCAGATACATCTCTGCAGATGCGACTGCCAGAGCCTTGCCCAGAATCACCTTGGCGGGTTGTGGTAGAGCAGGGAGCGGGTTCCTGTCTCTCACGGCTCCAAGGAGCTCACAAACCATGGGGCAGTTGCTCTTCTGAAGCTGCCCTGGAGCGGGGAAGCTCTGATGCCGCCGCTGTAGAAGATGTAAAACAGGCGGTGGGAAGTGGAGAGGTGACACGGAGCTGGGAGGACAGGAGAGCCTGGAGGGCCGAGGAAAGAGAAGGAGGAGACAGAGCCCCTCCAGGGAGCTTCAGCAATTGCCACAGGTCCTCCTTTGTGTTGAAACCCTGGGAAGGAGTCAGAAGAGAGTAGAAAGCAAAACTGGAACAGAAACCCAGCGTATGTGCAGGGGAGGCATGGGGTTGTGCTTTGGAAGCGAACACAAAACCTGACATGGAGTTGTAGCTAGCCTGAAAGCCCCCAGAGCAGCAGCCATGGCCAGGACGCTTGAGGATCCCCCTCATGCCGGCACCAGGACCAGCTGGGCCCCCTCAGCCCAGGGTGGCCAGGGAGGCCACCTGCTGGTGCAGGGGGTCTCTGGGGGCCTCCCCGGCCCCAGGTACATCTCCATCTCACTCTTTTCTGAGGAAAAGCAGGAGGAAAAGCCGTGAATATGGTGAAGAAAGCCTGGTGTGGCCACTAGCAAGGACTTCTCTACAGGACCTCCTAAGAGAAGTCCTCCATGCCAAACTTCACTTGATAGCACCCTGAGGCAGGTTGGGGTGGACTTTATTTGCCCTAAGCCATGTATGTCTGGCTGCCTTTAGAAGACAGTCCTTCCTCCAGCTACTAAAAAAGCAAAGGGCCAGAGCACATTTTGATAGTCCACATGGGGAGTCCCCATAGGTAGGGAGCCCAAGGATGATGCTCTTCGTTGGGGACCAACCAGGCATTTTACTGAGCTCTTGTGCAGCGAGAGGCTCTGGCAGGAAGTCTTGCCTCCTCCAAAATCATCTTTGAAGCTTTTTCTCTCCTCGTCTGCAGGGGCTGGGGGAAGATGTGTGAGACGGTGCGTGGGCGCACGGCGACAGTTTCACTTTGTGCGGGCGCCGGGCTGAGCGGAGCTGCACGGCGTGAGGGAATTCTGCAGCCATTTCATAAGCCGAAATTAAAAAGAGAAATTAAAAAAAGGATTTGAAGCCCTGCTCGACGCGCTCTCGGCACAGGTTGTGCTGCTCAGCTGCAGAGACGCAGCATTCCAGAGCTCCGTGGCCCATCAGCATGCGCCGCGGCTCCTCCAAAACCAAAAGCTCGCGTTTTACAACAAAAAGCCTTTGTTATATAATCCCGGCTTTTGACCTCTGACAGCTTTAAATGCTGAATTAAACCAAAATGGTTAGTGCATTTTTTTTTGTTTCCCCCTTCACAAAAGGAAAAGAAAGAAAGAGAAAGGCCTAAGCAAGAGGCCAAAAAGTCATCCCGCTCCCGTTGCCACCAGCGCTAATGCGGATAAACGTGCTGCGCTTTCACTGCTCTCCCATTTAGTTAACCACCGAAGCCGGGAGGGCTGCAGGGACATGGATAGAGCCTGCCCATCCCTTGGCCACAGTCCCTTTGCTTTTCCCGCTCCGGGAAGCTCTCCCAGCGCCCCAGTGTTTTATCATCTGACGTATCTGCTGCAAAGCAAGTCCGGAGAGGCCAAAGCACATGCTGAGACCCCCATGTGATCCACCCCTCCGGGGTGAACATTAAATCCCCGGCAAGAGAAGGGACTGGAGCAACCGCCTGCTTTGACCTGATGCGCAGTGCTTCACCCCCAAAGACCTCTGAAAAAAATCACTGCCTTGCTCTCATCCCAGGGAAATTCCCAGCTGGTGGAGATGGGGACGGACTGCAGCACCTTGGCCCCTACCTACTGGCATTTTTTGACTGGAGCATTTAATTTTTTTTTTTTTTTTCCTTTTTGGAGTGAAACCCCTGCTGGGGGAAACAAGCGCGGGAATAAAAAGAAAAAAAAAAAGAAAAAGAAAAAGGAAGGAGCGCGCGAGAGAGAATAAATAAATAATGAGGAAAATGTTTCTTTTTCCCTCTCGACGTCAGGAATGTATGGAAAGCTTTAGGCTGCAGCCGTATTTTGACACTGCGCGCAGCCCAGCTCCCCTCCCCTATTCCTTTGAGGTTCATCTTTCAGACCACAGCTCTGTTCCCCTGCCAACTCGTTGGAAGTGTTTAGTGACTGGAGAACTGTTGCCTGCTCTCTTCAGAACTTCACACTTCATTTTTCCAGATCCCTGCGAGCAGCAGCAAATATTTCACCAGCCTGGTTTGCCGGCTACCGCCATAAATCAGACTTAGAACCCAAAAAAATATCCCGGCCTGTCAAGGCATTAAGCTTTTATTTTCAGGCTGGATCCAGTGGTAAATGAGGGCTTGTATTTTCCTTTAAAACTGTAAAGGGATTTTTAAGGATTGTCGTTGGACAATGGCCAGGTTTGAAAGATACAATGCAGAATGTAACCGGTTAGAGGAGATTTGAGAAAGTCTTAAGTATGAAAAATGGTTTTTCTTAAAGGTTTTTCAATGAAATGTGAAGCTAGGCTTGGATTTCATAAAGGCTTTGGCAGAGGCTGTTTATGAGGAAATCAATTGGGAAACCGAAGCGGATGATGCTCCTGAAACGTTTGCGTGGCTCTTTCCTCTAGCCTGGCCCTTCGGAGTCACCCGCTGGAGCCCTGCACACACGGGACAGCTAAGAAAAACGGATTAAGTGGAGATTTGCTGGGTATTAATTGCTTTAAAGTTGAGATATAAAACAGGAGCCTGCGTGGAGCCGTGGATCTGCACACGTCCACGAGGCTCGATGATGCTCAGGGATCTTGATCTGAGTTGCACGGGCCAAGGTAAGGTCGCAGTGCGATTTTTTTAAAGCAGCCGCTTGAAGCAAACAACCCGAACTCTCTCAGCCTGCTCTTCATGACCCCGAGAGAGCGATAAGGATGGGGAGTTCAGAACAGCAGCTTCACTGCCAGCACTGTCACCCGCTCGCTCGGTGCCCCAGGGCCACCAGATTCAGCAAACTGGTAGCTGCATGCAGATGGCCTAATTCATATAATAGTAACAAGCAGGCTTATTTGCACAGTTCAGCTCCAAAACACATCCAAAAGCTTCCAAGCAGCAGCATCACGGTCCTCGGCAGACATTGCTGGCCCACTGATGGCCACTCTTCCCATTGCCTCAGTTTCCCCATAGCTCAGAAAGGGCAAGGGGAATATTTGTCCCAGACAAAGTGATTTGGGGTGGAATCATTACTTTTCCTTATTGCCACTATCCTGGACAACATCCTGGCTAAAGCACTGAGTTGTGGAGAGCAGGACTTCGGGTCCAGCTTTATCGCACATCCCAGTGTTACGCAAAGTGAGCAACTTCCCCAAAGCAGGAATCATGCCATTAAAATACAGAGAGGTGTTTTGAGGACACACTGATTGATATCTGCTTGGTGACAAAGCTACAGAAAACTGGAATTAATTCAGATACAGCAGTGCTTTTGGAGATCCTTATTTCTTTTTTCATTTGGGCAAAGAGCTGTATCCCAGCCACATGTTACATGAGCCTGCAGCATCCTATTTTGTAGTTCCTGAAACAGCAGCTCAGGCTAAAAGATGAAATGAAAGGAAAAAAAAAGATGAATCCAACCGTGTGTATGTGCTAAGGCTGTTGCAAATGGGAATTACTGTGATTTAGCCTTGCACACATCCAGTGAGCCTCAAACTGGAAGTGTGTCCACCCGTTCCGCAGTAATACATGGGGACACATTGTGGAAACTTGGTCCTGTGTCCGACCCTCCTGCATGTGCCAGGTTGGGCACAAATGGGTCCTTAAAGCACAACCCAGCACAGGCATTTGTCTAGCAACAGGATTTCTGCAGGATTTCAGTCCCTTATTGCTTCTGGAGAGGCAAACCTCCATAAATTGTGGCGTTTGGGGAAGTTTTTTGCATACTCTGTCCATGAAGATGATGGACACACTCTACATGAGCCCTTTTTCTGTAAAATGACAGCAAAACTATTGAAGCCACAGGAGAAAAGTGATGCTGGAGACGTAGCTGTCCCTTTTTCCCTCTCTGGGCTGAGTGCCCGGGGCTGATTCCCGAGCAGATGGCACGCCGGAGATAAACTGCATAATTTAAGATTTCTTTATATAGGGAAGACACTGTGGGTTTGCTCTCCACACTCACAGAATCATCCTAAGGGGGCTCATTGCATGTCCTGGCCAAAGGCAAGGAGTCTCGGGGGACTCACACCTCCCACGCTGAGCCCGCGAATGCCACATGCTCCCCAGGGTGGCTTTGCCTGGTCCCCCATGACTGTGCCTGATCTGAATGGTTTCCTTTTACATTTCCCCGCTGGTGCCCGTATTCTGCTCTGCTTATTGCTCGCGACTCCGGTTGCAAAATTTCCCACCTCCTCTGACCTTGCTACCGCTGCGTCTTGGGTGTTCTGCGTCTGAGGCTGCTTCAGCAGTAGGCTTGGAGTCAATTAATTTTCCAAATCACAGCAGCTAACTCAGCGAGGCATTCATGAGCAGCAAAGTGGGGAGGCCAGCCTCACGTGGGAAAAAAAAAATACATACATATATATATATATATATAAAAGAGGAATTTAGTTTCCCGATTTAGCTCAGTGTGGATTGGAGCAGGGGTGGCCAGGAACCGGCGCTGGCTGTGAAATGCGACGGTTTTCCAGGTATGCTGGGAGCCCAACAGAAACAAAAGGATCAGATCTGGCCTCAGCCGCAGCATGGGACCCCCAGCAAAAGGGCTTCCTGCACCGAGCGCCGCCTTCAGACCCCACACTTCCAGGAAAATAAACACCTCTTCATTTCTGACACGGGTGTGCTAGAGGGCAGCCCAAAGCGCGTTCCTCCTCTGTTTTCAGTCGTTGTGAACACACGGACGGTGCTTAAGAAACACACTGGGTAGTTAATAACTCTTCTGGGTAAAGGAGCATGAAAAAGCAGTTTGGTGGTTACGTGGGTGGGTTGGTGGAGACCAGTCCCACCTTATCCCACCGCAGACTCCTGGGGTGATGGTAGACGCATCGCTCCCTCCGCGCACGTAAACAAGTTACCGCAGGGAGAGCAGAGGCCGGAAACTTTGCCCTGAGTCAGCTCCACCGTCGCAATTGCTCCTCTTTGTACATTGATGCCCTGGCAGATGAGGGCTCTTCAGCAGAGCTGTGAGCACCTCCAACCTGGCATCAATGGTAGGATACTCGGGGCAATGAGTATGTACCAGTAGAGTGGTGGGTGTGAAAGCCTGCACCCTTATTTACCTCAGCGACTTGTTTGTGCACCCACGCTCGGCCCAGCAAAGGTGTTACTGTGGTGTGGGCAAGCACATCTCAGCAGGGCTCAAAACCACAGGGATGACATGACACCCCATCTCCACACCAGGAGACTACAGTGCGACGCGAGGACATGGTACGTGCTGAAATCAGTGCTATGTCTTCGCAACTTTAACAAGCTCCAAGTTTGGCTGGTTCCCCCCAGGTGGGCTGCTCTACACTGTTGCACAGGCAGACGTCGCTCTGTCTCCCTTGCCCTCCCTTCACCAGGGTTGACCGTATCCTCCCACCTACCAGAGGGCCTGCAAAAATAAGCACGTTATTGACCACAAAGCACACAGGAACGCACGTTAGGAAGATAACAAAGCAAATACTCTTCGCCACATCCAAAAGCAGGGCCGCTTCCGTGGACGTGAGGCCAAGGGGCATGTCTTGGCTATGTCCGTGGTATTCAGTTTAGTCTCCATACCAGGGTGGCTGTACCCAACCTGCCCACTGGGACCAGTCCGTGGCTCCTGAGCCGTGCCAGGCATTGTATGCGAGAGCAGGAACAAGTTGCCCAGGCCTCTCCAACAAGCCTGTCAGGGCAAATCTATTCTAATAAGGGATGATCGATGCGCCTCTGGAACTGTCTAATTTATTAGTATAAATGTGTCCTTTCAATCGAGCTTTCACCATTAAAATGCCTTTTCTGTGGAGAACCATCTTTGCTCTATTGTTGCCTTTTCATTGCCCATCACTGCTCTGCGCTGTGGACATTTGCAGGAAAATGTGCCTTCGTGCTCATATGGCATCAATTATGCAGTGTAATCTCTCCCTTCTCTCCCAGATGGACCACCTCTTTTCCTCTTCTCCCCACCTCCTTTGCTAGGCTAAGGAAAACAAGAGTGATTTTCATTAAGGGATCTGAAAGTCTCTCTCCCCCTCTCCTAGAACCAGGTTCACCCTTGCTCCACCTGATCTCAGATACCAGCGCAACGTGGGCGTAGAACAGGATGAACCGGGTTCTGCTTTGAGGGAATTAGCAAACCTTTTTTGAAGCCCAGGCCACATCAGCCTTTGGCAGTGGTGAAGACTTTATCGGTGCCCTACTAATTTTGGGAGCTCTGATGAGAAGACACTCCATGGCATAGATCCCGAACAAGCAGCATCCCTCCTGCCCGTGGTGCTCTCGTAAAGCCCTGGTGCTCAAGGGTGAATTTTAACCCGATTTGCACCAATTTTCATGAAATTGCAGAAGGGTGAATTGGGGTGAGAGCCTGAACTTGGTGTGTTTGCTTTTAATTGTCTCCTAAATTAGCTCGCTTGCTCCATTTAAATGAACTGAATTTCTTTAATGTGCCCCATGCTAGAGGGTTTTTTTTTTTTGTCTTGGCCAAAACTTTGCTTGTTACTCTCTGTCCCTGCAGTAGGCTCCTCTAGGCTTTGCTGTCTCCTCGGGCTCTGTCATACAATTAGGCTACAAAGAAGCCTGTCTGGAGAGTCGTGTCCCTTTAGACTGCAGACCGCCTTAATCTCGCTTGGCTTCGTGTAAGCCCTGTGCACAGCTCTTTCCCTGTGAAAATCTCCTTTTGCAAGGATGTCTCGGGAGACACGGAAAGCCACATTCCTGCGTGGGATTTGGTGGACAGAGAGCCGGTCGCTCAGGACATTTTGTGTCTTTCCTGCCCAAGTTCCCATTGCTTGCCAAGCTTCCCGCTGCCTCTACTCCTGTATGAGGCATGGAATCGGGTCCCATCCTGCCTCCTAAATCAGCATCTCCAATGGCTTTCAGGAGTGCATCCCAGTAACCAACCCTAGTAAAATACCCCGGTTAAATACCCCAGTAACCTTCCCCAGTAAAACAGGCCAATAACACACTCCAATAAACCAACACCGATAACCTTCACCAATAACACACTCCAGTAATGCATCCCCATAACACATCTCAATAAAGGACCCCTAAAATGTGTGCCAATAACATAATCCAGTAAAATCACCCCTATACCATACCCAGTAACCCAGCCACAACCCCGCTAAAACCGGAGTAAGGAGAACGTAACAGAGCAGTTGCCTTTCTGTTCTAGGTCTTAATACTGATATACAATCCTATTTTGCCTAGCCAAATGCAGCCTAAGCCCAAGTTATGCTTTCTGCTACATATTCCAGTTATTCTGGTATAAATCATGGATTTGGAGGTGTTACTGCATGATTTCTGGGACATGAGTGGTGTTGACCAGCAGTTTTTTGATGGGACCTAGAGGCCCCACAGAAGACACAACACTACAACTTCAAAAAATCCCATCAAAACATCTTTCCATCAGAAACAATAATTCAACCCAACTTTTTTGATTTTGATGAAAAAGGACACTGTCCTGAAACAAAAGAATTTCTTCAGGAAAAACTCTGCTGTAGCAGAAAAGTTAAGTATTTTTGTGTTGCACTGTGGCAGCTTTTTTCATTATAATGTATCTGGGTAGCTCTGATTTCCGGATGCCTCAGCAGTAGTGTAAATATAGCACAGCAGAGAGATGAAGTAATTCAATCCTGTGGCAAGATATCAGATCAGACGTACTATGATAGATGAAATAGCCTATTTATTTATTGCAAATCATTTTTTTAAAATAAACATTAAAAATGAAAATAGAAGTAGCTTATCTTATTCCTTAAATCAGACTGTAACCTTTTGGCGGTGGCTTAAAGCAGCTTGACACTGACACAAAATATTGGCATTTCCTGCAAAATGGAAATACCAAAACCAGGGATTTTGGTGCACACCTTCCTCCACGCACACATAGACACGTGTTTCTCCTCCTACTCCGCAACCCATAATCATTGCTCTGATGAAGTGTAACCAACGCAGAAAAAA
>JAWLRI010000412.1:4248573-4264278 GCA_034781795.1 Crypturellus tataupa
CTGATTTCCGGATGCCTCAGCAGTAGTGTAAATATAGCACAGCAGAGAGATGAAGTAATTCAATCCTGTGGCAAGATGTCAGATCAGACGTACTATGATAGATGAAATAGCCTATTTATTTATTGCAAATCATTTTTTTTAAATAAACATTAAAAATGAAAATAGAAGTAGCTTATCTTATTCCTTAAATCAGAATGTAACCTTTTGGCGGTGGCTTAAAGCAGCTTGACACTGACACAAAATATTGGCATTTCCTGCAAAATGGAGATACCGAAACCAGGGATTTTGGTGCACACCTTCCTCCACGCACACATAGACACGTGTTTCTCCTCCTACTCCGCAACGCATAATCATTGCTCTGATGAAGTGTAACCAACGCAGAAAAAAATTATGATGTGGGATGGTGGATGCGATGGAAAAACATCATTTATTTTCCACCTAGGGCAGGGGGAGACTTTTTGTTAATGTTCTTTGATAAACTCTGGCTTGTCGTCCTGTAGGAAGCATCGACAACTGAGCCTTTCCATTGGTGCAGTGCTCTTGCTTCCAGTCTCCGGGTTATAAATAGGAAGGTCCTTGTTCCGTCCCCGTGGACTGGGCGGCCAGTGCAAACCATGGGGGGGTCTCGAGGCTCCCCATGTTTCTCGGCCGTTCTCCTGCGGGAAGGCAGCGCAACACAAACAAACAGGCCGATTTGTTTGGACTTTCTCTGAAGTTGCAATTTCTTCCACTAAATGTTTATGCATTCCAAAGGCAAGTAACTTGCCTGGCGTCTTGGGAAGCCCCGGATGGTGATTTGCGCTATTTTCGGGAAGATTTGAAGATGTGTATTGGTTGGGTTGGGCTAGCAGGGCAATTAGCCTGCTCTTTTCTTTTTTTCTCAAAGCTTCAAATCAAAGCACATCGAGCAATTATTTTGATGCTAATGGGAGCGCTAGCAAACTTAGAGCTAGTAGAAGGCTCCTGTAGAGGAGCAAGGAGATGGTATTCCCCGGATGAAGGCTCTTTTCCATTCAGTTTTCCTCTCTATTTCAGCAAGTTTGAGTCAGCTGTTCAGTTCAGCTATGTGCTGTGTTGGGGAAGGCACACACTGATTTACTGGGTTTTCAGCTTCTACCCAATTCCAAAGCTTTTTCCTCCCTTGCGTTCATTTCTCTTTCAGCTCAGCCTCCTTCCTTTTCTTTTCCTTTTTTTTTTTTTTTTAATACAAATGAACGAAATTCTCTGAACCCATCTGCATCGCTATCAGACAATTTAAAAGAAAAAAATCTTGGCATCATTTCTGAAGTTTCCCTGCGTACACTTTCCTGTTTGTGTATTTCCGTCATCCAGGTATCATCACTCAATAACCGTACTGTGGCTGTAATGCTTTGCACATGGAAGGAATTGTGTTTTATTGATGGCAAATGTTGTAATGCACTTTCATGTCAAGGCGAAAAATCTGAAAAAGAAACTTTTTATAGCACACGGCTGCATCCAACGTCTGCACTGAACAAGGCCATAGAGAGAGCATACTCAACTGCACACATACTGTCATTATATACAGTAAATTAAACTGTCTTGGCATACAGGGATGAGCATGGGAATGTTTCCATACTGTACATTTTTTAGAACACATTTGGGCACAGTTTTGGCCCAAACAGCACTCTTCCAAGCTGCTTCCAAGCATGTGTAAGCAAAGGCCAGGGACCACTACAAATAGACAATTTGGATGTGACTACTCTATTCCAGGCTCTGGGAATGTTTACTGGGATGGATACGACAAAAAAAAAATTGTTAGATGACCTCAGGATCAGAGTGAACACGATTCACCCAGCTTTGGGATTCAGCCCTGTGGTGAAAGGGCAGGAACATGGGCACTGTTCTCCTCCCTGAAGCCAACATCTCTGATCATGAGAGGGACCAAATGCTGCGCTGGTCACTTTGGTAAAGGTGTTATCTGTGGACCCAGTGCCTGTTCAAGCCTCGTCTTCCAGGGGTTGAGCTGTCATTGCCTGCAACCCTGGGATCACTGAGGGTCAGCCCTGGTGTAGGGAGGGGAGAAGGAGGCTCAGGGCACTTGAGTATCTGGCACCTCCTTGGGAAGCCTCCTGGGAGACTTCCAGAGTGTTTTTGCAAACACAAGATGTTTAGCTATGCTTTGCACCAGGAAAAGCACCAAAAACAGGTCCATGATTACCACGTGGCCCAAAAGATGAGCAATTGCCCTTCTCCTTCCTTCCCGCAGGATTGCTGGAGCAGTTTTCCACCCACCAAGAGGGAAGTGAAGGTCACAACACGGCGGCACTGTGGGTGGCAGGAGGGTGACTTGGGGCAGCCAGAAGTTCCAGCTCAGAAAAACAGCTCTGTCACCATTTGTGTGGACAGATATCTGTTTCTTGGATTTAAAAATAATTCTGGTTCCAATATACAGAATTATTTTCTAGTCATGAGATGCGTCTTTTTTTTCCCCAGTTTCATGCATCCTGATTTGCCTTTCCTCCCTGTCTTCAAGTCATTTTTTCTGGAAAAGGGAAAGGGGAAAAAGGGAAAGGGAAAGGGAAAAGGAAAAAGAGAAGTAAAAAGGGGAAAGGAGAAAGAAAGGGAAGTGCAGGAAAAAGGGAGAAGGGAAGGGAAAAAAAGGGGGAAGGCAAGGGTCAGAATGAAGAGTGTAGAAAGCTGAAATTCTCTTTCTCAAGAAAAAAAAGATGCATCATTTTAAGCTATGAAATTAATTTATATTTAACAAATCCGTTCTATGAAAAAGGTGTGGAGTAGTAGATTTGGGATTGAAGAATATTTCTCAGTAAATGCTTGGTATTAGGTTGGCTCAAGGGCCATAATCTTTGGTGTTCCTCCTCCTGATCCCAAGATGGGCAGCCTCGCTAGCTCGAGCTTCTAGATTTTCTCTGCAGTCAGTGGAGGGAAGCCAGAGCATCATATTTCTCCTAACAGGAACAATAATACTGTGCATGTCAAAGTACCGCTTTCCCATGAAGAAATTGAGTAAATCTGGGGTTGCTAGCGCAGTGTTAGGGGTCTATCCTGCCCTTTCCACCAGTTCCACAGCAACCCCTTTGCAGCACTCCTTACAGAACTGTGCTGAACACACTCATTTTGCACATCCCTCCCAACCAGTTAACACTGGAGTATTTTTTCCCTTGGAAGCACTTTTTTCTTTCAGTCAGTCATCCTAATCCCGGAAAGTTGGCAAAAACAGGCTGAAAATCCCCTTTTCCAGGAGAAGGTCACCATCAGCACACCTGCACCATTTTTGCTTTATTTTTTCCCTGACTTGCTGAAGTCCAGCTTAGGAGGTGTGAGCACACAGCTTTCCTGACCTGATAAGGAAAAGGCAGATTTTTGCAAGCTCTCCAAGAAGATCTTTGCTAAATCTCACCAAGGAGAAGAAGATAAACTCTGTGCCTTGGCTTGGTGCCCAGGGTGCCAGGTATAGGCAGAGGTGAGGAGCACCTGATAGGTCTCACTGAATATTATTTTTTCCCTATCTAGAAGTCTAGGGTGCATCAAACGCCTTCAGAAGAGAGCCAAGCCTGGTATAACAGTTGGTTGTTTTTCATGGATGGAAAGAGAGAGCACGACATTTTCTCTGAAAACACCCCACCCGAGTTCCTGGAAGAGGCACAAGTCTCTGGTTTCTAGAGTGGCTGCCTCATACCCAGCGTTTAGGACAGATTGTGACTCTGGTTTTAGCTGAAGTCTGCAGAAGATCCCAGGAATAGCTGGGAAATGGTGTCCACACATAGGAACTCCACCATGTATGGCCAGCGCATCCAGGAGTGTCCGGGTGGAGGCAATGCAGAAAGAACTCAAAATTGTTCGAAATGAGGCATCTTCCTGCCTGGCTGGGACTTTCATTTTAAAATCTTAAGTCTGGTCTTCTTTGCTGTCTAGGGTTTGAGGGAGAAGAGTCTCCCCCGCTATTTTTTAGATGTTTATATTCAACATCCTGAGTTTATTCATAGAGCAATGAGCTTGCCTTTAAAAATCAAGGCCAAATCTAGGTCAAATCTGATAAACATTTTAGCCTTCCCTCCACAGAATAGGAGGACTCAGACCCGTGATCATGTTACTGCGACTTAAGGAGGGACATCAGGCAACTGCCAGGCACTAACAAGCCATGCAGGCTGCACCGCGAGCGTGAGCTCCAGTGCCCCAGCTTCACATGTCTTTTATGAGGTTTAAACAAATGCATTTTATCTCACCTTCGGCAGCAGTTTCAGTTTCATTAATTCAGTGCTTGTCCAAATCCAAAGCTTCTCCAGGAGTTTTTCTTTTTATTATTTTTTTTTTCCAAGAAAGGGAATTTATTGCAGTAATTAGAGGAAGGGACCAGGCTGGTCTATGGTTGAGTCTATATTGGTGGGAAGGGCATGGTTTTGGGCTGCTCGGGGCCATGCAGTGTCTGAGGCTTGGGGCCTCCTGATGTGTGGCATGCTGTCTGCCCTATATTCCCTCAAAAGCAAATCCACAGTCAGAGGGGACTGGTGCAAAGTCCAATTTTCTCCGACCAAAGAGGTGGAATGTGTCAAGAGTGTACCAGGGACAAGGTCATGAATCTGCTAAAAAACAGACAGGAAAGGGGACGTGTGGAGCACCCCTATTGCCTAGAGTAGACTCAACCTGCATTATATTCTAGATATTAAATCAACCTGCCTTGTGACCACTGAAGAGCTGCTCTAACCCTCACTGTGCTTCACCACCAGACAACAAGCTCAGGAGGCTCCTGAAACTGTTTTTACTAGAAAACACACAAACAGGCACACCCTGACATGCACGTACCGCCAGGCACCTATGGTTAAGCTTCTCTGGAAGCTAACCAGAGAAAAGCTTTTATTATTGGCCATGATTTAGACTTCAGGGCAATGCATATTTAGAAGGACAGGGTTCACGTTGGATCCTGAAATGGAATTATTCTACAAACATGGTTCAACCCTTTCCTGGTCCTACAACATGTGATATTGTTTTCATGGAAGAAGTAGAAGGGTAAAGCACTCAAAGCAGTAAGAAGCGTAAGAAGAGTAAGAAGAGAATCCGTGTGACAAAGTGTGTGCAGGAGGTCTCAGATTTTCCTGTTGTGTTAATCCAGGCCAAGAATATATGTTCTACAAAAACACAAAACACAAAACAAAAACACAAAACTAGGATAGGCAGACATTGCCCTCATGTCCGCACATAGCCTGATTCCAATATCTCTATCTCTTTGGAAATGGTGCTGAAAACTTGCGTTAAGACAAACCAAGCCAAAACAAAAGGTTCTAAATTAAAGCTTTAAACCCAAAGGAGGTCATGGGGACATAATTATTTGCAAAGCCACTTGCTCTGCTATTCAACAGCTATTCATAGAGGTTCTTTCTACACTTGAGTCAAAGAAGTCAGTCACGATGCAACCACCCAGAAGAAGTTAGGGCAAATAAAATGCAAATATTGAAACTAGATTCATGTGGTTCAGCCCTTTTCCTCTCCTATCTTCAACATCTTTGTGACACCTCTCAGATGGCTGATAAGAAAACAAGGGTCAAAGTGTCAACAAAACAGAGGTTGTTTCCTTTGAATCAAATACAAGAATCATCTTGCAGCTTTCTCATGGCTCAGCCCAAACCAGAAAGCAGCTAAACATCACTCAGAGGAGACCAAAAGGTGCTGCCTGCAAGGGGAGGCACCTCCACAAAAACGTATCACATCCGTTATCTCCCTTCAGCATGCGTCAAAGCCTGGGCCTCATTTTTTTTTACATGACCTGCTGTTTTGCCTATATTAGACCATTTCTCCTACTCCAGAAGAGCTGTCCATATGGTTACTGTATAAGTATATCTTTGACTTATCTACTGGAGGTGGAAAAGGTTTCCATGAAAGAGCTGCTGCTCGCACAAGCAACCCACCTTGCCATGGTCTTTCCACCGTAATACAGTGCTTCATGTCCAGGCTTTGTACTTAGAACACAGGCTAAGAACAATGAAATTCAAGCTGTTGGAACCACGAAATCCTAAAGATAAATAACAAATTGGGCTTGGAGCAGGGTTTCTTTGGAAGGAGAAAGGAAGTTGATTAGACCAACTAACAAACTGTGAGCTCATGAAGGCAGCTGCAAAAGGTTGCAAGGACTAAAATAAAATAAAATAAAATAAAATAAAATAAAATAAAATAAAATAAAATAAAATAAAATAAAGACAAACTATGTATGGCCTCTAAGTCTTATAAGAAAAAAAAAAAAACAGCAAGAAATCATGAATCTAAAAGTAAAATTAACAACTCTCCTAGATAGCGTTGTCATGGATACAATAGAAATGCTACTTTTATGACAAATAATCTTTTCCCTTGCTTTTTCCACTACAACCTCCCTCTCTGCTCAGCAAATGCTACTCTTGCGTCTCAGATAATTCATAATATTACAGTAAACTCAGAGCGTTTTTTTCCAAGGTAAGGTTTATCCTCCAGCTTCTTCTTTTATTTTTAGTTTTTCAAATGGCTTGCCCAAGAGCTGGTCATTTTTTCCAGCTGGTCAATCTACCAAAAATATTATTTTGCCTCACTGATATTCACACACTTGCCCTCATTCACACACACAGACACACAAACACACACGGGTACAAGGTCCTGATCCACATAGAAAGCTAAGTGCCCAAATGCATCTCCAAGGGTGCATTTCATGGCATTTCTTCCAACAAAAAGCTAGAGAGAAAGAGGGTTTTAATGTTCCATTTTTAAAATTGTAGAATACTACAATACTACAAAAACCATATAAAGGAAAAGACCTATAATCTACTGGTCCTAATCCTTGAGCATCTGCTATAAGCACTTAACCCAAAGAGTCTGACAGTGGTGATCCAGACTCTGTTCCCCTTGTCATCTTGTATTTGGTGAATATTCTTTCTGATGTGTGTCTTAGGTGGCCTGAATTAGCAGGCTAAGCTTCCTGTATAGTCTGCAAAACCTTGACAGGGCTACTTCAACTTCCTAGTTAAGGAACAAACTTAAATGCCTTAAATTATTCACTGCTCTCTATAAAAAGAAAATTTTCAGGATTTGATATTAACATTTATTAGCTCAAACAAGTAATTGCTCTAGGTATCCTGCTAGCAATGGTTTTAACCTTTATTGTTATCCCAAAGATGTTCAATTTAGCCTGAAGGACTGTTGCATCTAGCAGAAAAAAAAATCTCCAAATTCCAGTCCTTCCTTTTCTTTTTTGACTGGGATTGGTATTGACCTGCTAAGAAGAAATGTGTTTACTGGCAAAAACTGGCCTTTTCCAGAAAAAATGTAATCATGGTCTTCAATTCTTTGAAATTTGCCTCATCGTAAACATTAACAAACGGGTACATATTTTACTAAGAAATACTGATTTCTTAACAAAAGTGATGAAGTGGCCAAAAGCCATTGGAAGTAAACCAAGTAAACCATCTGTGAGATGGCCAAAAACTTGATTTCCCTCATTTTCATGTTGTATGTGTCTGTGTAAGTGCTTATGAGTGTCATGTCTTCCCTCTTTGAGCTTCTCTTTCTTATTTGCTATTGTTGCGGCAAAGAAACACTAAAGAAATGAGTTTTACATTTTGCTTGACGGGTGCTGAGGTCTGCGGTCATCCTCACCTCCTTCCGGAGAAATCTGCTCAGCAAGTATCATCCTTTCTGACATTGCCGTGGTTCCTACCAGACAAGAGCCTTCACGGAAGTCTTGGCCCTGGGTGCAGAGACCCTTCTGAGCAGACTTTAGCAAAGCTTTGATCGGGGGAGACCCAAGCGTGGTGCTGCCTACTTGGTCAGCTCCTTCTGCAGCTCCATGAGCAGCTCTGTGGGCCCCAAGAGGTGCGTGCCCCACAGAGGGACCGTTCCTGGGCAAAGGCACAAATTGCACTGAACAGCTGAGGTTGGAAGGGATCTCTGGAAAGCCTCAAGTCCAGCTCCTCTTCTCAAGCAGGGAAAAGCTAGAGCACTTTGCACAGGACTGTGTCCAGATACCCTTTGAATACCTCCAGGAATGGAGATTCACAGCTTCCCTGGGCAACCCAACCCAGTGCTCAGTCAACCTCACAGTAATAAACTTTTTCCTCATGTCCAGCTGAAACTCTGAGCAGTAGCTGATTTAAATCATCCCCTTCTCTGATTTAAATCATCCTTGGCCACAAGAAGCAAGAGCTACTGAGAGATCACACTGACGTGAAGCTTGCTGAACTTCCAACACGATGTTTGAGCCAGGGTGGGAGGATGGGTCTACAGGGCTTTCCAGAGTCCTGGAAACAATGAAAAACATCTCCTGAGGGCTGGACCAGCCGTGTTAGCTCACCATGGCTGCTGCCACCGAGACCACCAAAACGTACCAAGGACCAACGCTATATTAGATCTGGCAGTAACTCCAAGGAGTCCACCCCCTCCCAAAGTGTACACTGGCTTTTGTTTTCCTCTTCAATAGGAAGAAGTAGCCAAATGCAAGACCTGAACACTGACCTAAGAGTGTCAAAATTTTCAAAATGAGGCAGCTGGAACAGAGGTCAATTTAGAGTGATATTGCTTCCAAGGGAAAGCCAAAATTTTGGCTTAGAGAGGACTTGGGAGAGATTGATACTTGGAAGTATTGTGGGTCAATCTCTTTTTTGACGCTGAATTCAGGCCGGTATGTGCACGGGGAAGGATTGTGCTGCATGGCTGCGTGGAAAGTGCTGAGACCCACTTCTGTTTGTGGTGTGCACTCATCTGCCTTCTCTGGGGTTTCACCTGCCAGCCCTGCTGAGATCCACGTGAGTCCCTGACTCATGGGACTTGAGCACCACTGTTTGCTCAAGCACAAGAGGTTTGTATTTTCCTGTCTCTTGGTTGTCGTGCTGAAGATGACCTAAATTATATCTCTGTATTTTTTGCCTCTGCAGGAAAAGGTATAAAGTCATCTAGGTGGACCTGACAGCAGCCAATAGCTCCTGGCTTTGGGGCAATTGCACGCGGTAGGGAGCAGCAGGTACCTCTTTCCACCCTCCACCGTGGGCTGCTGCCGCAGGGAGCAGGTCCAGGTCCTTTCCACCGTGTCATGCATAACCAAACCAACAAAGCTGGCAAGGGACCATGCTCAGGTAACGCAGTGGTTTGTCAGCACATTATCTGCTGCTATTTTCTGTCTCAGGAGAAGCTGGAGAGCTGCTGCCAGGCAGAAGCCCACAGTAAACCAAGTGCCAGGCTTAACGTGGATATCCTGGAAAAGTATCTTTCACAAACAAACCCAGTGCACAGAAAAATTGTCTGAACGCCTGTTAAACTAAGCAACTGAAATGAGTTCCTAATTGGAAACGTATGAATAGAGCAGTTTGGGGGATCTTCTCTGCGAGGCAAAGATGGGGAGGGCTGGAAGGGCACGTCCTGAACCTCCGCTCGCTGGCACGGTGACTCGAGCTCTGCAAACTCCTTTATCTGCAGCCATTCCCCGGCAATCCTAAATATTGGACATGTTCTCCTCATCCTTTCACAATGGGTTTCCTTGGGTTTCTAGGAAGTGTTTTCTAGGACTGCCATTCAGCATATGAGAAAAATGCGTGAACGTGATGCACAGTCCGTTCTTTTTTTTCTCTTGGTCATTGGCCGATTATAGAAAAACAAGATATCGCATAACCACATATCCTATGCTTCTCTAACACTTTCCATCCAATATCTAAGAGCATATTACAAACACCAAGATCAGTATTTCAAAGATCCCTGCTTGGGGGAGTATACTGCTATCAGTGCTATAACGTAAGGAAGATGTTTTAAGGAGTTGTATAAAGTCCTATAGAGAGTAAATGGCAGTAAATGGTAAAATACATCTTTCTTAAGGTCCAATACAGTGCCTTATAAATACATTTTCCCGTCTCTGCCTAGTAGATAGAATTACTCTTTTCCAGTATTACAAATAGAGAAAAAGAGCAACAAAGGAAAGGAAATTGGGTGAAGGAATCAAAAAAGATGAAATGACAACACCGTTTTAAATCTGTAGCTTCAGTTTGGCATTTTACCATTTTCTATGGCACAAAACAAGTCAAATAAATTCCTTGTTGACTGGTACTTTCTACAGCTCACGAAAGCCAAGCACTGTGGATTTTGCAGATCTTTAAAATACGGAGGGAAATTCCAGTCAGTGATGCCATATGTTGACGAAAAATCCACAAAGGTGCAAAAAGTGCTATAAGACCCGCCACGACCGATTTGGAAAGGGACAGAAGCATGAACCGGATTTTCTGTCCTCATTTCAAGATCTTGCTGCCAAACAGGGGTTTACAAAGAAAGACCTCTGGAGATTTCTCATACTTTTTGGCTTATTCTCCTGGTGTTCGTCTTAACAGAAATCAGCTGTTCTCCTTCTCACTTGTACAGTATTTGCAGAACAGAGTTGAGCATCTGGCCTGGCTATTATTAAAAATCCCGAGAACATCCTGCTCTGTTAGGAGAACACCACTGCTGGCAACAGAGGGACAAAGATCATTTGCATTCACGATTCCAAGGATCTGCCCGGATCATTCCCTCTATTTTTCCTCTTTCTCCCCTCCCTCTGCGGACAGAGCCCTGGCCCTACTTTCCTGTTTTCTGATGTTTTCTAAGCCGCCTTGCTGGCCCCGGAGCTGGGATGAGCCCTGTGTTTTCCTGGGAGACGCTCTTTTGCAGTAGTTGCATGCAACGAGGTTGTTTTAAGCTACTTTGGACTTCTTCTTTGTTTCTTTCTTTTTTTTTTTTCAAGGGAGGAAATGAAAAAGTAAACAAAGTTGTGTGTGTGCGGAGGGGAATGGGAGGGACTGCCTCAGTGTTTAGGCTCCAACTTTATTTTTAAAAGTGCTCTAAAGTTGGAGCCTGCAGGAATACCAGCGAAGGGGTGGAGACCAGAAGCAGCCGAGCACTGGACTCCCGTTGACTTGCAGCAAGTTTTTAAAGCCCGATGCCACGTTGCTTTCCCAACCCAAGGCCCGGGAAGGGAAAGTATTGCACCCAGGGTGGCCGGGGGAAGAAGCTCTTCCCTGGGAGGACCGCTTGGCCCAGGGGCCCTGCTGAAATGCCAAGCTTGGAGGACTTCAAGGCTTGGCTAGAGAAAGCCCCCACCGATTGGATCTAATGGTGGTGCTGCTGGTGGTGGGCGTCCAAGTAGGGCATTGGCCTGGGTGACCTACAGAGGCAGCTTCCAACCAACATCCCTGTGATTCTACGCAGTTAACAGTGGCCTTTTGGAGCTCAGAAAAGCCGGCACCAAAAACCACCGGGCTATTAATAGCGGGACTTCAGCTGATCTCCACTGGCGTAATCACCGGCTGCGTTTGGCCTCGCAACGAACATTAATCACCGTCGGGTTACTGCAGCGCATCAGCTCAAGTTGGGCTTGTTTGCTTTTCCCTAAGTGGAGGGACATCCCGTGAGCTCCCGCCGCTCGTCCTGATGCTTCTGGCGAGAGGCCGTGGCCAACGGCGGGTTCCCCGCTCACAACCCCAGTGATATCGGCCTTTTTTTTTGTTTTTTTTTTTTCCCTGCCCACCGCAAATCCAGAGCAAATCTGTTGAGACAGCACAACTTGGCCTTAAGTCTGCCTTGTTTGTTCACCAGATCAGCAGTGTGGAAACTGGGTCAATTTTTCTAAACATGTGGTTTAGAAATGTGCTGTTTAAAGGGACACTGTCCAATGGCACGAGACCAAAATTAGATTTGTAGTAAAGAAAAAAAAAAAAAAAAACAGTTCAAAGCTCTTTGTAAACACTGAGTCCTTGGGACATAGTGACCAAGTAGGAGAATAGTAATTTCCCTGCTTTGTATTTAGGGAAACTGAGGCATAAAGAGAAGAGTCCAAAGCTGCCTGAAGAATCACACAGAACAATTTCCCAGTTACAGAACCAAAGCTAACTCATCTCTTCTTTACAAGTTGTTACCAACAAAATTACAGAGATTTTGTTTTATTTATCACCTGAACTGCAATAGCAATGTCAGTGAATACTACAGAAAGGTGAGACAAGCGGCTCCAGGTGGGTAAAGGATGAGAATTAGTCACACCGAGGAGGGAATTCAGGTCCCTTGTTAAGTTGCTTAGGTGTCATAGAGGACCGCTAGAAACACAGGTTGCAGCCGCCCTACAACACATTGTCCACCTGCAAGAAGGCAGCAGGGCAGAGCTGGTGACTTGAGTGATGCTGTAGGTCGCAAGCCACCGTGTTTTCCCTCCTAGACATGGTTGGAAATTTTGGCCTTGTTCTCCCTGTATTTCATATCCTGATCTTTGAAGGGTGCTAACAGCTTGCTGGCAGCCAAGGAACCAAGAGATTGCCAGATGCCCAGACCCTCCTCCCAGGCTCCATAAGAATCACAAGGAGACTTTGCAGGAACAGCCCCATGCAGTCCAGTCAGCTATTACACATGTAGACCTATAAATATACATATATATATATATATATATATATATATATATATATCAACAGCAGGCCAAAGAGACCCTTTTTTAATGCTGCATATTCTTTTTTTCTTTTGCTTGAAGGCCAGGCTAAGGTTCTTGTGCAAGCTCCTGCATAAAAATGGGCAGTTAGTAGGTTTGATAGTAGGCTACTCAGAGACGGATTTCAGCCCCAAAGAGGGATTAATTTTCTTGGTAAGTGATGGGTTTGGAAGCACATTACCCTGCTGAAGGTGACTGGACAGTACATGTCACCGATGGAATATGTGATTGGGGTTATTTCTTTCTTTCCATCAGTAAATAGCTCAGTGGATTATTTTATTTGGTGCTAACGAAGGACTTGGTGCTGAACGGTGAGGTTGGCCCCTTCTCCATTGCTCTCCCCCTCTCCCCAAGAGCTTGTTTTAGGCACAGAGAAGTCTGATTTAGGCCAGTGGCTGCCGACATGTGGTTCCTTTGAGACTCTCCAGCGTTGCTCACAGCCACAGGAAATTAAAAAGTTAAAACCAAGGCCAATAGGGAGAAATTGAGCAAGACGTTGCCCATTTTATGTTAGCGCTGGGGACCAGTCAAGGTCTGACACCAGTGACAGAGAATTGCCCTGAAACCCTCTCCCAGTGCTACTTGGTGGCACCAAAAGGCGGGGAAGCCAGTGATGGTAGGAGTTGGTTGGGATTTTATCTCCTAACTGCAATTAAATGCCGATCTCAGCCCCACCACGATGCCCCATCCTAAGTTAGGTAGATCCTGCGTGGAAAGGGATGCTAGGAAAAGAGGAAATAGACACACAGCACGTGCACACCATGGTGTATGTCTGCACACACACATCCATTTGCTCCAGCCCTGCACAGTCCTCTGAGATGGTCCAAGCAGCTTGGTTTGCTGCTGAAACCATAAGAATCAGAGTGGCCTTAAGCAGATAGGGGGAAGCGAAGCGCCAGCCTAAACACGATGCTCGAGAGGGAAGCACATGTGAGCTGCCATGGGGTCAGAGCAGACGTTACCTTCTCCTAGCCCAAAACCCTCTTCTGAGAAAGGGAAAGATGCCAGGTACCAGCAGGAGAGAGCAGGATCAAGGTGACTCCTCAATACCCTGCCCACGGTTGCGTTTCATGCTGTCAAAGCTATTCCTGTGGCCTGATGCACCATGTTACTCCTACAGTCATCCAAGCAGGTTTTAGCTTGGACAACCTGCAGCAGGATGCTCCACAGCTGAATTCACACAATAATTCAGGTGGGAAGGGACCTCGGGGGGGTCTCCAGCCCAACCTTCTTCTCCAAGCTATGGGGGCACAGCCGGTTGCTCAGAGTTTTACCTGTCTGGCCCTTGTGGACCTCCAAGGATGAAGGTTAGCAAGTTCTCCAGGCCACTATTTTACTGCTTGACCATCCTAATAGTGAACAATTGTTTCCTTGAAAGAGCTTGAAGGATTAAATGAGCATGAACACAAGGAATCCCCCTCCATGCCCCAACTAGCTGAGATGGGTTAACCTGCCGACCAGGTTCAACAGGAAATCTTATCACTCACGTTGACCACGTTAGATCTCCTACCGCTCTTAATATAGCAACATGTCCCAGAGCATTGACTGTCCTGCTTGGCTCTTTGCCATTGGATAAAACTTCCCTAAAGTCAGGACCCAGGTTACAGGTTGGAATGAAAATGGTTTTGAAATGTCCCAAACATTATCTCAGTCTTCCCCTACGACGCACCAAGGGTGTAGGTCCATGTTAAAATGAACAGCGCTCACGTAATTACTGCCATTTCACATTTCCTCCTTAAACTTCAGAGCTAATGGTTTCTTGAAACCGACAGAACCTCAGTTCTCTCTGTGCAAACTTGCCAAATATCTAAAAAGGATAAGAACTTACTATGAAACCAGGCACAGGCTTGCAAACAACTGCTGTCACTTCCTCTCCTCCTGAAGACCGCTGGGTGAACTTAACATCACCATCATTAGCTCCATCTCCTTCTACCCCTGACACTAGGCAGAGGGAAAACTTGCCTCCTCCCCAGTCTCCTCCCTCTCCATATATCTTTCTCTACTTGGCAACCAGTTTTGCTTCAGGCCATGCAAATCACGCGATTATCTGCAACCGCATTCCTTCGGTCTGACCAGGCGGAGGTGGGAATAGTGCAACCCTGGTCCTGCAACAGTGCCAAAAATCAAAATCCCTCTGCGCTGCTTTGGGAAGCATCTTGCAGCTTTCCTACACCTCCCGCTCTTCTCCCAGGGCCTTCCTGATAGCAGAATGGTTCTGCTCGTGGCAGTTGTTAGGTTTCAGAGTCAACAATAGACAAAGATGAAGGCAGAAGTTCGCACTTGAAGAAATATTTTCAACAGTGTGCAGACTCGGGGAAAAGAAGCAACATTCGAGATCAGATTTAGAAGGTTTCCTTTATCCTCAACTTGCTTTTTAGTTTGGAAGCCTGGAAACTTGTTTTTTATATTTTGTTGAAAATTTAAGTACTGCACAAATTGTTGGGGCTGCCGCTGAAGGGTTTCTACCATGTCCCACTGCCTATTTATTTTGCCAAGCCCCTGCCTGCTCACGAATATGAGGTGTGTGGTCACGGGGAGACAGTGGAAATAAAAGAAGCAGAGAGGAACATTAACAAAAAAAGCCATTTTATTGAAAATGAAATTCAAACTTCAAATTAATATTACAATCATGAGAAAATGCCAAACAATTCAATTTACAGTTGCAACATACAATACAAATAGTCCCTTTGAAGTTGAAGTAAACCGATCCACAATCATCGTCTGTGGCACAAAGCAGAATGTGTTTGTACAATATGTGCATGAAAAGCAAATCTCGGGTGACAGCATTTGAAAAAAAATTAAAAAAAAATAAAGCTTGTATTTACACAAAATGCTACAAATATTTTGTTCCAGCAGAAATTCAAGACTGGTAAAGCATATTTAACAACAACAACAAAAAAAAATGGAATGTCACTCATATTACCTAAAACAAAGTTACTGTAAAAGTATGGTTTTGGCTGATATACTTAAAAGTACGGCATTAAAAAAAAAAAAAAAAGGAAAAAAAAAAGCAAAGAGTTATCTGTAAACATGGAAGTAAACAAACATCTAAAAAAGTTCTCAGAAAAAAATGTTAAAATGAAATGCATTATATTCAAAAACAATAAGAATGTCGGGGGCTGGGGGTCGGAGAGTTGGGCTTCGTGGGTCTCGTCCGCCTGGCTGGCACGCGTGTGGGTTATTGCTTTCGTTGCTGGCTTGCGGGGCTGTGGCCGCACGCGCTACGTGCGAAAGTGCAAAATTCCCCCCGCCGGAAGCGGGGGACCATCGCGGGGGGCAGC
>JAWLRI010000412.1:4264378-4278719 GCA_034781795.1 Crypturellus tataupa
GGCGCCCTGGGCCCCGCGGCGCTTCCCGCCGCGCGCGGCGGCGCGGGGAGCGGGGGGTCCTCTGCTCTGCGAGA
Source organism: Crypturellus tataupa (assembly GCA_034781795.1). Classification (NCBI taxonomy): domain Eukaryota; kingdom Metazoa; phylum Chordata; class Aves; order Tinamiformes; family Tinamidae; genus Crypturellus; species Crypturellus tataupa. The sequence goes on from JAWLRI010000412.1 coordinate 4,264,453, forward strand.
GGGGCCGCGCGCGGGCCTGCTGTGCCGGCAGGGCATCTGTGGTAGGATAAGAGCTGGAAAGTAGCAAAGGCAAATGTTTAAAAACCTCTCGAGCCTCTCCGAGGAGCACCAGGGGTTGCCGCTTGCCCAAGGGGCACCTGGACGAAGCTCCTCTCTGGAGATGCTAAAATGTCACACAACCGCGTGAGGTTAACTACCTAACACCGTGTTCCTGTCTTTCTTCTTCTTTTTTTTTTTTATTTTTTTTTCCTTTTTTTCCCTCCTGAAATCCTGAATCGGGAGCGTTCCCAAGTGAACTTGGAAGTGTTGGCCAAAAGCTCGGATGTGCTCCGTGTCCGTGGCAACCCCGGCCGGCTTCCCCAAGGCACCGAGGGGCTCGGGGAGCACAGGGCCCGCTCCGAGGCAGCGGGTGGCACTTGGAAAACCCCGTCCGTGGCCTCGGATGTGGCTCAACCCGCGTGTGAACGTCTGTCCTGACCGGGCTGCTTCAAAAAATTAAAGCGGGGCCACGAACCGAATTCTGCCGGTGCTGAACAAAACGCAGATCTGCTCTACGCTGGCTTTATCCAGAAGTGAACAAACAAACAAACAAACAAAAAGAAACAAGTGCTTGAATTTTACAACAAAGTCTTTAAAAAAGAAAAAAAAAAAGAAAAGAAAAAAAAAAAGAAGACGACTCTGGGTTGCTGCCTGCAGCCACTTTAACGTTTCGACACAAAAAAAAAGCACCCTAAAAATTACTTAATATGCATACAGTAAACCTTAAAAAGCCCTTCTCAGCAATAACAAATAATGTACAAATATAGTACCTTTTATTAAATAGGAAACAGCTTGCACTGGCAGTACATCTTTTTCTCTTGCTTACTAAACAAATAAAAAAAAAAAAAAAAGAACTGAAATGTGTAACCAGACACTGGCTTTTTAAGTGCTGCTGAGACCGACAAACGTATTTTACAGTTACAAACACGCGGGCAGGGGTGCGCTTCAAGCCACCGCGAGCCGCCAATAAATAGAATCAATTACAGCTTCCATCTTTGAAGGAAAACTAAGTATTAGCAAAAAAAAAAAAAAAAAGTGTCTTACTTCGACTTTAAGCATACTTGGTATACAACCTTTAGAAGGCAAAGACTTTTTTTTTCTTTTATTTTTTCTTTCTTTTCTTATATTTTTTTTTCCTAAGGAATGGCACAAATCGGAGGCCAAGAGGAAGCTCCCAAGAGGGAGCAGGTCAACGGCAGCCGGCATCAGGTCTGGCCCTGGCCATGGGCCTCGGGGTGCAATTCCCGATCTCCCGCGCCCAGGAGAATCCGCAGGGATCGTCAGCTCCAGAGCGGGGCCTTGGCTTGCAAGGAGCCATCAACCCTTGGCATTTAATGCTCAGGACCCCTTTGCATTTAATGCTCAGGACCGGCAGGGCCACGGTGGGACCGTGTCGGCCTCGACGAGAGGGCTGGACCTGCTCTCCCTTCCCGCTGTGGCCGGCAGCCCAGCGGTGCCGCCGCGTGTGCATTTTTTAAAGCACGGTTGGAAATTTTGATTTAAAAACAAAAATGAAACAAAAAACAACCAACATTCAAATCATGTTGCCAAAACAGAACGTTTTAAACGGGAGTGTATTCGAATTTCCAAGAAAAATCCTGGGAGAGGAAGAAAGCAGGTGAAGGTGGGAAGCCCCTCATCCTTCCTACTGTATTTTTTTTTCCAGTGTCTCCACAACTATGGATTAAAAGGCAAGACTGTGTTGAAGGCAACCAGAGAGCTAACAAAATAGTCTGAACACACTATTTCCTTCATGAGTTATACAAAAGGGTCCTGCATCCCAAGCCACGTGATGCGGATGAGCTTGGGTTGGTTTTGTTTTTAAATCCCACTGTAAACTGCTTCGCACTGGAACTGCTTCTAGAGATGGGTAAAGGCTTGAGGTTTACACCATTGTGGAAACATAATAATTAAAAAAAAAAATACTTTTAGAGACCGAAGTCAATATATCATTACATTAAGAAACGTTTAAAGGGTCCAAATGTCATTAAATAATTATAAATATTCTTTTAAAGTTATATGATGATTCATGTTAGCAAACAACCTCAAATTTTACACATTTATAATTTAAAAAGAAAAATAAAAAAAAGAACATAGCCGAACACAAATACTATGTATATCAGTTTGGCTCTGGTAATATATATTGCCCTTTTCATATTTTGCATAAGTAACAATGTTTTGTTTTTTATTCTTAAGAGGATTTTTTTTTTATTTTTAGTTTTTGGTTAACTGCATGAAGGCAAAAGCAATGGAGGTCAAAGCAAAAAGGAAAGTCCAGGGTTGTCTATCCTAACTGGTTCTCTTGAAGTACCCCAAAACAAGATGAAAGGGAAAAAAAGAAAAAGAAAAAAGTGATGAACACAGAGACGCTCCAACTTTCCTCTGCAGCAAGGCTCGGGGCTGAATTTGGGGATAACTCTTCTCATCAGAATGAATCATGGCAAAGGGGAGGCAACTTGCTCTTTGTTTGCCTCGTTATTTGCACCCAGACAAGTCAGCTGAATTGCACTAAGCGGGTGAACAGAGTCCCATATGCTCTATGGGTGCAGCTGTATCTGGAGTTCGTGTTCTTTTCTTTTCTTTTCTTTTTTGAAAAAAAAAAAATCCCCAAAAAACAAATGGGCTGCAGCTTGGCCTTGCATCACTGTGTCTCTCCTCTCAGTTGGAGAGTCCGTTCTCTCCTCCTTGGCAAAGAACTCACTATTTAGCACGATGCTCCAGTCAAAAAAAAAAAAAAAGAAAAAAGGAGGGAGTATTTTTTTTTTTGCATGTGATAAGTACTTTTTAAAATATAAAACATGGTAAAATGGTCCCGAGAAAAAAAAAATATCCATATATATGTGCTTCGATCCACATAATCTGAAACGGGTCGTGGTGGTGGTGTGTTGGTTACTCTCGTGTTATTTATGGCCATTATCATCCCATCTACACAGTTGCACATATCAGTAAAACCTATTTGAAAGAAAACAAAGCCAAAAAAGAAAACCCCCAAAATAACCAGGCACTTTGTAGTTAGTTGACCGTTTGCGTATTTTTTTTTTTTTTTGGCTCGCGGAGGTCAGGCAGGGCAGGAGCAATCTCAGTACGGCCTCCAAACGGACTCATCCATCCTGCCACTAGAATTCAAGACGGTTGGGGAGCTGCTGTGGCTGCCATCCGCCTCCACCCCGTCACTCTGGTTGGGCAAGTTAGGGTTTAAGAGCGCGCTGCCGTTGGCCGCCGTGGTGCACGGAGGAAGCATCCGGGAAGGGGAGCGGTCCCCGCCCGGCACCATGGGGAACTGGTAGGATCCCGACGAAGTGCCATAGTAGAGATATGGAGTGCTGCTGGTCTGGAAAGGTCCACTTTGGTTTTGGGAGGAGCCGGGGTAGGGCGGTGGCAGGTAGGTGTGGTAGTGAGTGGTTGCGGACATACCCAGTGACATGCCTGAGGTGACTGGCGGTGTATAGGTAAAGGTAGCTGGATAGTGCATTCGAGGGTTGGAGAAGCGGCTCTCAGTGAGGGATGAAATGCTTGTGAACTGCCTGGGATCTGAAAATGGGCCCAGCTCGGAAGCACCTAAAAAATTATAACAAAACACGGGGGAAAACAATTCTGTAAATACTGTTTTGTTTTGTTTTTTTTTTTAAGCAAGAGCCAATAGGTTTTTTTTTTTTTTTTTTTTAAGAAAACCCCACTTCTTTTGGCCCCCAAAAGAACAGCAGATCATAGCAAATAACACATTGCAAGGAGAGATACCTGTTGCCTACAAGCGCTGGGCCGAACGGGTCCCTGCTCTAACCGCGCCGATGCCCATGGAGGCAGCAGCGCTGCCAACCCAGAGTATTCCCAAGCCACAAGCCCGGCCCACAAAAAAGCCACGGGATTTTCTCAAAAATCAAGAGATTGAAAGAAAAAAAAAAAACCCAAAATATAAAGGTCTCTTTCTATTCAGTTTGCCCTCTGGCCTGTGAGCAATGAGGGTGCCCTTGCGTTGCTGGTGTTTTCCTATAGCCTCTCCAGTAGGTTGCAGCAAAAGCTGAGGTTCACGCCTACGTGCATGGGAGATCAAGAAAACATGAATTTTGGTGCAGCTAGCAATAAAAAAGTCCCCGAATGGGCAACATCGAGTTCGCTGCACCACCAGCATCACTGGAGTTACACCAAGGTGCAACTTCCCATGTCTGCTCCGATGAGCATCCACTCAGCTACCTTCCTATCTGCAAAAAAATTACTGTTTGTTGCAGCCAAGGAGGTCCAGAGCGGGACAGGCCACCAGGCTGATAGGAAAGATGCAGATTTTACTTTGCAGTGCAGCATGTGGGAGTTAAAAACCCAACACTCGTCCCGTTGCTGCAAGAAGTTGCTTCCTCCGCAGCCTGCTCAGCGTGGCCGAGGGTAAGAGCACAGAGTTTACGGTTCCTGAAAGCGCCTGGATGGTAACGCTGTGAATCTGATTCTAATGCAAAGCAGGGGCGGGTTAGCTCATCTCACCTCCTTTTTAATCCTATACCAAACACGCTGCATTTGGGAGCAGGACTGGAAAGCTGACGGCAGCAGCACAGGGACCTGCTGCGGAGACCGCGGCACGGAGAGCACGGGCGGCAGCAGCAAAACGAGACGCCGAAAGTCCACGACCTCGGCAAACGGGGTGGGGGAGAAGGGGCAAGGGGAGATAGGGAGGACAAGTCTGATGTAAAAGCAAAGCGCAGAACGGAGGCGACCTGCAGCCAGTGTGCAGGAGGTAGGTATCTACAGAGAGCTGGAAAGAGCAGGGTTGAAATACAGAGGGGAAAAAAAAAAGGAAGGAGGCATGAAATGTAATTGGCCTTTCCTGCGCTTCCCTGGTGGCACTGCCACGGCTTCCCGCTCCCGGGTTCACCCATCTCTTTGCCAAAAAACATCAAATCTAATCCACTTAACTGGAAAATATAGGGACTTCCAGATGCCAAATGGCTGGTGCCAAATGGCTGGTGCCAAACGGCTCAAGGTACAGGCAACATCAGGCAGCACCTAAAAGTGATGGAGGGGCAGAGCCTGGAGGCATCTCAGGGGGATCAGGCTGAGAATCGGGGCCACATCCAGCCAAGAGTCCATCGGGTACAGCTGGAGATCCGGGCATGGTTATCCAGCTTCGCATGAAGCGTCGCAAGGACCGAGTTTAAACTCGCAGTAAAAGCCCGTTTCTGCTGCCGATGACAACGAGATTACGACTCCCTTTATCTGGAAGTGAATCAGTGACCTACGGGTGAATGGGTCTGTCTCCATTATCGAGCCCTCAAACCATAACACTCTGGAATGTAATATAACTTGTACCTTTATAGCAAACACTCTACTACTTGATGCAACTTCTTTCGTTCCCAACTGCAAACAATAGCCAGAGGCCATACCACCCAGATTCAAAGCTGTAATTTTGGAACGCTATCCTTTAGATTGTGAACAGGTCTGATACGTATCTGGAAATATAAGGTTATAGCATAATTTCCCCAGCTGTTCAAAAGGCTGAGTTTCAATCTGCTACTGCTTACGCTCTTTTTTTTTTTTTTTTTTTTAATTGTTATTGCAACTCTCCCAACATGAACAGAGTTGCTCTTAGTTTACCCTGATAGAAGCCAAACAAGCCGTTTAGAATCAAAGGCAGAATTAGGATGAGTGTAAAGGTGTAGAGCACTGGTATGGTTTGCTTCTTTGCAACTGATCCCCTTTTTCTTTAGATAAAAAAAAAAAAACTATCAACACAGATTTACCTGTGTAAAACAATCTTTTTCTCAGGGCTCCATCCAAATATGATCCGGATGAGCATTGCCAAGAGATTGTGCTGGTGTTGCACAAGCCGGCATGTGCTCCCCTCCCTCGGCATTTCTAACATGGGCTGCAGACCTCCTTCCACAGCCCAGTAAATCCACACTTGTTTGTTTTTACGGGGGCTTGCAAAGTACAGTCCTATTTACCCAAAGGCCAAATAGCCCTTTCCTATCTCGCTCACGGCCGGCTGTCCCACTCCTGTGCGCTCGCTTCACCATCCACCAAACACCTTTTGCTCTCTTCGTACTTCTGCCTTCAGTTTCAGTTTGCTCCTTCCTCAGCCTTCTGCATCCCCATTGTGCAAGCACATTTTTGGGGAGGCTGATCAGGGCAGGTTTCCACTCAGCCCTCGCTCCTATTCTCAAAAAACTTTCCTGAACAAGTCTAGAAACTTTTAAAACCTCAAAACCGCAGATTTTTTCCTTCCTTTGCGATTACTATATAATCGCAGCGCTGCTATTTCATCCTCCTCCTCTCTCCTTCTATGCTACCTCCTTCTCATGTGTTATGGTTGACTTAGGTTCTAACCTGCAAGCCCCAGATGCATATTCATTTATACACGTATAGCTCTTTGCTGGACTGGGAGCATAAACAGCTCTTCTGGGTATGTAGCCCATCTCCGTATCTGTACTTGCACATAATTGGCAGTGTCGATGGGCAATACAGTAACATGCAAGTGCAAGTAAATAATTTATTTATTCTTCTCCCCAGCAGGATTAAAGATTTATGCTAATTTTTCCGCCGTCAGAGCAAGAACATGGTTTGCATCTGTGACTTCCCACTCTCGTGATCGCTTATATTAAACTGGTGTAGCCCTCTGCTCCATCATGGCTGCAGAATTGCCAAGGAAGAAGAAAAGAGCCTTTTTTCCATGGTACCAGAAAAAGAAAACAAACAACGAAAAAAACCCTCAAATCCCCAAAACATGGAAACAAGCAGCAAATGGACTTCTTTTTCCATTGGACTGGATCAGTCTGTGGTGCTTGTCAATACAAAAGCAAAAGGGACCCTTTTCCACCAAATCATTTACACCTGAAGGTGCACAGAGTAAACTGCTTTTAAATCTACTAGGCAGATTCCTCCCTGGCATAACTTGGTGCTCAAGTTTTCTCAGAGATATGCATTTAGAACAGAAATGCGGTAATGCTAATATGCCAATATATATGCTAACGTATTAGGTTGAAGAATACTGCTCTAGTGTGTTTCATAGTTAGAATGAGAACAATTAAAATTCCATGTGGTTTCACTTATTTTGATGCAAAAGCCTCATTAAAAACCCTAGACTTGGGAATTTGCCAACAGCAGCGTGGTTTTGCGTTCGCGCTTAAAACACCATTTTACCTGTTGCACCTTTGCAGCTGCGCCGGTTACAGCAGAATGCCTACCCTGGCCATTTCTCTTTTTCAGTTTACAGATGCCAGCTAATGCCAGTTAATGTTCATTTCTCAATTAATAAATGGTGCTTGTGGTTTACAGAAAATAAAGCAACAAATTTCTGCCAGGTTTACAGCACTTGGGCCAATCACTTCCAATTATTAGAGACCATAATGTACCGTGACGAGGTTAACTCCTTGTGGGTACAGCAAGCTGACATACACTTCAAGGGGTGATAGGATAATTTTATAACTTAGAAAACTGAAGTTTGCTGGAATTTGGTTATTTTTATATTTTAGAGTCATTACCAAAAGAAAAGGTCCCTTGAACTTACCGTGTATGTCTGATAGGGAACAAGACATGGGGAGCGCATCAAGTCAATGCATAACTACTAAATGCAAGAAAAGAGAGTGGAGAAGTCACAGAAGAGACTGCCTCAAAGAAATTCAGCTAAACACAGCTAAACATATCACCAGTAGCTAATATATTTAATGGTATTTTATCCAAATGATTCACTTGTGTTTTGGACAACCTTAGCGTTAAGACTTTCACAGGAGTAGACGCTAGATGCTGTGTTCCTTGTTCAGTAGTTCAGGTTGGGCTGGAACGTAGCACAAATTGATCTATTAAAGCTTTTTTTCCCCTTTTTTCTTTTTCCCTCTAACATCTACGCCTATGAGTTATGTGTACAGCTTGGATTACTTACGGCAGATACTATCGCCTAGTATGAAGTATGCCACACACTTCACATTATGAGACGATTTTCAGTTTCCTACAGCACTGCCAAACTTTAAACATTCTGGCTGAAATTGTCCATGCTGGGCGTCTGTCTCAGGCTAAATTGTGATTTATGGATTTATTTGTTTTGAAAATTTCAGCTGAAACTCTTCTGCTGGGAAAAATATATTGTTTTACTAATCTTAAATTCTGAGAAGTCTTTCTTTGAAAAGCTGTAGCAGTTCCATGCTTTGAAGTAAGGACTTGAACTTTAGAATAAAAGTGGCTTTTGTATGAGAGATGTTGCCATGAAAACTCAGCCAAATATGAACAAATTATAAGCATTCTGCCTAAAAATGGGCAGAAGAGTCTGTGCCCCTACAAAGACACTTGCCCAGAGCCTGGAATGGAAGCCAGGATTCCCAAGTCTTGGCATTTTCTGAAATGCCAGCAAATACTTGTGAAGTATAGGGACAACCCCATATCTTCTAGTGACAATCCAGACTGAGAATCAAGCCAGTGCTGTAACACATTGCTCCATTAGCTGGGAGAGTGAAAGTCTGTGAAAAGGGTTTAAAGGATGATGGGGATGCTGTTATGATAACTACAAATAGGGATTTGGAAAGACGGTTGTTTTTTTACTTATAAACAAAAATACATTAAAAGAGTATTATTGAGGTTACAATATCAAGAAAAGAAAGTTGGGAAATGTCAATCCCTCTTCCACATGTACCTCAGCACAGCACTCAGCTGCAGGAGAACATGCTTGTTCTTTCACATGGCCCCTCTTCCCGGCAACTGGATCACGTCTAGAGACGCATTGGCGTTGGGCAATCAAGAGCCTGTTGTCTGAATATTCCCAACCTCCATTACAGAAGAACTCAGGAGAGGTGAAGCAAACAAGGCCTGGCTGGTTTTCTAGGCAAACTGGACTTCAGACTGTACTTTACACATTCTCCCACTTTGCGACTCCCTTGAAATCTCTTTAGGGGACGTTTTCCACCAGTGGTCACTGACGGCACCTTCCTCCTTCTCTGGTGCCAGCAAAGACACTGGCCTTGATGTGCAGCAGAAGTCAACAGGAGCTCAACTCTGAACTTAAGTCTAAATACTCAGCACAAAAGATCTCGCTGTAGGTGATGCAAAAAGGTGCCCTGAATTACACTGCGCCCCTGAGCTTGTGTCTCAGGACTCTGCTGAAACTGAGCTCTTTCACTCTTGGCAATATTGCCCTCTCTAAAAAACTGTGCAGCAATCCTACGGCACAAATGTTAGAGCAAAGCCCATGAAGAAATTAAGAATTCCTTCTTCAGAGAAGAATTTAATGCTCTGCAATAAGTAAGGCCTGGGGAAATGCAAAGAACAAGAAGAAAACCAAATACTGAGGAGCTGCTTATTAAGTTAGCACTGTCCATCCTGTGCACTGAATGAGACAGGAATCCCGTGGGAAAAGTATCATGTGATCCTGTAATTAAAACCTGTAATATAATGCATAAGCAGAATGCGGCTGATTTAAAGTTGCACAGGCAACGTAAGTACAGAAGTTTCCCAATTTCTGTGCACTCAGTTTTGTAGCTCTACGAATCCTTTGCAACGTGTTGGGGTGGAAGGCAGTAATTATTTGGTAGAGGCAACTTGGTTTTCCCTGAGTATCCCTCGGCATCGGCGGATAGGTCAGGGCTGTATTTTGCTCTTCGTTTCACATGGCACCGCAGGAGCAACAGCACCGCTCGGGCAGTGCTTCTCGCTCCCTGTTTGGCTCTTGGGATCATGGTGCTTCAGCGGGATGCTCGTGACCTTCTCTCCTATGCAACGAGGTCTATTAAAATGCCCTTTTTCTCCCTTTAACTCACTGCATTCATTCAGCAAGTTAAAAAAAAAAGAAAAAAAAAAAGGAAAGGAAAGGAAAGGAAAAAAGAAGTGTTTGATTCCACTTTCCTTAGCTTTTTTCCCCCTCTCTGCGCAGTGGCAAGCTGGTCCCCTGGTGAACAACGGCGGCAGCAGAGGTGTGAACTTGTCCCCCCTCCTCCTGGCTTCACCTCGACAAGGTGTTAACTTCAAGGTCTAGCTGGGACCATTTAAGCAGCCCCGTTATGGAGCACCGCAGCCTCGCAAAACGCCGCAGCGGAATGAAGGGCGGCCCGAACCCCCGCCGAGCCGCCGCGCGCCGCTTCCCTCGCCCGGCTGCCTGGCCTGGCACGGAGGCGACGGCGCGTTGGCACCTCCAGTAATCCCAGTTAATTGACCGATGGATGTTTTCACGGGATTTACGGCGCAGCGCCTAGGCCCTTTGCTGGGAGAAACACCCCATAAATGATGTAATGAGCATCGACCGTTAAAGCTCCACTCGTGCAACAAAGGAGAGTGTTTCCCAGGCAGGGCTGTCTCGTGGTTTAGCAGCAAAAGTGGGATTTTGGCACTGTCGTAGCCTGGGCTCTGCTGCCTCAGTAGGCCTGTTTGGCTGGGGAAAGTGCATGGGAAGAAAGACATTTTCCTTAGGCACCTAACTCTCGCCGGGTGATCCTGCACATCCAAACACAGGTCATGGCTGTCTGCACCCAATAGGTTGCTTTTTTTATCAGCAGCAGCACAAATAAGGAGAAATTTCCACCTGACGTGGGGAAAACAAACATCAAGACCCCTCTGGGGTGGACAGTTGGGTGTAAAAATGAAGATCATGGCAAGCACTGGTGGCCACTGTCTCCTTTATGGAAGTTGCCTGCGGCGAAGCTTCATTTCTAGGGGAATCGTCAACCTTTCCCAACAGGGGCCACAGGAGGGGGACATATTGCCACCTCGCAGAAGCGCATTGGCTTGTGCTTGGGACCCTCGGCTTGGGGATGCCCATTCACCTCCGTGCTGGGCCGCCCTCGACGTCTTGGTGGCCACTATGGCATCTCGGCAGCGCTCGTCTGCAGCTGGTGAATCGGGCCGAAAGGAATCGGGTTTATTTCAAAAGCCCCTGTTTGTTTAAACTCTTGGGCAATCTGCGTGCTACGCAGGAAGCGAAAGGAAGAAAAAGCAAATGATGCTTCCTGGAAATAAAGCCTAGCAATTCTGCAATGCCGCCTTGTAGAAACGCACCCGCGTCTCGCCCTGCTCAAATTTCTACAGGTTTTCCTGCCTGAATGTCGGTTGCTGCTGTTTTTCACAAAGCCCAGGCGACAGGCCTCGGAGGGAACATTGGAGGCTTTTCTTGGAGAGCAACCTACGCGGAGCTGTGTACAGCAAGGGGGCAAAACCACAGCGCTGAGATCTGCAACCAACGCACAGCACCGGGGAGCCGCAGTGCAGGAACCCTACAGGAGTCCAGTGAATGGCAAGATAATATACATTGGGGCGAGCAGTGTACTTTATTACTTTTTTTTTTTTTCAGAAAAATGTGCCTTAACTATCCAGTATAAATATTTGTTTCCAATGTTGTCATGAATTGTACTTTTCCACTGCAACTCAGAAATACCATCCGATCCTCGAGCAGGCGCAAAGAAACGACGTCTTGCAGGGAAAAGGGGGGAGAAAGAAAAAGCCCTTGGCGTTTCCCTGCGCCTTCGCCCTTGCCACCCTTCCTGCCCCTTCCCCGGCCAAAACGACCTTGGTGACTCTTGCACGTCGCCTCCCGAGGAAGGGAGGCAGCGGATCGCTTGCCGGTTCTTGATTAGGAGCTTTTAAAGGAGCTGGGAAGGATGATAATTCTTTGAAACTGGATCTACTGTAGAATGGGAGCCAGCACGCAGGACACCGTGTCTTTCAGCGCAGGCCACACACAGTGCCACTGCAGTCATCTGACTTCTCTGTCACATCCTGAAGCCATTTCCAGCTCGTGTGCGAGTTTGTACTCCCATTTAGAAAGAGGATGGGATATATTGGGAACACACATATGGAAACACTTTCAGGGAATCAGTTTCCATGAAATCCATAATGAGCCAAGTGGCTTCAGATGTGGCAGTGTGCCTCAGATTAGCCAAAAAAAAAGGAAAAAAAAAAAAGAATTAAAAAGGAATTAAAAAGGGGGAAAAAAAAGGAGAGAAAAAGAAAAAGAAAAAGAAAAGGAAGACAAATCTATCCTTTCAGTCTGTATTTCGGTTTCCAGAAGGGGGGAAAAAAAAAAAAAAAAGAAAATCTCTCAATGACTGATGGAGACCCAAATAGGGAACCACGAGCAGCAGCAGAGGGTTTTTTCCTCGCCGCCACGCGGCCCAGTGACAACCAGGCTGCGGAGGAAGGGACACCGACGGCGGCAGGGACAGCCCGGGCTGTGGCTGGAGCAGAGGGAGCCGGCGGCGCGTGGGGACACGCAGCGGCCTCTCCGGGAGGAGCCGGGATCCGCGCCGTGTCCTCCCATCGCTGCCTCGCGTCGCGCACGCCGCGCCGTCCCTCGCCTTCCAACGGCGGCGTTTGCAGCAGCGGGGACCACCCAACGCGAGCGGAGACGTCCCTCAGCCCGTCCGAAAGCCACGATTAAAACCAAGGAAGCCCCACGGAGCGCAGAGCCGTGGCCCGCTCCGCCGCCGGCAGCGGGGACGCCGCGAGCGGGGCCGGCGGTGGGATTCCTCCGGCCGCCGTCCCGCGCGAGCCCGGCCCGCGAGCTAACTCAAAACTCCTGCGCCGAGGAGAAGGTCTCTCCGCGAGTTTGCTTTGGCTTGCCTTTCAAAGCGCGCTCTGTATATTTTAGAATATGGAGAATTCGCCTTTGATTCCAATCCCGCTCGCAACAATAGACAAGCGAAGATTTCTCCGCCGAGCGATTTAAACAAAAACAAACAGTTTTGGTTGCCCGGGCCTTGTTCTCAAAATGCACTTTTTTCTTTTCTGTTCTTTTCCTTTCCTTTTTTTTTCCGGAGAAAAAGCAAAACCCTGAAAATCATGACGCTTCTGGCAAAAGCTAAAAATGCGTGAATTCAGACACTATGATTTTTTCCTCCCCTCTGATGTGAATGAAGCAACATCATCCCTGGAGGAAGAAAAAGCCCATCCTTAGCCTCTCTCCCATTCCCTGTAAGAAAGACTAAATCCCCCAATCTAAGGGATTCTTCTCCAAAACAACCATTTTCTCCTCGTGTCGCACTCCCACTCTCAGTCCCTGTCCGCTTGCAACACTATTATATTATTTTTTTCACTCTTCCTGGGCACGAAAGCAGCCGCCCGTTCACAGAGCAGAAGACCAAGAGGGTGGCCACGCTGGTGCGGATCAGAGAACTAAACTGGATCCTGGGGAGACCACTGGGACAAGGCTAGGAAGGCACTGCTGCCTTGCATGAAGAATTTAGTAGCAGGAAAACACACTGTTGGACTGAGTGGCAGAGTGGGAAAAACTCACCTGGGGATGGTGAGAGTTTTTTCCCTTGTACAGCACCAGGACAGGCGAGCACGCACTGACTACCAAGCTATAGCGTCAGGCTGGATAATGCTTTCAAAGACACCAGTGTGACTCAGACCGCTCATAAAGAGAATCTAGGGCACCTAAGGGTCTGTTTAGACGCCACAGAGAAGCACGAGACGTCCCCGAGCTGAACCGCTTCAACGGGGCAGAGCTCGTGTGCCCCGGGGCTAGAGGTGCTTTCCAGACCTGCCTCCCCTGTTACGTGCAGAGCGGTGCCGGTTTCACAAAATACGGGCTTTTCAATATTAACCATCAATATTCCATTCAGCAAAAGCCGTGTAAATCCCCCCTGTGGATTTACGCATCCCTCTGTGGATTCGGCTCAAACCCAAACTGGGTTTTCTTGCTAAGTTGAGGCAAACTGCTGCGAGCTAAATTTCAGCCCATTATAAACAGCACTGCCATTCATAAAACGAACGGCAGCTTACACTAGCCCAGCTTTGAACGCTTCTAAATAGATGCTCCTTCTCCATAGTGGAAGCTCTGAATATGTTTTTTATCCTGCCAGGAACCCGGTGATGAGAAAGACTCTGTTATTACAGACTTTGGTCTGTTTTAGCTCACATCATAAACATGTTTTAGGTTGTTGGCTATACAATACCTTATGCTACTGCTGTACGCTACCTTATATTGTACTAGCAACTCAAATCACTATTGATGGTCCAAAATCAAGTCAGCACATGTCAGATAAACCACAGAAACAGCCCACAGACATAGTTTTAGCCCGTGATAAGCGAGAGATGCTGCCATTTCGTGGAAGAGGATTAAATCTGGCTCACTCACGCTTGCTACAGGCTGCAGAAATGCAAACCACTACCCAAGTCCAACTGATGCACAGGGTGTTGTCAGTCCGGATGACTTGACTGTCCTCTCAGTTGGCTTAATTTCCAAAGAGAGTTCAGGTAACTTCTGAGCAGTTGCTAAAACACAAATACTGTAGAAACACTCTACAAGATAACTGCATATTGGCAAA
>JAWLRI010000412.1:4278819-4300759 GCA_034781795.1 Crypturellus tataupa
GCAACTCAAATCACTATTGATGGTCCAAAATCAAGTCAGCACATGTCAGATAAACCACAGAAACAGCCCACAGACATGGTTTTAGCCCGTGATAAGCGAGAGATGCTGCCATTTCGTGGAAGAGGATTAAGTCTTACTCCCTCACACTTGCTACAGGCTGCAGAAATGCAAACCACTGCCCAAGCCCAACTGATAAACAGAGTGTTGTGAGTCAGGATGACTTTACTGTCCTCTCAGTTGGCTTAATTTCCAAAGAGCGTTCAGGTAACTTCTGAGCAGTTGCTAAAACACAAATACTGTAGAAACACTCTACAAGATAACTGCATATTGGCAAAGAAGTGTGGTTTTGTTCTGTTTTTATTTCAGATTTAGAAAACCCACCTACCTACTAAAGCTATCAAAGGGAGATATGTTGTTTTCAGTGTTTTCTGTTTTGTTTCGCGACCCTGGACATATCATTTGATTTTCCCAGCTAAGTTTGCTAGGTGTGGGTGTATTAATGCTTCATACTATGCAAGTGACAGTAGCACCGCTTGGGAAAGAGTTTGAAAACCTCCATTTGAAGACGCTATAAGATTGAAGCAAAACCCACCAAACATATTTTTGATACGCTCATCAGCACATATAGACAAATGAAGACACAGACGCAGAAGCTGGCCAGGCCGAGAAGCCAGGCCTTGTGCTCAAACTCCACAGCAGCTGGAACAGTTTCTTACACAGGCAAAAAACTTCTCTTAAAAAACAGCGCCAAACCAGCCTGGCCCACCTACGTTGCCCAGGCCAAACTAGGACCTGATTGGGTTTGGATTCTCCTTAAACCCAGCTTCCTATCTAATTTTGGAATCTAATATGATGGCTCCTAACTACTCTTTGGTGGTACTTAGATCCTCCCCTGTGCTCCTTTTCACCCATAAAAAAAGTCATGGGTTGGCTTGTAGCACGAATCAAAATGAAAACAAAAACAAGCAAAAATCCCTTTAAAGACAGATATTTGAGAGAGGAAGAGGGAAGAAAGGGGAAAGAGAAGTGCCTTTTTTCACCCTGCCAGGATTCTTCTGTGGCTCCTCCAGACTTGCCAGTATCCACATCACAGTTCCCTAGGACTTCCTCCATGGGAGACGCTCTTCCAATGAGGCATTTCATCTCAGGCTTTCGGGTCAGCCGACCTCCTGGTGTTTTTGAGGCACATGTTTCCTTTCCTATTTGGTAAGCCTTTGAGAAGGGCTCATTTTCAGCCCTAGTCCCTAGTCCAAATACCAATTTTTGCAATCTGTGCCCTAGATGCCATTTAAATGTTTATGTTTTTTTCTCACCGAGATTTCCACTCTATACCGTCCCTGATAAACTCTTTACAGCTCCATGCCCATTCATCAGTCAGAAACTGCTCTGCAGCGAACACTCTCATTTTATAGCCAGTAGCCTAGTTCAGAAGCCCAGGGGTATTTTAAATTATTCATAAATCTCCCATCACTTCTCAAGCATTTTTCTTGTGTTTTTCTGCAATGCTAGTTATGATATCCTTGGCTTTTAAACTCATTTAAAAAAAAAAAAAAAAAGAAAAAAGAAATCTTTCAATTACACCAAAATTACCTATTTCAACCTTAACACAATTTTCTGGCTCAGACTTTTCTTCTTTGGGACATGGTTTTATTTTTGTTTTGAGTGGCAGCAATACACGTAACTGGTTGGCCACACTTAACAGGAATAACTTACAGATATTTCATCCTGCTTCTGTGCAGAGAGGCACAGATCATATTATCTCCTGAGGTCTCTGTCTATCCCATAAGGCTATAATTCTATAAATTTAGATTGAGATTTAAACTTGCAGCTTCGAAAATCCCTAAGCTTGGAGATAAATATTCTCTGGTTTTGTAGTCTATAGGAACTAAGCAAGCACTTTAGGCCATTCTGAGAAGGTGGATCCTCTCCTGGACAGACCCTTGGTCTAACCTGGTGGGTCTGATCTCAGGTCCCTCTCTCACCCTTTCTGATAAAGATGCTGACCCCAAGGCCAGCTGGCTCCTGATGCCAGCCCCCTGGCCTTTCCTCAGTCGATCAAACTTGAGTTGTACTTAGATTCGAAACTCAGAGGGGATGGGGATGATCTTCCTGGGTTATTTTTTCTTCTCCTCATTCTATAACTGCTAAGTGCAAAACACCATGGGATCCATGGCTCACAGTTCCAGGTGTCACCGCAATACAAATAATGTCACCGGCCACTCTATCAGACATAGTCCTCAGTGATTCCAGGGATTCCAATAGCTACTCACAGATACAACCATTGCTTTGATCAGTGAATTGCACTGTCTGTAGTAGACAAATTGAGATATTCCAGCAGCTGTTCAAAACCTCCCACTTGTCAAGAAGATTTGCAATGCAAACTCGAACACACAGAGCTCTAAATGTGCCCAGTTGTTGGAAATCCTCCCCTTCCAATCCCATGTTCATCTTTCAATACAAGAAGGAATACATGATATAAAGCAAGCTGTGTTTTTACAAACAAAATTCACCCCCCAAATATGTAGCTTATATACTTGATCCTGTACAGTTTTCCCCTTGGGCTGCTTCAGAGCTGAGTCAATTATGTTTTCAGAACAAGCTCAGTCTAATAATGTAAACTAAAAGAAGGAACTAAAAGAAGATGGACGTACCTTTAGCTGCAAGCTTCATAATATTCTACCAACCCAAAAGCAGCTGTTAACACACTAAATAAAGCACTTATTTGAAAGAAGAGTTCATGAAACAGCATTGATAACTACAGAGAGCAAAAGCCCAGCTAACCATTAGCAGCAATCAATGGAAACCATGTATGTGGCATCACCCATAACTTTGAGCTCATGTATGGACTCTTTCCATCTCAGCTACCTGAAAGAGGCGGTTTAGGTACCACTACTAATGCAAAAGTAACACTGACCTCTTCCTCTTGCTGAAGAATCGTGAAATCAACAGGCAAAAGCTCAACATGAGATGCTCTACCACCACTGCTTCCAGAATTTATCTGTCTTAACTACTCCACACTTTTTTTCTCTGGTGCTCCCATTTTCTCAGCACTGTTGCTCCTCTTTCTCACAGGAGCCAAACGAGATATCAGGTTTCTCTGGCTATCTGCAGTTGGCATTTCTATGGCCTCCACAGTAAGAAAGGTCAAACTCCCCCTCCTCTCCTTACACACCTGGATTACCCCAACCCTGTGACAACTTTAATTCCCTGTAGCACTTTCAGGCATGACTGCTCTTTGGTCTCGTGTGTCTCGGCATCTGCAGCTGGCAGCAGGGTCTGCCTTTTCTGCAGAAGCCAGAGCGCTCATCTTTGGCCCCAACACATGATGCTCTAATTGCCATTTGGGTGGTTAGAGGGACCTTGGACAAAAACAGCCAGGAGGCGAGGAGGTGACGTGACCTGCACAGGGCTGATGAAGCAGCACGCCAGCTCCTCTACTCCTCTGCAAGACACCTTCAAATATCACAAAAAAGTTGTTTTATGTACACGATCTTTTACCAACACCAACTTCATGCACTGGTAGCATTGCCTATTCTGAGCTTCAAGGGTTTAGCTTCAGCTCAGTTTCACCTCTTCTTGTAAAGCTGCCTGAGGAACAATTATGGATGTGGGGATGGGATCTGATCCACAAAGGGGCCACAGGCTGAGCTCTGAGCTGTGATTTTCTCTTTGGATTCAGTGCAGCAAACACTGGCTAAACCTGCAGAAAAAAAGCTCCACTGACTACAGTTGTGTTTCTTAAAGGGAATGCTAAAATAGTGCATGAAAATTCTAGCAGGATGCATACCCTGCTGTCCATGAACACTCTTCCTATAACTTCTTCTAAGGTATGGGTGAGGTCAAACAGTAAGGCATTAAATTCATTTAACTTGTAAAAATGGGAGATGCTTTGTAGCTGGGCTAATACAAAAGCAGGGATATTTCCAAAGGAATTGCAGAAGCCCACAAAGCCAAGGCCAGTGAAAAAGGCTTTTTCAAAACTTTTTTTTTTTGTCAGATAGCTTGGAAACATAGCTTGAAACTATCTCTGCAACCAAAAATAACTCCTCCTTAGCTGATACTGCAGGACGGATTTGCTTGACAAGAGAAAGGTTTGTCACAAAATTTCCTCTCTTCAATATACCGTAGTTGACTTGAGCAAACAGAACCAACCAAAACATTATTGTGCAATTCCACTCCATCCTCCTCACAAGTTAAACTCATCTCTTCCATTCTGCACCCCATAACACCCAGTTCCAGAGGCATCTGCCATTTCCCGAAGAACCACCACAAAAGCCTTCTTCCCTATACACCTCTCGGGGTATTTCAGTCACTGCCACAGCAAAACTGGAGAAGCTACTCAAGGTGCAGAACTCCAGAAACCACTCCTGCAACCTGGCAGACAAAGACAGAGCGCGTTCAGATAAGTGCAAACTAAAGCCAGACAAATTCAGTCGAGTAGTAAGACCCACATTTCCAAAGGCAGCTTAATTAACAAGTGTAACCGAAGGTTGTGGTGGATTTTTTTCCTCCCTGTAAATTCTTAACCCAGACCGAGAGACTTCTTTATTTTTTCTCAAAGGCTGTCCTCAAGTTCAAATGAGAGCTAATTTGGGGAATCTTACAGCTCCTTATGGAGGAGATCAAAGCAGATGACCACGTGGGTTTCACTGTTCTAATAACCTATGGATCTGTGCAAAGCTCCTTGTATTAAACTGGCCCCGGCAGCGCCTCCTTGATGGTGCGTGGGGGCTCAGTGCACAGCGTGGGGAGCCAGGGCTTTTTGGGTGGCTCCGTGGCCCATGGGACAGCCCCAGCAGTGGGTGCTCACTGGGATGTCTGCGCTTAAGGATCCCATCCCACCCCAAGCTTGAGGAGGGCAGGTATCACCTGCTTTGATCCCTTCCTGGGCTCTTTTTGAGTCAGTCTGAAGGCAATATTAAAAGATTTCCAGATTAGCGTCCCCAAATACCCTCCCTTTATGCATATGAAATATTTCCTTCTCTCTTATTAGCATCCTTTATGACCCACGTGAAGGTGTGCGCCTTCGATTTATCTCATTCCATCTTCCTCATCTTCCCTGCCTACATGCTCCTCTTTTGTGGAGTCAGAGAGAGTTTCAACCTCTATCACAGCCCTTCTCTTTCTGTCACCAGCATTGGCCACGTGCTTTCTAACCTTGCAATCAAACAACTGACACAATCCCAGTTTCCTTCTGCTGCTAAAATATCCACTAAGTGTAGAGGAAATCTGGACACCTGTAAAATAGGGTCAATCATTACTTGGTAACCACTTCAAGAAAGTGCTGCGAAGCTCGGTTAGGCTCTAGGGCTGCATTATTGGTCCACAGCTGGCCAAATTTTGCATGGCCAGAAATGGGAGAAAATTATACACGGAAAGTCAAGACAGCGACAGCCATGCAATTTTTGCATCTAATCAAATAAAATTCAGGGTGACAGAGACTCAAGGGCACAGATTGTTAAAGCAGAACAAGTGATTCTAATCCTCACTGTATCTGACGGCTGGCACGGAGCAGATCAGAGCTGCACGTGCAGCGTTTGCTTCTCTCCTCACACCTGCACAAGCCACTATATCGGTCACCACCTCTGGCTCCATCCTGAGATGTCCTCTCAGCTGCAAGCACAGCAACCTCCTTGTTTCGCCTGCTTCACTGGAAACTGATGTCACTGAGGATCTTACTGGATCAGGCCTCATATTTGTAAGTGACTCTGAGGGAGAAAAGAGCTCTATAAAACATCAGTGGCCTTTTTGCTCCTAGCTGCACTTGGCAGACGTGGTCTGGAGAGGTGCAGAACAAGAAGGGCTGCTTTGGGCAGCCCTGGTAGTTCTACAAAACATAGTACTAGGTAACGAAGGAGAAAAGAGATATCACACGGGTGAGATATCACAAACTGGTCCCTCAAAATAGTCATATTTCTAGGTAGAAAAACACCGGAGATCACACCAGGAGAATGCAGAAATCTTGTACAAAGGCGAAACAAAAAGCTTGGTCCTGTAGCCTTCCAGCTAGGACATTACTGACCATGCTGGGAGTGCACATATAGGTAGTGACTCAGAACGTGGCTCTTCTTTGAAAGCCTGGAATCGAGGGCCCTGTTGCCCCATTAACAATTAGCATTTTGTTTACAAAACCCAGCCGAGTCAGTAAGAATAATCATTACAAAACATGCTCAGACTGTGATTCCGGTTTAAGTTAATATAATTTTAATGAGTTCTTCAGAAAAGGCCTGGCACTTATGGAAAATTTCCTTAATTAATATCAGACCCTAAATTAGTAATAAAAAAAGCTCTGAATATCATTTGGTCCCAAGCTGGAACTAAAGTATGTTTTGGCATCATTACTAACTGTTAGCAGCAAGTTCTGGAAACAGATGCAAATCTTGATATGCGTCCTAAATATAAAACACATTGCAAAAAAAAGCTCAGATAAAAATATATCTATACATCCACATATATCTGAGTGTGCTATTTCCTGCCTGTATCAGCAACAAATTTACTCCATTTAAAAGCATTCCACTTGTTTCTTCATTTCTGTATGCTTTACATCCCTTATTTCAGGAATAAAACTCTTTGTCTTCTTTTCTTCCTGTTTATTTCCCTTCCCAACAGCAGTTTTAATGAAGGGAAAAGGGCTTAAAGACACTTATTATAATATTCAAACTTTGGAAAATCAAGCTGCTTTTTTACCACCTAAATATAGATATAGGTGCCTAATTTGAGGCCACCCACGCTAGAAAAATTTGGCCTTCATCCTTGAGGTAGGGATCATGCAACATATCTTGTGGACAATCGCTCCAATGAGAAATTTTACCCTGGAGAGAAGTTCCTACTGAAATCCTACACGTCAGTGCCAAGGTGCTAAGATTCCTAGGTGGCACCATGTGGGCAGGAGACTAAAAATGGAAAAAATGCGGTAAGCAAGATCAATAGTACCACTGAAAAATAAAGAAGACAAGTTACAAGTTTAGGCACGGCAGAAAAATGGCAGAGTTGTTTCTGAAGAGCACGTTACAGGATCTCCCGAGCTTTCCAGAGGTCTTTACTTAGCCTTAACTCAGTGTACCTTGCAGGGAGAGCAGCAAAAATTAACTAGGAGAAATGGAGACAGAGACAACCTTGAGTCTCTCCGCTGCCATTAAAAAAAAAAGAAGACAGAGTGAAAATTGTTATAGTCACCAAGAAAAACATCACAGTGTAGTGAATGTACCAGGAACGGAGTTGGCTTCTTGGGTTTGCCAAGAGCCTGAGACAATATTGCTGAAGCGTGAACTGCCCATTCATTTCAGGCACTGCGAACACAAATGCCTCCGCTGGCAATGTCAAAGGTAGTAACTATTTCACTGCTTCCCAAAGCACGCAAAAGGAGAAATAAATCGCATTATGAGGACAGCACTGGGGTCTGCTCTTGTTCAAGAGTCTAGTCCTAACGTGTACTTAGCACCCACAGCACCGAACCAAACTAGCAGAAATTCAAGGATGCAACAGCAGCGACTTCAGAGGACCACAATTTCTGTTTTGTTTGGGATTGTCAAGTTTTTGAACACGTTAGAGGAAGATGGGCAACTTAAAGTTAGTATTTTTCAAAGAGCAACTTCAAAAGAGATGAAATCCATCATTATAAAAATCATATGTAAGTGACATACAACAAAAGCCATTAAAAAAGAAGTTACTTTAGAAATCTACAATGACAGCCAGTACAGGAGTTTGTGAAGGAAGACACATTTCTTTGAGCCACTTCCTGTTTAAAAGTATGAACAGAAATGCAGAGTTTCAACTGGAACCACTTCCTTTATATAGGTTTTATTGTAAGATTTGCTGGCTTGCAAGAATGAAATTAAATTGTTTCAAAGAAAGGTATATCGTCATTGATGGCAGCACAGCCAGAATGCACATGCTGGACTTTTACTTCTCAGACCTCACTGAACTGGGAGAGCGGGAACATTTCTTATATTCAATATCCCATTAAGGCCCAGGATAGTCCAAAATGATCCCTTGATATCTACAGCAAGCGATGAATTACTGAGGAAGCTTAGCTACCCTAGCAAACAGCACAGGGCAAGGGGCTGTTCTGGGGCTCTAGAACAGCTCTAGAATCCAGCTGCTTTGGTCTGACTACCCTAATATTAAATCCTTTTAGTGTCCAAAACAAGGTGGTTGCCTCCTAGCACCCACTGGCAATGTGTTCTGCACTGAGCCAACTTCCAAACCACAGTCAGTGGTTACTTTACAACTAACTTACCTGATTGCACCAGCTCAATCATAAAAAGAGCAGGATTTGTTAAATTCCAAACTCTGGGGACCATAGTTATTAATATAGTTATTAATAGTATAGATGTTTAACAGCCGAGGCCCTACCGCTGTGTAGTTTATTAGTAAAGACATTCCTTTATGGCCATCTGCCTTCAGAGAACTGGGTCTGCAAATTGTTTAGGGGTTGACTCCAGTGTGCCCCTCATCTCTGTCTGTCCCCATTCAAAAACACAATAGCCAGACAGCAAAATTCATCATGAGCTGGAGACTACTCTAATGTATGGGAAGGAAGAGTTCAGATATAGTGGCTGGGGAAGACCAGCTTTCCTGATTCAAGCCATTCATGGTGATATACCACAAATACAGGTATTTGTGAAGAATATCAGGCTGGGATTGGAAAAGGTAGGCTTGGTCATTTGTGCTGCCATTTAGTTTAGCTTTTAATTTTCTTCCTTTTGTCATATAAGCATTTGTCAAAGATGGTTGGATAGGATGGGTTCACTCATAGCCAGTACTCAGAGTATTAATGTCAGCCATGAAGGCAAGTCCTCCAGCTGCCCAAGACTTTGATACTGCAAGTCCTTCACACTGCAAGTGTGAAGCAAAAAGCAAGAGGTTATTGCATTCGGGCACAAGCAGGTCCAGGAACAACGTAGGGAAAGGAGCAGTCTTCTCATGTCCCTTCTCAAGAACATTCTCAACAATGAACTCAAGCTCAAAGCCAGAGAGCTCAAGGTAGAAACAGATCAGGGTGAGGTAGATGCAGGCTAGGTTAATCCAGGATGTGATGAGTGTGATGAGGTTGTCATAGGGATATGTTAAGGGGACATCTCATCTCTTTGAGAGTCACCAACCAAATGCAGATTATTAGAACTGACATGTTTATATGTGAACTTCTCACCTAGACTTGCTCTGGAATCAATGGGCAGACAGGCACTTCTAGAGCACTTTATGTGCTCTGGGTGTCCCTGCTGGAGCAGGGAGGTTGGACTAGATGATCTCTAGAGGTCCCTTCCAACCTCAGCCATTCTGGGATTCTGGGATTCGGCAGTGCTGGTTGCAACTGGTACAAATCATCCAGAAACGGTCAAATAAATTGTGTCCTGCAAGTGCTAGTTTCTCCCCACTGACTCTAAAAGGAGCACAGGGTGCTCATCTCAGATGTGGCTGTCTACACTGCAGACACCCACACAAGCCATAATCCGCTTTGGCTACTAAGAGCCCTGTGGTCACTGCAGGAACAATCCACCCTCAGCCCCTGCTCTGAACCCTGCATGTGCAGAGGGCTTGTTGGATCAATCCCAAAGCTTTATGTAAAATGTCTACGATGTGTATTTATATGAATCATGTACATTAATTACATAATAGACACTCTTTCTCCCATCCCACATGCAGTTTGGTTATGCACAGGGCACAAAGACTGTGAGCGCATTCACTATGAATCATGCAATAAGCCTACATCCCTGAGGCAAAACTCTTTCTAAAATGACCATGTTCATATATTCCCATGGCTTCCACTACAATATTATTTAATTAAGAATATTAATCTGCTAGGCCACCAACTTTCACTGCCTTTTCTGGAAGTCTCAGCAGACAGGTATTTTAATAAAATACAGGGAAGGAATTTAACAAATCCTGCTCTTTTTATGGCCGAGCTGGTTCCATCAGGTAAGTTAGTGGCACGGCCTCTTGAACCTTTATTTATCTGAGACGTATGCACCCGAGAGATCATTGGTTCAAAAGTTGCATGAGTTTTGCCTGCTGGTCTTTGTTTTGTTTTGTTTTTCAGATGTTCTTATTGAGTACTGCCCAGATATGCATTAACTATCATCAATTACTTGTACGGCACTGAAATACAGGGCTAGTCCCCATCCGGAGAATACAAGACCAGTCCTTGGGAGTCTAAGCTGTGGGCACTCGTTTGCACGTGCCTGAAGCACGCATGCAAATATTGCAGATGTGCAAAGAAATCAAGTATGTGTCTAGACACTAGCATGACCAGTTCAGCTGCATTACCCCAGCCTGCCAAAATAAGTCCTCAGGGTTGCAGCATGCTGCCCTTTTCCCCTCACAAATGGGCTGGAGAACCGTATGAACTGCTGGGGCACTAACTACCCCTACACCTTCTTCCTACAGCCGGTGGACACGTTCCTGGCCACAGAACTATCACCACAAACTGCTCTTGAGGGCTCTTGCTAACAGTGTGACCAGGAACCACTGCTTTGAAGGACACTCTACGTTATTAGTTGACATGTCCGGAATTGCAAGTACTACTTAACCAGGGGTCAAGGTACAGCCGTGGAGGCCTGCATGAAGGCTGGGTGACACAAGGTTGGGGCAGGTAGGAAGCTCTGGGGCTGGTCGTGTGACACATGAGGCCTCAGGGTTACTCATTCCTCCTCCTGCGTGATGCTAAGCAACAGGCAGTAAATATGGTATTCATTAAAATTACCTTGTATATTTTTAACAGCCTTGATAATCAGATTTCTGCCACTGTATTGAGAAGGAAAGTTTGTTTTTACTCAAGACCTTGTAAAACTCTAATTTCTCCCTTATGCTCTAGGGGTGTCTGAAGTTTTCTACTGCTCTTAATAGTCATTTTTTCCCCCTTCAAAATTCTATTCTTTTCTAAAAGATGTACCAACTAAGTGAATGTAGGTCTGGTTTTGTCAGTGTGAGGGATGAACTGATTGCTGCAATGGGTAGCTTTAAACCTGCATTTAAGCCAAACATTACAGGCACGGGGGGCAGATCCTGCTCTTGCTCGCTGTGGTGCTGCAGTGAAATTATCGATTGGATAGGAGACCTTGAGGGGATCCATGGAGTTTCCAGTGAGAGCCACAATGCAGCTTCTTGCTGCCTTAGAGCCAGAGGTTGCCTCCAGCCTAGGCTGTCTGTTGCTCTAACTCCGAACATCCACAAACTCTGCAGACCATCTCTGGCACTGGGGAAGAGCACAGCTCGCGTTTTCAATCTGGAAGCTAACCTGAAGCCGGCCTCCCGTGCTGGGGAAAGGTGAGAGCACTGTGGGGGCACCGGCTGACCCCCAAAGGATGAAGGGCAAGGAAAGCAAGGCCAAGCTACGGTCGAGCACGAGCGAGAAGTTCAGTGTACGGCCGCACAATGCATAGAGCTCGCTCCTCCAGTCACGCTGCCTGTGCCCACATGCGAGGCGCTCACGTCTGACTGCACCCAGACAAGCGAGGGCTGCAGGGCAAGCAAGCTGCCGTACAGCTGCCGCGGTCCCAGCCGAGCCTTCCCCGCCGGTGTCGCCGGGGGCGAAATTGCAAAAATAACCGATTCGACAACGCAGCCCGCCAGGAGACTCCAGCTCAAAGGGAACCTGTTTCAGGCCGAACAAAGCGTTTCCACCGAATCGAGCCCAGCTCGTTCTGTTTGAACCGAGTCAGCACTGCACGGGGCGCCCACAGGAACCTGCTCCGCTGCACTGCAACCCGTGGCCCGTGCGGGAACGTGCAGCCTCTCCAAAAACACAGCAAGCGCAGGGACCACAATGGGCTTTGCAGCTGCTTGCTTGCAAAACGAAGCTTCCCCGCTCCAAGATGAAAGAAATTAGGAGTCTACGCTAACCAAATCCTACACGCCTGTTGGCCGGGGTTCAGCTTGTCAGCGATGCAGCTCAGCGGAGTGATCAACATTTGCAGAGCTTGGTGGAAAGGGAAAACTAGACAGCGAGCAATTCACCTGGCTGGGAGTCAAACAGGTGCACGGCAGCAGGATCCCAGATTATAATAATATCTTGCAAACATGGAAAAAATAGATGTAATAAGACTGATTCTTTGGTTTTTATTAATGAATCATAAAGGCTTGCTTTACATTACACATGCTTCTTGGCATACGTTGCTACTATTCCCACACTCGTGAGGTTGGAGTTTTAATAGCAAGACACCCTCCCCTAAGGTTCCTCGTTTTTGGCAAGATGCACAAGGTGACTGTGTGCCATGACAGGCTCTATCTAACTGTGGGGCAATCAGATTACTTTGCACAGCTGGTTTTATCACCGGGACCATTAGAGATGAACTGCACAGTATGCAAATGTACATTCGCTTGATTAAAAAAAAAGTCTCCGTTCCTAGCTGCTGTCTTGTCTATGTTCCTAATCATATTTCCTCACTCCCGTACCACTCCAAAGCCCAATTTGTCCAATCTTTACTCTAAAGTGACTCAGCTAGTTTCTGATAGGCATCTTAAATACACATGATTTATGGAAACAGTCTTTCTTGAGCTACTGGGGTGAAATGCAAGAGAAGGAATCTTAGTCTGAATTATTCAAGGCAACTATCTGTCAGGATGTCCAATATCGCACACGACACAAAAACATTTTAAGAGAGTCACCCAAAATCAAGGATCACAATTATTTCAAAACATGCAAGCGAACGTCCTCTTGTAGGGGAAAAAAATAAAAAAGAATTTGAGCATAGAACCAGATTCACAACAGAGGAAAAAAGGAAAATTTAACTGATCTGAAGGGGACCTAGAGACATTCAAAGAGCTCAACACACGGCAGCTCTTCGGGAAGGAAGGGGCTCGGCCGCCCACCCGCGGGGCAGGGACCCGGCCGTCCCGGCGCCCTCCTCGCTCTCCTGCCCGCGGGGGCCGGCGGGCCTAGGGCCGCCCCTGCTCTGCTCCGCGAAACTGCTTGAGGCGAAACGTGGTCTTTACCTGAGAGGCGTCTGGGCACGTCGGTGATGGCGGGCAGTCCCGTGCCTCGAGTGGAGGACAGGGGAGTTGTGGAATGAATGGACGGTGAAGTCATCTGGCTCAGGTAGGATGGGTAAGACTGGTCATAGGACCATGGAGGGGATGACTGTGCCTGCCTGGGGTCTAGGGAAACAAAAACAAAAACAGGAGAAAATTAAAACAAAAGGGTAGGAAACGTTTAGGGCGCCAACAGCATAATCAAAAGAGGGGGGTTTGCTCCACGCACACAAACTAGCGCTACAGGGAACCACAAGCTGCTCCACACTGACCCGCGCTCCTCGTGCTGCGGCAGCACCCCGGGGCGGCACAAACCCAGCGGGTCCAAGCGCCCAGCAGCGAGTAGTGCTCAGAAAGGCACCGCAACCGCTCTGCAAAGCCCTGGTGTCCCTTGTCCCGGTCTAATGGAGCATTAGATGGCGAGGTCGGGGCTGGGGCACTCAGCAGAGAGCGGAGGGGACGCCCGGATTCTCTGCCGTCACGCGCAGGAGCGGACTAAAGAGGTGGGGAGGCTCTGAAATTAGCACTTGGCACATCTGTCACACTGTTCTCCAGTTAAAACATTACACAGAAGTGTTTTCAGCGCTGAACAGGCTGTCCAAGGTGGAAAATGGCATTAATCTTAGCAGCATCTGGCCAAAAACGTCCCCTTTGGGTTCAGGCCCGATTACCTACAGCCACCTTAATTAGAACAACATGAAACCAAATGAGTTGGGGCAACGATCAGGAGCTAAAGATGCCTTTTGACGGACTTTCTTATTACGGAGGAAATGATTTTAAGGATAAATACAGCTCATGTTTTTGCTGAAGCTCTGGTGGATTGAGCTGAGCGAGAAGTAGGAAGGGTTGGTTTTAGCCGCTGCTTTGGGGATTTGCAACCCATTTGCTCTCGGTTCATGCCTAATGATAAAACGATCCCTGATTTCCTCATAAACTTTCGTTTCTGGTGAAAACAAAGCAGTCCTCAACCAAAAGTTTGGTCTGGGCCCTACATGAGAACAGAAAACTCCCTAAAGTGGCTGACACAAACTGTTGCGCTCTCCCCCCAGTTCTCCCTGATATTTTCCGCGGAGCACATCAAGTTTGCTCTGTTTGGGGAACCTGCTGTATTTGAGCAGTGTCTTAAGGCCCTGCTTTGTAGACAGAAATGTGATAGCCACATGGCATAAGCAAAGGCATTTTTTTCAGGAAATTCATCTCTCTTTTTTTCCCTCTCTTTTTTAAACTCCTTTCTCTCCTCTTCCACACAGCAAAACCTTGTAGTTTCAGCTATTTCTTGTTTATTTTTTCTGTTCAGACATGATTTGTTTGAAGAGATGTCTGGAAAGCAGATACTTCCTTGTAGCGAAATAACCATATAGATAAAAGAAAAAAAAATCCAATTTAATTTTAAGAGGATTTTCCCTGAGTTTGCCATTTATATTAGAGCTGAGTAATATAAATGGTTAACATAAATGCTCCCCAGAAATCCAAAGGACACTTGATCATTAAATGTAATGAACTTCTTTGTTTTAACAATTTCAAGGCTAGGGTTGTATAGGTTGGCGTAGGTTCAAATCTGACTGACTGCTCGTTGTTATATCTGATATCGACATATTTCTCTGCCTCATTCCACTACTATAATTCACCATTCAGTCAATGGTAAATGATCTTCAACTGGGAACGGAAAGCCTAGGCTTGCTGGGAAAACAATCTTAAAATTAATGATGTGTCAGGAACAGAATCTCAAATCCAAGCTCCTTCAAACTCCAAAAGGTTTTCAATCTCTGTTTCTAAATCCAAAGGAGAGTCCATTAAATTTTTGATTTTAGGTCAGCTCCAATGCTAGAAGGAAATTATATAGCAGGTAAAGGCAGACCAAAAAAAAAAAAAAAAATCATTGGAGAAGGTGTTTTCAAAGAATTTTGGTGAAAGCCTCACGACAGGAACTGTTTTCTGGAGGTTCGTGCTGTTTCTCATGGAATAAAAGACCTTGAGTATTTCTGGCACTATCACTGCTGTGAACACCCAAGCTAGATTTGTTTTTACATCCAGCATCCTTCATTTAACAAGTGTGCGTGCTTGTGGGGGGGCACAAGACGGATGCACTGCAAAAAGCGACCAGGCTCATGCAGCCTTCCAGAGCAATAAAAAATATCATATACAATGAGCAATCTCACTCAGACCTGTCAGACTCTTACCCAGAAGCATTTCTTATACCCTCAGAAAAGTTAGCTTAAATTTACACACTGCCTCTGTTGCTCATCCCAACTTCACTGCCATGTTACCAGATCTCCTTTTTTTCCCCCTTTAAAAAAAAAAAAAAAAAAAAAAAAGTTTGGGTTCAATTCTTGATGAGAGCAACACTGTGAGTTTGCAAACTGCCAAGTACTTTTGAGAATAAGAAAAGGTAGACTCTTGGTGAAGAAGCTCTATTGCAAATAAACCTTACTCCTGAATTTCCCTGGATCTTTGAATGCCCTAGAAGAAGCCTCTATTGATGATGCAGAAGGTTTGGTCAGGTGGGAGCATCAGGTCGTGCGTGGGGACGCCTGCTCCCCATCTCCCTGCTTAGGGGTAACACGGGAGCACCCACCAGAGACAGAGCAACTAGGAGCAGCCCCACGAGCAGCTTTCCTTGGCCTCCTGTGCAAGCAGCACATTTCCCTGCTAGCTCTGCCCGGAGGGCTCCTGAGCGCTGCCAGGTTTTCGGGCAGCTCCTGGGGAACTTTTTGCTCTGTCACATGCGGCATCATGTGCTCTGGCAGGCGCAGCCCGTCTCTCCGAGCGCTAGAAGGCCACAACGTATGAGAAATCCCAGAGCGCTGAGGCAGAGCGAACATGAATTCCTGCCTAAAGGAATCCCTAGAAAACAAGGGTGGAAAAAAAAAAAAAGAAATGAATGCAAAAGTGCACAGAGCAGGCTTGGGCGAAAGCCGCCCACTCGCCTGCCCGGGCAGCAAGGCTAGAACCCTACATAAGGGCCAAGAAGGCACGGTCTGAATTTCTGCCCTCGAAAGATCTCAAGCGATTTCTCGTAGCCGTCCTCCTTTTGTAAACATTTTTGCTATGCCGGTGTGGGTGTGCAGAAACGCGCTGCCTTTCCTAACATGGGGCACAGATGGGCCAAAAGGAGCCAGCGGGACGCAAACGCAGCTCCTTCCTGCTCGAGCTGCCAGGCAAACCTTTCTGGAGCAGGAAATACCGAGTGTTTGCAAATTGTTTTGTCTCTGGATTTTCTCAGTTTGAGGTGCTTGTTGCCTGCAGTTGCCTGCGTACGTCTTCAGGGACAATAAGACTCTTTAAGAACCAGTCTGAGATTGCACGGGCTGCATGAGACGGGAGAAAAAAAAAAGAACTAACAACCCCCGCAGTGACCCATTCCTCCCATCAACTGCACTGCGTTTCCAGCAGGGCATCTTCTCTTCCTTCAATGGAAATGTTCAGAACTGTCAAGAGTGAAGAAAAAGACCTTAAACAGCCCCGAGGATCTAGGGTTTCTATTGCTTTGGCACAGAATTGCAAAGGGCACAGATTTGTTACAGAAGAAATAGCCTTATCCCATTTCCTAGGCTGAAACAGCGCCCGAGACTGGCTCGCAGTGCCGGGTATTGAGCCTGGAGCCCGCACGCGTGCCCGCGCTGCACAGAAACACCCGCATCTCGAGCTGGCCACGAGCTCCCGTCCAGTCAGCCGCTGCCTGCACCAGGGCTGCTGCTGATGCTACAAAAACAAGCAGTCTGGAGCTATCTTTGGTAAACACCAAAAGCAAAAGAGACACAGTTATGCGCTTAACAAGGCCAAGATGACTTTCTGAGCGAGTAAACACGCTGTTGTTGTAAGCCCCTCTCCACACCCAGCAAAACAACAACAACCCAAATGCCGCCTCCTTCTCTTTTCTGGCTGTTCTTTGGCATCATGAAGAGCTCCAGGCTTGCTCTGCATTGCCTGGCTCCATCAGCAAAGTTGAATCCAGCGGAATTACACCCTGGCAGACGCTGGCATAATTGGGACCAGATTTTGGCCTTAAGAGCCTCTAAAAATGTTCCTCCTCCCACCCTCCAGCCCCAACAGTCGCATTTCTAAAGGAAAAAAAATAAAAAAGATTGTAAAGAGAAGGAAAATAAATAAAAAATAAACTAAGTTAAAGAATAGGGATACAAGCTTTGCTGGACAGGGGTACCTCGCCAGTAGCCTGGAGGACACAATCTGCCTGTCCAAAGCCCGGGCCACAACTTGACCCATGCACCAGCCCGCAGGTCACCTCTGCAGGGTCTTCTCCGGGCTGGTCGCCCAACCTGGCACATGGCAGGCCTTGTGGGCGCTCACGCGGCTCTGTGTTGTGTCTGTTTCAAAGCTGGCGGGGAGCTGACGGCCTTGGAGAACATCAGTCGGCCTGTATGGACTTTATTAAACCACTGGTGTTGGCTTTGAGTTACCTGGGAATTTTCAGTTAGGGTAAATCATGCTCCAGAAAGGACTCCTTGGAGGATACTGTGGTATCTGGGCGAGACCCAAACCTCCCACCGGGTCCTTTGCAGCTCCCCACTGAGCACCATGACAGGGCTGTGGTGAGAGCCCTCCCCAGCCTGGGTAGAAGGAAAAAGCTGTCCCCAAGGTATGGGAAGAACGAATTAAGGGGGACCTGTGGCACTGGATCCTCCATCCCAAGGGCTGGAGCTGCTTCCTGCCCTCAGTTTTCCTGCCAGCATTGGAGAACCACCTCTGTGGTTTGGCGGAGGGGGTCCCGCCACTAGTCCTACGGTAAATCAGCCCCAAATCCCTTCCAGCTGCTTTCTACAGCCCTCAAAGCAAGGAGAAATGGGAAAGAATGTTGCCGATGCACATGGAAGAGGATAGTGGGCAAGGGTGGAAGATAAAAAAAAAAGAAAAAGAAAAAAACAACAAATTGCACAGGGCCCACTTTCAAGGGTTGCTGCTGCAGTTGCTGCAGTCGCCCAAGTCGCCTATAGATCAGGCGGTGACGGAGCATGGAACCTCACTGAACTCCCACTCGGCAGCTCGGAGCGCGGCCGCTCACGAAGCTGCACTCCTGCGCGGGCGCCCGCGCCTCTTCCCGGCGGATACGAGCTGGTCCTCGCGCGGCCGCGCTCCAGGAAAGCAGGGGCTTCCCTAGTTTCCTACGAGCGGCCGATACAATAACTCAATGTCTGACCGGGGAGGTAATTTGAAACGGGAGCGAGTTGTTTGAGCTCCATTAGGGGAGGAAATTTGGGAAGGGAGGAAAAAAAAAAAAAAAAAAGGGCAAATATAGCAGTATCCAAATGTGAGCAGACAGGATTCCTGATTTATGGGCAGCAAGCAGGGTTCAAATTGAATCTGTATTGCCTCAGCAAAGGCATCTGCTTATTGGGCGATTTGTTTTTTAATGACCCTTCAGTGTTGCTTTTGCAGGGTCCTAGTTAAAATGCCATGTCGAATAAGGGCAACGCTGTGCCGCGTACTGCCACAGCCCGGGCTGGTGGCGGTTTAGGGCTGCGCTGTGATTTGTAAAACCTGCATTCCGATACTCGAGGAAAATAGACACAGCCCAGACACAGAAAAGAAATGCCAAAGCGAACCCCAACGTGCTGCGTTCTTTCATACTCAGGTGTGGGCTAGCCAGGTTTTAAATATTATTTTGGTTTAATCATGCAGTAACTATGCAACACCTCAAGTGGAACGAAACGAAAACAGTTTACGTGCTTACCAGTAATAATATGGATTTTGTCATAGGAAACCAGTATTTACAGTTCGGGCTATTAGGAATTAATTACTTTCCCTCAATTACTAGGTAAAATGATTATGAAGCAGAGGTATGTCCAGAAGAATGCTTCATTGCTGGAATGCTTCGTTCCAGCAAAGGAAATGGCAAAGCCTCTGTTTTTCGGACAAGGTTCCCTACCTGTTTTGGTGCTCCCGAGAGCCCGGGAGCGCGGAGGCCGGCGGGCAGTGAAGCAGCCGGCGGAGACGGCAGCACCCGCACCCAACAGGCACATGTTTGCAGTTCCCCAGCGTCACCCACACCCGGGCTCCCTTGGGCGCAGGGAGCACGGCGAGGCACATCCCTTGGCCCCAGGACACCCTGGGTCCTGTCTGCAAAGGCAGCCCACGCTCTGCGGGAGCATCAAAGCACGCGGCGGCTTTTGCGGGTTCGAACGGGCACCTGGAGGAGCAGCCTCACTCCGTGGCAGGGCTAACAGGGCCAGCACGCAGCCTTTGAGGGCTGGATGTTCTGCACTTCTAACCTGAGGACGCGACGATGCTGGGGAATAACATGGCAAATCCTGACCGTATCTGGCCACGGCATGGCCCCTTCCGCGCTGCAAACACTAAAGGGCAGAAGGAGCCCATGCTGCTTTAGGGAATCGGGAGCATTTTGGAATCTTGAAGTGTCCCATGCCTGTGAGTCTACCTGGCAGGACAAGCAGATAGTCCAGGAGAGCATGGAAAACCAGTCCTGTCTTCTCGGCTCCACTCACTTCCCTCTGCCCATCCAGTGCCACTTATTCCCTCTCTCAGCAAAGCCCCGGCGGGTGCAGCGCTCCCGGCTTTCGAGCTCTTAACACTGTGGAGCAGCCAGCAAACACCACATGGCTTTGTCTGCACTTGGACTTATTCAAACCTCGGCTGAAGGATCCGTAAAGGCTGCTGCTGATACACAGTGAGGCAGCGAATTGCCCTATCAATCAGACCCAGCAGAACACTTGCCACAGGAGGCTTTTGGGGGAATGGGAACAGCATATGAAGTTACACCGAGCTGGGAAGAAAATGACAAGGGGATCTCAGTTCTCATGCTTCAGGGCATAAGCTGATCACCAGACAGGAAAAAAAATCACCCTCCTTCAGTCCTAGATATAGTATTGCAAACAGGTAAACTACAGAGGTACAAGCAGAGGAGCTGATTATAGCCCCATGTTCCCTCCCTGCCCACCTTCTCCCCTGCTTTCCTGGGAACCGTCATGTCCTAAAGCACAGTCTAACACAGGAAAACAGCTCAAAATAAAGAGTTTTAGTTTGGCAGCTCCCACCCGGATGATGATGAGCACTAGAGTCCTGACTTCACATGTCCAACTGACAAAACATTAAGCCTGGCCAAAAATCCTGCTCTGGGAAGCTGGTGGGTAGCAGGTACCAAGTAATGAACAACATCAACATATGCCACATTTAAAATACTTTACACTAGTTAAAGCTCGACTTCTAGATCTAGAACTTTGCCACAGCTCATGAGAACAATTTTTCTGTTTCACTTCTCCGAGTGTTTTGGGTTCAGATTAACCCACTTACTTCTGTTGCTTACTGCAAATTAATAAACCAGTTGAACTTTAAAAGGGAGAAAAAGAACGAAGAAGAAAGCCACAACACTTTGTTAAAACCACTAAGTTTCAGCTGGTATCATGTCAAAACCACTTGAAACATGAAACCAGAAATCTTCCTAGGTTGACTCAAAGACTGTGTCTATACTAGGAGTGCTTTACCAGTGAAGGAATACTGGTATATTGCCTTGGCTAACAACTCCTGCTCTAGATGCAGGTATAGCAGTAAAACTCAGATTTAAACAGCTCAAATAATTTGTCCCAAGAGTTTTGCTGACAGACCTGCATGTACGTTAAGTTTTCCAATGGTTCTAGCAACTGGTCAGGTGCAAGACCTCTTCACATCCTGGACAGACACAAAAAGCATCAGCACAAGTTTCTAGTGTAGAAATAGCCAAAATTAGGTACAGGTTCTTTTGAAATTCTTCTGAAAAGAAAAAAAAAAATAGAGCCAATCTACTAAACCTCTGCATTTATAAAAATAACAAATTCAGTTTATTTTGTAGGCTTGACAGTTTTGTTGCAAACTTCTGGCATGGCTGCAGATAAACATCTTATTTCAGTCTTGTAATTTGTGACACATGGCATTTTGTGTTTTCTCTCAGCACAATCAAATCTGCCTCTGAGCATAAAATCATAAATGTTGCATACAGTCCTTGGCAAGTAACCTTTGGAGATTTCTACGCGATCCAGTTCTTTTATTCTAACAGTGATCAGCACTGGTGCTGGAAGGAAACTGCCACAGGAGAAAATTATATTAGAATCCTGCAAGAACAACCATTGCATACTGGTTGTTTTCCTCACCACCAGTGCAAAATAATCGGATAAAAACATTCGGTCTAATATACACTAACAAGTACTATTGCACATACGGAGGTAAATGCAGAACAACAATTAGAATTTCACCAGCTTCCTATTTGATTTATCTGGATTGACTATTTTGGACATTTGGCAGAAAGTAACTTTGAAAAAGAACATTTTCAGCTTTAAATGCTACATAAAAATTCACTTCCCGCCTCGCTTTCCTTGGAACACGTCTCTTGCTCTGTAATAGCCTCTTTTTACTACAATTGAGACACAAATATCCATAAGCAATTACTACCATTGCCTGTGCAAGTCAAACCTATGATTCTGTCTCTTACCTGTAATCTGACTCTGTCCTTGTGGATTAAAAGGACTTGGTGCAGAGTTCAGAGAGGGCCGTGGGCTCTGGGTCGGGACCCCTACTCTCATACTGGGATGAGGAATGCGCCCTAAATCACTGAGGCGTTCAGAGAACAAACTAGGTTTAGAGTCATCAAGCTTCTGTCTGTGCCCTGGAAACAGCAAATCATAAAATAAAAGCATTAATAACAAGGTTTAATAATTTATCATACCAAAAAAAAAGAAAAGAAAGAAAAAAAAAGACAAAATGGACTAAGGACTATTATGAGATTAACGGACTTTATAGGTATCTATCTCAGCTGTCCTCTGGTAACATCATGACGTTGGTGTGGGGACTTGTGTTTTGGACATGGTTGTGCTGGTGAAAGCCCTATTGAGTACAACTTTGCCTGCAGAGATGTGCACCGGGTTATAATTTGGATCAAAATAAGCACTTTTGAGGGCACCCATACAAGGTCTTTTCTTTTTTTTTTTTTTTTTTTTTTTTTTTTTTTTTTGTGTTTTAACTGCAC
>JAWLRI010000412.1:4300843-4313817 GCA_034781795.1 Crypturellus tataupa
TTTTATTTTATTTTATTTTATTTTATTTTATTTTATTTTATTTTATTTTATTTTATTTTATTTTATTTTGCATTTCACTCTGTCACAGCTAGCTCAGCTTTCATCCCTCTCCAGCTTGGGAGCTTTTCCATAAAGTAAATGGTCACCTTCATTAAAGAAGTGTGGGATAGCAAGGGAAACCATCAAAGGTACTGGCCAAGACTGGGTCCTAGCATTGCCCTTCTCCTCCTTGGTCACCTTCCTCAACATCCCTGTGTCCTCAGAAGCAGCTGCCTGTGCCCTGGCTGCATGACCACATCTGGGACAAGTCATGGGAGCTCATCTGTCAAACTGGAATGGGGAAAAAAAAAGACAAAAGCACTGGACGGCCCATCTAGCCGGATAGTTCATGCTGCCATTCAGATGTCTCAGAATAAAGATTTTTATCTCTTTATCAATGTATTTTTACTCCTAGTTTTAACTTCTTTCAAAGGGCTCAAAGGATGCTTCCTATCCAAAGGTACCTTTGCATGGGAGGCAGAGAAGGCCTTACTGATGCTTTCAACATATGGAGAAACAAGCACGCAGAGAGATTAAGGTCAGGACTGATTTTACCTCACTTTAGCCATTCATAAATCAGGCTTCTAGTCTAAACTCCTCTAATGTAGACTTCCTCTACAGTTAATGGAAAGAAATAGCTGCTTCCAGAGGGCAATTCATCTCATTTGTCTCTGCCACCGGTCTTAAAACGGGATGACTCACCTTCTGAATTTGCTTTTCCTTCCTTCTCCGATCAGAGAAGGAGCCCGCAAGACTAACCTAATGAGATGCCCTCACCATTAGTTACTATTAAAGGGAACGAACCTTTCCCTAAGCTACCAGCTACAGTCGCACCAAGAGCCTGCAGCAGAGCCCAGGCTCACGGATGGCAACCCAGAAACACAGGCTGCTTCCATCCCAGGGCACAGGCATCAGCACTGCAACATCGTGATATATATTCTATGCTTTTAACATGTCAGGAGGGTCCCCAGTATGGTTTGGCCTGAGATCAGCTCGAACCCTTCCAGGTGATCCCCAGTAATTTGAGATAAATCACATTTTTTTAGTTATCAGGCTGAGTCTTGAGATCTAACCATAGAACCATCACTTCTTAATAAATGCATTTTAATGAGATCTATCAGCACAACAGGTCCAAGGGCTCCCATTTCCTAACTTAGACCAAGGTGCCCAAATGTGATGGTGGCCAAAGCAGTTTCACTTTAACGTGAGCACTAAATACAGCTACTTCACAACTGGACTCAGAGAAGCAATGGCTCTAGATAGAAAAGTGCAGGATTCAGTCTAGGAGATGGGATGAAACTGGATGGAATTTAATATTGGAGAAACTTCTCTAGCAATTTAAAAGAATTAATTAGTTGACCCATTATTCTGTACTTTGAAGTATGATTTTTCTCCCCCAGGATGACTCAATATAAAAACATGGGGTAGGCGGGAGCTTTCTCATTAAAAAGAAGGTGGTGCCATGTATTAGGGCTCCACAAAAATATCAGCGGCTGCACTCCTCAGAAGGTATCAATCAGTTTAAATGTGGAATGATTTTTGGTGGGCTTGTAACAACTCTCTAATGGCAGCTTAATTAACAGGATAACATCTAGTAGGATAACATCTACTCTGCAGCTTTATCTTTTCAATCTATGTAAATTACAACTTGTACAAGCTGGGTGCTGTTAAACCTAAAGAAACAACTTTACCCAAACACATAAACACACACATGCAGTGCGCTCCTGCGATTTCTCCTTCCCCATCTTTCTTTTTTTTTTCCCTGTAGTTTTTCTGTATTTGCTTTTTCCTTTGTCAACTGCATTTTCTGCTCTGTTTTCTGGACAAATTCCCCTCCTTCCCTTTTCTCTTTTATTCACAGCCATTCCTAATTGCAATATATCATCTGCTCTCAGCAAGTTCAGGAGGGCTCAAAATCAGGTGAACTTCACACGTCAAGCCTGGCTTTACCTAGAAACTATTCTACAGTGAATTTTCACGCACAAAAAACCTGTCCTATGTTTGCACAACATCCCTTTTGCAGAAGCATCACAGACTCCTTCACTAGCAAACCAGCGCACAAGCTATTTTAACTCTCTCCCAGCTCAACGAATGCTCTTTATATCGGTCATTGCTCCTGCATCAACCTGTGCTGATAACTCCCGGCTCTGCATTCACTGTGTTTTATTGCCCCTGAGCATAGCTTTACCTGACTGGAGGTTATATTTAACTATGTGTCTTACTTATACTGAGCTAGATCTAGTGCTCCCCAGCGAAAGTGGCACACGTTGAATGTTGGTAGGAAACGTGACAAAAACTTCACGTTCAGGAGGGGCTCACGGGGAAATGCGAGCACCTTAAGTAACTCTCTTGCCCCGATGCCTGTGCAAAAATCCTCTTAACAGCCAGCAGCAGCCAAGGGGTATATGCCAAAACCCTCTAAAAAGGTTTTCCAAGCAGCACACAAGCAGAAGCAATGAAATATGTGATACATGTTTAAAATTCATTCTGCAAGCTGCTTTTCATCTCAGCATTGATGTATGCGTCCGTTGACAGAGAAATTCCTGATCCCAGGAGAGTGTGCGGAGAAAAGCTGTGTTCCTCGGTCTCAGTCGTGAGACATAATTTTATTTCAGGAAAAAGCATTTGGGGAATAGTGTGGATAGCTCAGTGAGGATCAGCAAGTTGCTGCAGCAGCAATTACATTAAAAAGTAGGATGAAGCTATGTGAAGAATAGGATAAAGTAACGTTGGGGCTACCCCAGTATCAGTACTTAGGGCAGTAGGACAGTCCTACAAGCAACGCGGCATTTTAGTGCTGCATTTTGTGCCAGTTATTCCATTACAAAGAAGATTTTGCGCAATGGGAGAGGGGACAAAAGACTCCTCATTGAAGGCAGTCTTTGCCACAGAAACAAAATCTTTTTTTTTTTTTTTTTTAATAAAATCAAAAAGATGAGATTTTCACAAAATGCACTGAGCAATGATGGGACCGAGGGGACATTGAAATGTATCAGGTCACAGTCAAGGACATAAGAAAGACAGGAAAATAGTTAAAAATTGATAGACAAAAGCTATACAAGTGGTTCTGATTTGTCTGTGGTCATAGCATAAAACATGATGTTAGAAAAAAAGAAACCTGTGAATCGCCCCAAAATGACAAGTAATAGTCCGGTTTCCCACCACTCCTCAGCTGTTCTGAACCAAACACCAAATTGCGTATTACCATTTCTGGTGACCAAAATTATCTCCATTAATCCACTGTAGCACCAATTTTGGCCATTTTGCATGAGCAGAACCAGAAATCAGTAGTGACAGAGAGGACCAGAGGCCACACAAACTGCAGCCAGGCAGACAAGTGACTGCGCTGCTGCTTGAACACGCCGATGCTTCGGAGGGGTTAAAATCACACATGCAACCTATTGTTAAATTATCACATTCCAGCCGTGGCAGAAGATGTAAGGAGGCTTCAGCTCCAGATTAATCATTGCAGTTTAAGCTAAATGGAGGAATGTCTTCCAGATCAAAGCAATGCAACCTCGCGCCTGCTGGATGTGGTAACTGGAAAGGGCCGCGAGCCGGTCTCTCATCGCCGCCTCTTCTACCGCGCCGCCCGAGAAGGCAGCAGGCAAATCGGGCCCCGAAGAGGCTGACTTGCAGAATGTAAATGCTGCGTGGAGGCCTCCAGATTCGTTTCACCTCCTCGGAGAGGAGGGGCCTCACG
The DNA here is from genome assembly GCA_034781795.1 of Crypturellus tataupa. Taxonomy (NCBI): domain Eukaryota; kingdom Metazoa; phylum Chordata; class Aves; order Tinamiformes; family Tinamidae; genus Crypturellus; species Crypturellus tataupa. Next base: position 4,304,586 of record JAWLRI010000412.1, read on the forward strand.
TTTTTATCTCCCAGCTCGTGGGTGTGGAACTGAAAACTCATCAGATCGGGCTACACGTGGCCTCACCAGATGCTGACATCCAGGGACTCCCTCTCTTTGTACCCCGTGCACCACCCACCAGTTTTTTTCTGATACCCAGGAGATCTGGTTACCAGATTGTCAGCAGATGTTTCTATCGCTCTCAAGTGGGTTAGCTATTTTCAGTCATCGCCCATTTCTATCTTTCTCACTTTTGTCTCGACAACAAAATAACACCGTGGGAGGCAGGTGTCTTTGTAAGGAAGTCAAGGGAATGCCCAAGTGTTGGGAGAGCAGGGACCAGGCTCTCACCTGCTGGAGACGCATCCACTGCGACATTGCAACCAAAATGGATTTCTCTGACCTCAATTTGTGCCAAAGAGCCCAAGTTTTGATATTCCCACGTTCACCACAGGTTGAGCACTTAAAAGGGGAAAAAATGGGCATTTTTTTTTCTACTAGCGCTATAGAAACATACCTTAGAGACAAGCACACTGCTTACATATCTTTTAATACTAATGCACTAGGGCCGTACAGTGTACTCACAGGAGCCAGTTTCACACCATGGAGAGGACAGATTAGATGTTCTCTTAATTTCAACATAGATTATCCTGAATTTCAACATAGATTCTCCCTAAATATTCTTGGGACATCTTCCTATATTTTGTCCCATTTGATACTACAGATGAGATACAGCTGATACAGGCTTGATCTGGAACTCAACTACAGCCTTGTAAAGCTGAAGTCAAAGGAGTTACATTTATGGCAGAGAAAAGGAGTTCAGAACTGAGCCCTGGGCTCCTGAAGAGTTGCTGCTGAACGAGGCTGCACATTCAGCAGGAACCCGAGATGCTCATTGTTCTGCTACAAGTTCCCGGCGATACATCATTTCAGCAAGAAGCAGCTCCAAAGCAGTGTCTATCTGTGCTCCGGAGGTAAAAATAAGAGAGCCATAAATCAGCAGCAGCCCAGAAGCAGCACATCAGCTCTTTGCAAGGGGAAAAACACCAACAAAAGTCAAAAGAGTGACTCTTGTGACACCCTCGCATGCCCAGCCTGGCTTCCCTGGGCCCCCACCCCATAGAAAAAAAAAAATGCAAACGAGAGCCAAACAATTTTTACCCAAGAAAGTGGAAAGTTTGGAACCCTTCCAGTCTCCTGGGTAAAGACACAATTATGAGAAGAAAAATATAATCTACCCAAGAGACATAATTACGTAATTAGGCCATAGGCTCTGCATAGGAAAAGTTCTTAGAATTCATAAAACAAGGAGCTCCATAGGTGCAGTCACTGCATTTAATTCAGCCCATGCAGGGGGAAAAAAAAGATGTTTGTATTTTAAATAGCTAAGGGCATCAGTTCGCATGAGACTGAAGAGCTATTCTCCTAGCTGTACACACAGAAAGAGCCACTCAGACGCGGGTAGAAATCAAGTGTTTGTGTCTTTTTGCTTTCAAAAAGGACGTGTGTTTAACCCAAAGCAGGTAAGGCCCGTACCTGAAACTACTGCAGGGAAATGAAAATAAATAAATAAATAAATATAAAGAAAATCAGGAAAGCATTGCAAAGCTTTTGAGAACTTTAAGTGCTATCAATGCTTTTTTTTTTTTCCAAGCGAGATGTTGAGGTCAGGGGTTTTCAGCACATCGCAACAGCGGCAAAGCAGCCTCTGGCTCCCAAGACTTCACAATCCAGGGGGTAGAAACTGCTCCGTCCCAGCTGGGAGAAGTGCTCTGAGCTCCTGCAGACGCCCAGGAACAGCGCAGGGCAGGTGGCAGGAGCTAAGCGGGCCCGTAAGCTTGCACAAAGTTGCATTAACACAGCAAAATTGGCCAATTTGATGGGTTAAACTTTCTCCCCTTATTTCTAAGAGCCTTCGCCCTTTCCCAGCACCCCCGAACGTCACGAACCCGTGTGCTGGGAAACCACATTGCGGCATCACGGCTCGCCTAAACAGAGCGAGTCACGCCAGCTTCCATCCCTGCCTTGGTTCCCTGATCTCTGTTACGCTCTCGCCCTCGTCCTCCCCTCTCTCTCTTTTTTAGCATATGGGGAAAAGAGGGAGCGCGAGCTCCGAGCTCCACATCCTGACTTTACCATCATCCCTGGCCTAATCCCGCAATAACTTTGAGGAACAGGAAGGCATTTTTTTCCCCCCACAAAGGTACCCAGTCTATAAAGAGCCCGCCAACTCCTTTCGCTTGCTGCAGCGAGTAGCAGTCAAGATCACAGTGAGGGAAGGGGGCGAGGGGGCTGGAGAGAGAGAAGAAAATCTGCTTGAACTGGCCTCCCTCCAGCTGGCAGGAGGGGCTGGTTTTCTTAACGCTTGCGAAACCTGATTACTTTGAAAGAAGGAGAAGGGGGGAGATGTAAACACGATCATTAAAACAGATTTAAGGTGCTTAGCTTTAATCTAGTCTAAGACCTCTCCGGTGGCGTGCTGCTGCGCAACCCGCCGCTCTCTAGACATCAAGAAGGTGCCTTTTCAATTTGGGTTTTGTTCCTCGCCCCCCAAAACCAGGAGAATCTTACGGAGTGATCGCTGCGGTCGCGATGGGAATTCAGGCATGGCAGGAACAACAGTTAAGCAATAAGGGATGGATATGTGTGTGTTTGCACTCCGTCTTTCAACAGATTGTTTTGCTGCATTAGGAGACTACTGTGTTTATATCCGGGCAGCAGGTTTTAAGCAGATTGTTTAAACTTGACTGAAGGAGGGATATTTCAAAAATAACCTTACTAATAAAATTCAGATGGCCACGGCAACCTGAAAATGCGGTTAGAAGTAAAAAATAAAAATAAAATAAAATAAAAAAAGATGCCATTCCAATCTACACTCGCAGGGGTAACATGATATAAACTCCAAAAGAAAACAGTCTTTACAAGTTTGACTCGAAGGATTATCTTGTGTATCAGCACCTTCTGTGGCAGAGGAGCATTTATCCACGTACCCGCCCACGTTAATGCAGTTGCACAATGCGCTGCAGCCTTGATAGACAGATAATTGCTTTATCCACCCAAGTGTAATAAACGGAGTCTACTATGTTAATCCTCATATTCTCCTCGTCTGCGAATGCCAAGGGAGGGAGAGCCGCGCGCTGCAAACCCTGCCCTCTCATTCCAAAACTACCGGCGTTTACTCACACTCAGACCTGCTAAAGTGTTCTCATTACATTCCTCTCCCGTGCTCGCAGCGCCAAGTATTTTGAGTAGGATCAAGTTATTGTTATATAAAGGGCACCTCAACTCAGGCTAAGTGGCAGCAGAAGCCAAGATGCAGCAGCCGCTATAAAAAAAGAAGGAGCAGTCCAACCTCTATCCCCACTCAGCGAGTAAAACAGACAAACTATTATTTGCTCCCAGGCATAACGCAGAAATAATTAACCTGAGCTTCTAAAACTGGTCGTGCGCTCGGTTGTGCCGAGTCCGTCAGACAGTTGAGAAATGTCATTTTGCTCTTGGCCCATCAGTGTTCTCCACAAAAATCTATAAAGATTTTTTATTTTAAATGTCAAAAGCAGGCGTATCCTTTAAAAGGTTTACAGATTCCTGGCGGCTCCATGAGCTTAGGTTTGTGGCATCTAATTTGTAATGACAGTTTGATGGATGTCTCCCTTTGTTCCTTTTGAAAGGTATACAGAATTGGTAGTTTCCCCAGCGAAAATTACGCTTAACACCGTTCTTCTTATTTACACCCTCTAAACTTAAAAGGCCAAAGTGCAATGAAAGTCCTGGGCTGCGTGGAGGATTTCAACATCACAAGGTTTCCCACCGACTCACTATGGGGATCTGATTGAGAGGCATTTTATGCATCATCCCACCAGGGCTGCTCCTTGGTCCCTTAGTACTCGCCACTTTCTTTAATATCTTAGGTGGCGCAATGCAAAGCCGAATTATAAGACCTCAAGATGGCATGAGGCAGGGAGCAGTTCTCCATATGTTGGACAAGGGGGCTGGTTTTCAAAATGATCCTAGCAGAAATGATAGAGAAATCAGCAAAATGACACAGAGCAAAAAGGAAGTTCATTCATGGAAAGACACCTATTGCTTTGGATAAATAACCGATTAGCCAGCTGCACTGCTGGAAAAGATCTAAGGATACAGTGAATTGCAAGTTGCATGTGAGTCATGTTAGATAACTGAATAATAGAATTCAGTTAAAAAAAGGGAGAAAAAAAAAGAAAACACTATTCTGGGGAAAGATTAACAACTATAATGCAGGTAAGACATAGAAGGTAACGATTACACACTGGTGAGACGTCAGCTGGACTCCTTTACCCAGGTTGGGACACCTCCCTTCAAGAAAGATAGAGACAAATGAGAGAGAATGCAGAGAAGAACAGGAACGGTGAGAGATTTAGAAAGCACAACCCACATGGAAAAGTTGAAGGGAACACATTTGTTTAGTCTAGTGAGGAGAAGAGTAGGAGAGGACACGATAAGAGTGAAATGCTCTCTGAAGACACTGATAATCAAATGATCTCAGTGTCAGCAGAGAAGAGAACAGGAAAAAGCTGGCTTCACTCGGGGTGCAAGAGATTCGTGCATGATAACAGCAAGCTCCTTTTTAAGTATAAACGAGACAAAAATGCCCCAAACCCAGACTCGGTGAGTGAGTGGAAGGCAGCTCTGGAGGCTTGTAAGCATTTGGCGCAATGTCAGTGATGACCTAAGAATATATAATACTTCCTCAGAGGAAAAATGGACTGGGTCGCCTGAGGTTTCCTTGAGCCCTGCTGTTCTGGGCCTTAGTGATCACTTCAGTCACGTATGCAATATTTTCAGTGTGAGTATGTCAAGGCGGGCGACTTATCCTAACTGTGGGGCTGATATTGCAAAAGCATCCGGTGTTTCCAGCTCCCGTGAAAAGCCACAGATAAGTTCAAGCTGCGTCTGTGTGGGTCTCCCACACCACGAGGATCTGCAGTCTGGAAACTCGAGTACCAACCCCTCTACCTCACGGTTGCCACCACTTCTACCCCTGGGACAATGCTGGCATCTCTTTGCCTCACCGCGGCTATTGCAAGATTTATTTCACTATGAATTTAGCACATAGAATGGCAAGTTTGCACTCAGTTTTGGGGGGAGAGATAAGAAAGTGCCGGGACGTTTGACCTGATGGAGGTAAGGTCCAACACACCGGGGACACAGTGGAAATGCCACCGATGGTCTCTTCTCCGTGAGACGTGCTCGCGGGCTTTGCTTTGACCATGCTACATCCGCTGCCCTCATTCCACTGCTAAACCAGAACCTGCTTGGGCCTGGCATTGTGGGTGCAATATTTTGGGAAAAAATAAAAAATAAAAAAACAGCAGCTGGTTATAGACCGATTATAGAAATGATAATGACCGGGTATAGAAATTGCAAGCTGTTCACAAGCACCGCTAGGAATTTTATATCTCTCAGAGATGTAGGCGAGCGCATGTACACAGTCCAGCTATACAGATGCCCAAAACATAGGCAAATGCATAGGATCTTGCATAGGATCATCACTGGCAGGTACCCCAAGTCATCTCTAGCAGCTTTTTTATTATAATTATTATTATCATTATTATTATTATTATTTCAGTGAGTCATTAGGCTTGAATGCCCACGACAGTGCACCAGTGGAAAGCCTCTCTGCAACACAAGAGTAGCAAAGATATTTCATGCCTCTCTCTTCGAACAGGCAGAAACAGCACTAACGGACTTAAATTCTGGAAATACTCATGTGCTATTAATATCATCTCACTAGTTCATTCCATTTAAAGCAAGATTTTCTGCCTAGGTTTTGTTTTGCAGGCAGCAAATCTTCATTTAATTCATGGGACAAAGGTGGATGAGCCGACAACTGGAAAAGTGGGGTTGTGTCGGGCCCAAGTCACCAGCCAGAGTGGCGAGCTGAGGTTTAGTCCCAGCCTTCACCAGGAAACAGGTTGGCCCTGGAGTCTTTACAGCTTGTACAAATTTGATTCTTATTATTTGTTTTGGTTTTAATGTCACATGACTCATAGAAATAATATATCTGCTCCCACAGTAATGTTTATGGTTATATATGTCTGCAAAGCCCTCTGATATAGAATTTTAGATACCAACTGTGTCACGTACTCCTTAAACATATTTCTTCTTCCTATTGAGAAACTAAAGCGCACTGAAACAACAGGCACAAGTTTTACAGTAGATACATACGACAAATTTTCTTTCAGCGTAACCCTCATTTAATTCCATCAATCAGCACTGGAAAACGGAATGCAAAATATTGTTCTCCTTTTGTCTAAATGAAAATAAAGCAAGTAACACTGATGATGCTGGAGAAATCGGCTGCATTTTAGTGGAGTGTTTTGCCTTGCTTTTGTTCAGAAGTAAAACTCGTCTCTCAACTAAATCAAATAAAACAAAAAGACAGCAACAAAAAAGTGGGACTGAACACTTCCCCACTTGAAGACATGCTGTAAGGAAGTTTAGGTTTAAGTAGAAGGTGGTGGTGGTTTTTATTTTGCTAGAAGTCTATAGAGAGCTCAGTGCCACTAACACTGCAGCACTTACCCTCCGGACAGAGCCCCCATTCCCAACATTCGCTGTTTCACCATGGTTGTGATAATTAATTTTCTGCACATGACTCAGATTTGACAGAGCAAAAGTGTTTCTGCTCGTTTGGCTTTTCTTTGCTAATGTTTCTTGGTTGTCTTTGGCAGCACTTGATATTAGTGTTTGATAGTGTTTTGATGAGAGTCTTCAGTAATGCTATAGGTCCGTTTCTTCCTTTCGGGTTAGTTCTTCCAAAAATAAATGGAAATCCACTTGCAGAGAACTAATGAATGAGAAGAGCTTTAGTCACTGAATTAAAGGGAAAACTAAGGCACGTTAAGGCAACTGTGCCTCTCTAACAAGTGCTGTGTTTTCTACACCTTCCCATCTACTCTTAATGTCTTCCTGTGCTCTGGAAACAAGAGGACCCTGCCTTCAAAATCCTATCAAACCTCTCATCGTTTGAACCGAATGACACTGAAGTCACTCATAGCCGGGATATGCCACCCTCCCACATGGTGCTGAAGATGACATTTCTCTATCTGCTCACCAAGAAAAAGAAGAATTAATTATGCACAAACACAACAGCCTCCTCCGACTCTGGCTGGAGAGCTGAGGGCGAAGCGGTCCCGTATTCGCATCGCTTCTGAGAACGCTCCCATATGGTTTTAACAGGGGGTTTATTTCCTGCAGCAAGAGAGAACTGCCGATTCTCAATCCAACTAAAATAATTATGCAGACAATTTCACTCCATTACTTGCAGTGGAACCCAAGCTGTGTGGTCCTCCCAAGCCTGCTGACACCTTTAAAGAGACATTAAACTGTTTTTTATGTAAAATTCTCTTAATGGGTGGGATGTAGGATGTATTTCCTGGAAGATTAGCACCTGTCGCACTGCATAAGGCTGCGGCAGTGATTCCCCTCAGCAAAACTGAACCTGAGGCCTCCAGAAGATGGAACAGCTAAGCAGCAACCGGGGACAACTCTCTCTTGCTAACACAAAGCGACGCTTTTCCCATTGCTGCCATTTCATAAAATTATTTTCTTGCCCAACATTTGACCCTGAAATAGCAGGGGACTTAAGGATGGATGTGGGACCCACACTATGTCTAAGAAAACTTTAATATACATTTCAGCACGTGCTTCAGTTCTCCGGGACCTTATAAACCCTGTGCCGAGCACAACGTGGAAGCTGCCTAGGATCTGTTCTCAACATCACCGGGCTGCTGACCTTTCACCTGATCTGCACATGTTTGCATCCAGAGGATGAAACTTTCAATCTTTCAACCAACACCAAGTAAAGGTCCAGGCAAGCTGAAACTGCCTTGACCTTGAAACGATAAAAAAAAAAAGTATTAAAATGTCATTTGTCCAACTCTGAACGCAAACTACACGAATACTGTAAAAACAGAGGTTTTAACCAAGGCACACAATGACTAAAGAACACTTTAAAGGGAGAAAGGAGACCACCCTTCAAGCATGGAAATATCCCTTTTGGATGAGAATCAGGCCGGCTTTTTTTCGGCAACCGTGTCTGAGCTACGGTAGCTGTTTTACAAAATGAGCAAATGCGCTGCGTTTCAGGCTCCCAAATCCAATTAAATGAGGGCAAAGCGTACGAATGCCTTCAGTGTGCCAGGCTGCCGGGGGTGGTACAGAGACGCACTTGCCAGGAGCAAGGGACCAACTTGTCCCCCTGCCCGTGTGCCAGCGGAGCGGGGATGCAGGCTGGTACCGCTGCAGAGCACCTTGTGCCGCTGCCTTGCAACGGTTAACGGCCCTCGCTGCACGTGTGTGGCCTCAGCGGCCAGGAAGCCGGGCAGGAAATATGTTCCTAATCTTTTTTCGAGCGGCATTTTCAACATTTGTGCTACAGAGAAATTATAGCCGCGTAAATAGGAAAAAAACATCCCTAAACTGTCCGGCTCTGCTTCTGACAGCCCCTGCGGCTGCGGAGGGGCCGGTTGGGAGGCAGGAGCTCTACGGGGCAGGCTCCTCGCTTTCCTCCCGTGTGTCAGCCCCTCACACAGTCAGTTTGGGGGGATTTTCTCCCATCACAATGTGTCTACACATTGTGCAGTTCAGGAAGATCCCACTCTCAGCTCTACCTTGGACACAACTTAGGACAAAATTATTTCATCTTTGGTGGCATCGGAGAAGGGCAGTGGCCTCTGTTCAGCATCCTTGCAAAGCTGCCCTTATTAATGCAGCTAAGTAAATGGGTTCGTTAAGGCCGCAATGCTTTCCAGCAAGTCCAGTCCTCGCAAAATGCTCCAGCCACGGCTTTCAGCACAGCGCTTAACGCTCGCAATCCTTGTGATGAAACTACGTGAAGGTATTTGGGGCCAAACTGCCTTTAACAATGCTCTCTTGCCCAAACCATCTGTTTTTAAAGCAAAACCTTAATTTTGGTCCAACGTTTCATGCGACAGCATTTGTAGTAAAGGATATTAGTGAGTTTTGCATACGTGATAAGGTATCTCGGCCTGGTAGCAGAGGTTAAGTTTCTTGTCAGCTGAGGTGTGGTGGAAGGAGGTGGAGAGAGATTACAAGCAACACCCATAGCCAGATGCTGCTCTCCTCTGAGCTCATGGCAAAGCTCCCACAGAAGCAAGAGCTCAGCTGATATGATAGAATCATAGAATCACAGAATGCCTAAGGTTGGAAGGGACCTCCAGAGGTCATCTAGTCCAACCCCCTGCACACG
>JAWLRI010000412.1:4313917-4343582 GCA_034781795.1 Crypturellus tataupa
CCCCTGATCATCCTCGTGGCCCTGCGCTGGACTCTCTCCAGCAGCTCCACATCCCTCTTGTACTGGGGGGCCCAGAATATATCTCTTGTTACTTAGTGCTTGGTTTTGTGGGGAGAGGGGTGGCAGCTTTTTCTATTTTATTCACTGAAACAGGAGGAAAATGCTGAAAAGGGAAAGAGAGCCTGGGTTTGTCCAGCTGCTCCTGCGCTTCACGCTCTGCACCACAAATACCTAAAGGGGATCTCGGGGAAATTACCCATAGCGGTTTTGAGGTTTTCAATAAGGCCCCAAAAAGGACAGGAAAATTGCACAGGAGCACTGATTCATGCTATAAATCGATTCAACTTTCTGACAGCTGAACTAAAAGTTCAAGGAGGCAACGGCTTCTGTGTCATCAAGATGCAAGATTCACCTCTGCGGTCCCGCAGGCCAGCGTCACCTTCTGACTCGAGGGGCAGAACCTCCTCTACATGGGAAGTCAATCTTAGTTTAGCAGTAAAACCAATCTCCAGCGTTTTATCACTGACCAATAAGAGACATTATCCTTGCCAATGAATAATGGCAGGAAATTTGGGGATTTGCACAGAAGTTAGGAACTTAACAGTTATGTAAAACCGTGCTAATCAGATGAAGCATAAAGGAAAGCTCCTGCTCCTAGAGTTGGCATTCATGGGCCACCAATGAGATCTCTGACCACAGGTGATAACAACCTTACTTTTATACCACACCCTGAAGGCAAAACTTCTGGAAACACCAGTGTTTCCTTGGTCTTTTCTGAAATGGCACGGCCTGTTGGCTCAAGACAAATATTGCTCCCTATCTTGATGGGGATTTCCATTGATCTTGGCTCCAGAAGAAGGAACCAAAAAAGATTTTTCCTCGTACCCAAACATAGAGCATGCCTTTTTAACACTGATGATACTGCTGTATGCAGGCTTGGGCTAACTTCTCAATGACAGACTGGGGAGAAAGGGTGTTAAATAGTTGCTTCACCAAAGGAATATTTTCATAAAATGAATAGGTTAATATTAACAGGTAATCCTCTGGGAGGCCAGAAACCTCTTCAGAAGGAACGGGATCTATTGACCCTATGCCGAGGTGTACAGGAAAGCGCCCATAATGAAAAAATTATTTCATGGGACATCTCATCAATCCCTTTGGAAATTATGGGCTTGGCAGACATCATTCTCTTCCCATCAGCTCTGCTAAGGGTTAATTAGTGAGTTCTCGATCACTCTAGGTTATGTTTCTTCCCCACGCCTCAGACATCCCTGAGCCTAAACCAGGCGATGCCGTTAAGACGCACCGGTACAGGCGTAACGAGCACTTAAAAGCTGTTGGCGGATTGTCTGTTAATGGGACAGCTAAGAGGGAAGCGATGTATCAGCAAGTAGCACAAATAAGTGGCATTTACATATTTCTTTCCCTGCTTTTTTTTTTTCCTTTCCAAACCTAATCCGTTCTTTTGTCTTCCCCTTTTTAATTCTGTTAGCTTCCTCTTGCAAACAAAAAACCAAAGACACCACAGAATATCTCCTCTACATTCTCACTCAATCATCTTATTTTTCCCTCCTTCTCTTATCTGCTACTTCCCTCCTTCTCCTAATGACTGCACATGTAGCTGGGGGGTGATTTTCCCGTTCACTAAACCTTGCTCTCCCTTTAGTAACACCTCACATTTAAACAAAATCACAGTTTGAAAGCTCTGCTTCCCCCCAAGCCGCGAGCTTGGAGGCAAGTCAGCTACAGGAGAAGTCATTTATTTCGTGACTAGAGCAGAACTGCAATGCTGGGACAGTCCCAGTTTTCTCAACCCATTCGACGGTGCTGTTTTGCCTTCCTTGTACCATACGAGGAGCAGCTGGGCACCCAGGGTTTCATCTGCTCAGAAGCAGAAGTGTGAGCTGCTTGTGCCGGTGCGGTTCCAAGTACCAGGGGAGGTTTCACCACGTCCCCAGCTGCGGCTCCTCCACCTGAGCTTGCACCCTGGAGGGCCACCCCTATGCAGCAACGCACAGACGCACGTACCTGGCACCCCACATTGCTCTGGTGAACATCGCTTTTGCTAAAGAAAGAAGAGGTTGGCAAGCACCAGAGGCTCTGGTTAGGATATATTTATATGGGTATCTTCGAGAAGCAGCAGTGATTTTGGTGCAACTGCATTGGTGAAACGCATTTAGAAATGGGTCAAGGCAAACTATTCACATCTTGACTGCAGAAATGAATGAGCCCAGATAGATAAACTGGCTTTTTTCCCCCGATTAATGTCAGGTTGTAGAATTTCAGATTAAAAAAAGTCTGCTATCCTGTCAACAGCCTCTTCCTTCATGCTTTTCTACCACTGCTGGAAAGCTCACTCAGGCGAGCGTTTTCTGATGGACACCATACGTTTCTAAATCATGCTTCAAAAAATAAATCTCACTTAGCAGCTCAGCTAATGGGAACTGACTTTTGGCGAGCCCACTTTCTGTTCCTGAAGCAGAAGCAAAACTCTCCACTTGAAACCTGGTTCCTGTCCGTTTGCAGAGCCTGCTCCGCACCGAGAGTCTCTGGAAGCACGGGAGAGTTTCGGCACGCTGATGCACACCATGCTCATGCAGCCTCCAAAAATCTTACCTCAATCCAGAAAGAAGTGGGTTGTCTCATGTAGGCTTATGAAAACCCAGAGACCTCCCGTACGTATAATAAGAATTAAACATTCTTAGGGACAGCAGAGTGATAGTGCAGGTAGGGACGGGGCTTGCTAGATGACTGCAACCAAAAAATCCCGCTTGGAGGTGCAGTGACTAAAGGAGCCGTCGCGTGCCCCGGCTCGGAAGCGGCGCGAGCTGGATCACTTCCTTTTGCGCAGCTGCCTCGAACGTCGCGGTGACGAGTGGTCGGGCTGCGCTCGCTCCGCGGTGCCGCTTTCTGGCATGGCCTTGATGCCCCCAGCCATGAGCACGCAGGGGACTGCGCAGGGATTTCCAAGGAAATTTCTTGAATCGGCTCTTGGCTGCTATCTAGGAAATGCTATGGACTGCAGGAATTACAGAATTCAAGGTAAATTCAAGATACTTGTCCATAGGCAGAACACCTAAAGAATCAGGACTGGTAAAATTTAAGGTCTGAAATACCTGTCAAAATCTCTTTAAAGAGATTTATCTTCCCAGACAGAGAAATGAAATCACTTCTGCTTTGAGACAACCCCTTAAAACAGCAATAACACAGTTCCTGCTTTGTTCCTCTGCAAAGAGGGGAGAACTGAAAAACTCTGTTTTTATTCAAGTCCACAAAACCAAGCTATGGGATTCAACAGCTAATTTCTAAATGAAAATGTCAGCAACGTTCCAAAAACTGACTTGTCTATTGCTAATACAGGACCATGCAGCTACACAGCCACGTTGCTGGAGCACACGAGGTTACCACGTCTCAGATTTGTGGAAAACGCACAGCAATTCTGCTTCTCTTTGGCCTCTTTTCTTGAAGACTAAGCTACATCAAATTAACCTACATTTATGAGGGCCAAAAACTCCTACCTGTGCGGTAACGCAGTCATCTCTGTAACTTGATTGTGCATCTAAGCCCTGAAATTTTCTCGGTGTGGACCCATCTGAAGGCTGAAATTAAGTGCAATTTCAGGTCTACCTTCTTTCAAACTGAAGTGGTGCATAGGTCTAGTGGTAGCACTTCACAGCAAGGTAAATTCCATGCATACATACCAGAGCTATAATGACTCTGTAAGTTAAATATAAACAGTTTTGTTTGTGTTTAAATATTTGAACATCTGTCTACAGTGTTTTGAGCCCAAATGATAGAACTACACTACAGCACAAGAATCAAATGACGATAATTAAGGAATGGAAAACAAAATTACGATAGGCTTAGTTTCACAAGCACACATTATTTTATAGAGAGAGTTATATATATGTAGACATACATATGCACACACATATATGTAGATTATATATAGGCACATGGCATAATAAAAGAAAATGCAAATAAACACAAATATAAAATGTTAAAATTTGAAAGTTCTTCTCACTGAATTAGTGAAAATGCGGCTAGAAACAGAGCACAGACCTTTATACTGAAGTTGTCAACATTTCATCTCTCTTTGCAACATAAAACCAACAAAAAACACGGGTGCTCTCACAAAAAACACCAAATTCACAACGCAGGGAAAGCTCCTCTGCATCAGACAGGGCCTTCATTATTCCTTTAAAAGTCCAGAGTCTAAAAAGGTATAAAAATATTTGTGTGTGGTATCCTTTTAAACCTGCACATACTCATCTTGTTGTTCCATGCAGCACTCGGCATCAAAGGCTGCCTTCATGTGCAGGTGTGAAAGGTGTGTGTACAAATTAAGTACCTATCTCACCAGCGATTCAGTCTGGAGCAGCACATGAAAGAAGCTGATCATAACAACCCAAGGGATTCCTTTTTTATTCTGACCTGGGACTCCAGACCTGCTCCCGTCTCCTCGCACGTCCAAATCCTGTAAACTTCTGCAGAATTTTTGCAATAGCAGGAGTCCCCGCTCACCACAAAAGTGGACACAAATGACTAAGGCTGCCTTTTCTGTTAGTCAGAAAAATGCCAGATGTATATGGTGAGATGCATTTTAAATGATTCGTACATCCTGACCGGTACAAGGGAATTGTTCTAAGTTACGTCTCTCTCGGTTCACATGTAAGAACTGCCTTAACCCCACAAAGCTGGGCTTGCCAAGGACCGCATGGCTGTGACTTCAGTCGCATATCCTGGCCAGTAGTCTCAAGGCTGGGGTTAAAAAAGCAGTTTGTTCCCCTCTTACATAAGCACCAAAAGACAATGCTACATTCGAGCTCATAAAAATATTTTAATTGGTGATGATTTCCAGACAGCTATGTCAAAATTAACTTCGAGTTGATGCCCACTTGCTTAAATTTCATTCATCTGGGTTCAAATTATTTGCTTAAAAGAAGAAACATTTCCTTTTATACACACTTTGGTTTCAACCTCCAAAACCATTGCTAGAAATTAGTCCTAACCACCCAGTTGACTGCCTCAGAAACTGAGCTCAAATCCATCACTTTAATGACATCAATAACAAATACACAATTTTCAACCCTATTGTGAGCAGAGCCATACCGAGGAGCATGCGTAGCTGTCATCTCGTTAGTCACTAGAAAAGCACCAATGAAACCGAAAGAGCCTAACCATGACAAATTATTCAAGAGTTTAACCTGAGACATTAATGAGCGCTAAATAGCTTGTTTTCATGCTTGCTTAAGGAGATTTGTTTAAAATCCCACCAACCTCCGCTGCCTGTCACAGCGGTTCCTTCTTGTCAAGCTGGTTTTCCTATTCCAGCTGAAGTGGGAGGCTGCGAACGCCTTCTGAGACACTTGCCCTTACCAGCAATGGAGATCTGATGGAAAATATACGTTCCTGATCATGCTGACACCAACAGAGTTGGTAATTGGGAGGGTAAAATAAATGTAGAAAGAAAAACTAGCTACTTAGAGTAGTTTCATTTTTTCAGATTTCCTCATTTGTCTGTTTTTCCTCTGCCTGGTCTGTATGAGCTAGTGACTACGCTGGTCTCTGAATGGCCGAATAAGGACTGTCTTCAGGAGAGGCTGCCTCCCGTGAGTCACCTTCACTTCCCACAGTTATTTCAAGGAATTGGAGGAGTTTTGGTCTAGGGTCTGAGCAAACGACCTTGCTCTAACACAGCAACCCAACATGACAGTATGTGGTTGAAGCTCTGAGCTCACATGACAGATAACTAAGGCACAGCATCACAGAAGGGTTGAGGTTGGAGAAGATCTTTGGAGATCATCTTGTCCAACTCTCCTGTTCAAGCAGAATCATCTAGAGTACCTTATTCAGGATTGTGTCCAAATGGCTTTTGGCCAAGGATGGGGACTGCACAACCTTTCTGGGTAACCTGTTCCAGCGCTCAGTCACTTCTTTCTGTCTTGAGGATAGAGTATATAAAACAAATAAAAAAAAAATTCCACTCATCAAAGGAAACTGAGGCCTTCTAAGTCATATGGTGATATATCTCAGATATGAATATGTTGGAAGAACAGAGTCATTCCAGTGAGCAAATACCTTGATCTTCACCATCCTTCCTGTTACATACTCATGTCATCCCCGGGGTTGGCCAGTGCCTCCTTCCCATGAGAGCAGCTGAGGCCCCAAGAAAGAGGCACCCAGTTTCCACTGATGTCAGCAAATTTGGACATTTGCTCAGGGGAATTTTCAAAAGCAAAGCCAAAACTGGAGCAAAACACCAGACTACAGACTAGGGAGACCAGTGCTCAAGTGATTTGGCCACCGAGCTATCCTCCTATATTCGTGCCTTGCTCATCTGGCCATGGAGAGGTGGCCTTCACCGCTTCCTGAAATGAGAGCGAACAGGAGAAGAAACAGGGCAGAGGGGAGGATCATCTTGTTCTCTTTGAAAAAGAAAAGTTTCTTCCACCAAACAACTTTTTCGTTCCAGATATGCTAACATTGCTTCTCGCTACATACAGTCTAAAGTGTCATTCAAGGAAGACATGAGTAGGATTCCAAAACAGGAGCTGTCTCAGACACACTCCAAAAACGAGCATTGTGCTCCAATATAAAACTATTCTGCAGTCCATATGGGAGATCTCAAGCATTTGATGGCTCTGGCTTTTCTTTTAATGGAATTTATGTCAGAAAAAAAAAAAAAAAAAAAAAAAAAAAAAAAAAAAAAAAAGAGAACATTTTATTTTGGCCATATTATTTTTATGCCAAAATTCTTTTTTTTTTTCTTTTTAACTTAAATTTTAGGCCAAATTTCACTTGACAGCATCCTCTTTTAAGAGATTGCTCCATGCTGAATGTGGCCAAAAATCTAATCTCTCCCCAAACTCGCATCCTTACAAAAATATGAAGAC
This sequence comes from Crypturellus tataupa, assembly GCA_034781795.1. NCBI lineage: Eukaryota > Metazoa > Chordata > Aves > Tinamiformes > Tinamidae > Crypturellus > Crypturellus tataupa. The sequence goes on from JAWLRI010000412.1 coordinate 4,320,814, forward strand.
TTCACATAACTGTAAACTGTTCCGCACACTGAACATCAGTTAAGTGAGGATTTGGGGCTTCTTTTTTCAATAACTCGTCAAACTAAGAAGTTTTCAACTCGGACACTAGGATCATAGTTCAGGGCACACCGAACCAATTTAAAAATGCAAATGTAAGAAGATATTATCCCTAAGTGACAAATTAAAGAGTGCACATAAGTGGTTTTCAGCATGCAGTGCCTTCCTCTCCTGTTGGCTCACCCAGTGCGGCTGTTCCGGGGTCAACATCTTCTGGCAGCACAAGACAATAAAAAACACATTCGCTCTGCTCTCATGGTAAAGCTACTGTATGTGACATACCGCTAAGGCAGGGGCGCAGGGAGGTTACTGAACCTTGGCTCCGGCCACATCAATCCCAGCTTTAATCACTCTCCTGACAACACTTCTCTTTCAGCGCTCAAGCTGCCTGGCTCCTAAGGATGGGAACCCCATGACAGTAAAAGAAATGGGAAAAAAGCTTAAACCGAGTCGTGCTCTCTCTTTGACTCAGCTGGAGCGTGTTGAAAGGCAGAAACACCTTCAAGTGCAAGGTCTCCTCTGCCTCGTAGGAACCGAGAGCCACGGAGAGCTCCGAGAGCGCATCTGCAAGTAACAGCTGCCTGCTTTAAACAGGGAAGGCGTTTCCGTACATTTTGCATCTCAAGTTTGCAACACCGGGTGCTCTCGACCAGCTCGTTCAATGCATGGGGTTTAAAAGCAGTGACGAGCTCCCAGCTAAATGGATCTAACACCTTCAGCAGCTCTTTGCCACCCAAATGCAAAGGATGAGTTGAAATAGAAAGCATGTTTTTGACTGGCTTGTATCGGAGTGTAGAAAATAATGAAAGATTTTACCTCTAGATGCACTTATTTGCCATGTGTGCTCAGCTTGCTTCTGTAGGGTGATTGATAATACGGCCCTGACTGCACAGAGCGCCTGTGAATCCCTCCTGAAGAGCCTTTCTGAGCACCCCTTGCATACAGCTGCACCCAGGCCAGAAACCTCGGTCACCCTTTTGCCAATCCCAAAGTACGGGCAGTGCCAGGATTCAGCTAGCTGAGGTAAAGCGACCCCATATAAACCAATGCCGCAAGTTATTTAGGGCAGAGTTTGGAGGGGGATTTCAACGCTCATTTCCTGTGTTTGTTGTTCTTAAACATATGGAATTTAAAAGAAAAAAAAAAAAAAGAATTCCTTTCCAGAAGCAAATAAACCCCCAAACCTAACGCACCCCAGGCTGCGCCTCGAGGGCTGGGGAAGGAGAGTCCTGCCCAACGCTGGCGCCCACCGGCCCCGAGTCTCCAAACTGCAGGCCAAGGGGATCCCGCTTCCCTCACCAAACTCGCTGCCCTCCCTGCTGCACTCCGGGCGCGCACGGGGTCCTGCCGCACGCTCCTGCCCCACGCAGCGCCTCAGAAACCACTTTTTTGGCCACCTTCTCTTCAAGGAGCTTTTCTGTCCCTGCATTTTGGAAGGGAGGCTTGAAACTTGGCCCCGCAGGTTGCTGATTATTTTTTCCCCCAGCAGCGTGCCTGCTGCCTTCTCCAAGGCAATCCAGGCAGATTTTGGAAAATTAAAGTCCTTTGAAAAAAAAAATCAGAGAGTGGAAATTCCTTAGATTTTAGGAGCTAAAAGCTTTGAAGGTTTGATCCCTTGCCTGGCAAGCATATCTAACTACTGGCCCACAGATTTCATGCTTTTGCCACGCGCTTTTTTTCTTGTTGTTGTTGTAATCATAGTTAAATCGCTTAAAACAAAATGTTCACAGGTTGTATCAGCTGTGTGTTTGTTAATACATATCTCAGTGCCTGATAGGAGGTTCCCATATTTCTTCTTCAGAAGCCCTGAGTTAACTTCTAACCCGACCGCAGAGCTGCACTTTGAACGTACAGAACGCTACACACTGTTAAGATCTTTGAAAAATAAAATCCCATGTGCCTCAAATGGAGTGCCGAGAATTAACGAATACTTTTGAACTTAATTCTCTCTGCATTAACGCAGGTGCCTATGGTGAAGGGCTGTTCCATCGCGCACACACGAGGCATGAATTACAGCCGCACAGACAACAGCATTCCCAGCGTTTCCCAACTTCTGGGTGTTCAGCCATGGTCTTTCCCGCCTGTAATTTTTGGCTGCAGCGTGTACATACAGCAAGACTTAGAGCTAGAGGCATCGGCCCTTTTAGTCAGTAATTTCTACCTGACAACGTGTTATTATTTTCCTGTTATTTAAGTATTTGATCGTAATATGCCTTAAATCTATAGCTTGTTCCCTTTTACACCAAATTCCCAGTACTCTCTCCTACCTGTCTACAACACAGACCATTTTACAAGCCAAATGCGTTCAGGTTTCCCTTCTCTGGCCATCCTTGTTGTTCAGGGATAGCAGAGATCAAAAAGAGTGAAGTTAGTAAAATGGACTGGTACTCGAGCGCAGACTCTACATGAACACACGGGCTGGGTAGCTTTCACATGCTCTAATCCTGCAGTCCTTATTCTCGGAGACGCTTACAACTGTGTGTGATGCCCTAGGCAGTAAGTACTGGTGTTGCAGGAGACCTCACAGGAGGCCTCGCTACCAGGTTCTGTGCAGCTGCAATACGGTAACCCCGGGTGCCTATTTGAAAATGATCTGGGTGCCTGCACGGCACCGAGAACCAGCTGCGCTGCCCTGGGTTCCCCTTACGTCAGTGCGAACAGTCACTCGCTCCCAGAGATGGCCACACTGCACCTTGCAGACGCGTAGAAGATGATTGATCCTACCCTATGTGGGTGGATTTCTCTTTTTTTTAACCTCAGAAGGGCCCAAAGATGACTGAGACGCGGTCTGAATGCGTAGCTGTTAGCCAAATACGGTCAAGGGGAGTGAATCCACCCCGAATCTCTGAAAATTTTATCCATATGTCCTTAAAAAGAAGATTTTTGTTTTGACTGCTTATCTGGTGAACTAAAACACTGAATAATTTACATCTGCATTTACATCCTGAGTCCTCTTGTTTTCAACACTTCTTCCTACAGAAGTGGTAACTTCACTTTAGCACTGGTTTTCAAAGCAACTGTTCAAAGACATCAAAAAAGACCAAAACCATGACTGAACCCATAACCCAGATCATCAAAGCCAAAAAAAAACTCCAGTATGAAAGCAAAAAACAAATTCCATAAATCTAAAACTTATGGTAATAAAAGACCTAAGGAATGATAAAAATAAAATTCTCTTTTTTTTTAAATTGAATTAATATTCTAGAAACTTGAAATCAGCCTTGCTAAACTGTTGCATTTCATTTGCCTATAGTACTTTATACGTGAATTTAGATTACTGGATTAATTGCAGCATGTTGCTATCTATGAGTCTGAATCAGTATCTAGGTTTTATTCCTTGATTCTCCACAAATGCAAAAAATATATAGTCCACACAGAGTATTCTCTGTACCCCTAAGCAATGATTTGTACCACATAAGGATTCTGTGTTAAACCTTAAGGCCTATATCCATTTCTATTTTTTATACTGTTGAAATAATCAGGTCTGAGTTTTAAACTTACAACAAATACCATCAGTTTTTGGTGGCTATTCTCTGGATTTCCAATTCTTTTGAAATATCCTAAGGTTCACAACCTGTTAAAAATTGGGCTTCTTCTGCAAATGTAGTCTAGAATTTACTATCTGGAAGCAAACACACGTCTATATACCTGACACGACAACAATACCTGCATATGCTCCTCTTCAAGAGCATTCTGCAAGCATGTGAAAATGCCATATATAATTATCTTCCTGATTCACAATGGGTGAAGTAATAATCTGAAGCACCGTGAGCCTCCTAGCAGATTAAGTACAAATGCTAACGCTGGAGTCATCTGGTTCTTTCCTTGACCCCACAGTGCACTGCTGTGGTGTTCGTGGAGGTGATGATTTTCCTACCGAGCTCTAAGGGACAATGAAACAAAACACCAGCAAGTGCCTCCGACCGCACGTGACACTTCAGACCGTGTCTAGCTGTGTGGGAATCCAAGATGGGAAAGTGCATGAAGATACAAGGAAGCAGACAGCTAATTGGCATTACTCACATGGATTACAGAGAGGCAGAGAGCCGATTCTACGCTTGCAAGCAGCCTGGTTAATACCTCGTTGGCATCCTGAATTGAAATTAGTAGGGCTTCTAAAGCAGCAAGGTATTATACAATGGGAATAAAGCTCACAAAATGCATGTCAGAGAGTCTGAAGGCTGATGGAAACAAAAAACACTCATGCTGGCCATAATCAGGTAAAAGGGTTTGCATCATGCTGTGGCAGAGATTACATCCCTGAGCCAAGAGAATGGGCAACATGTAACTTTGGAAGAAGAAGGAAGAAGTGATATATTCTGATATGAAGCAGGAACTTTGGAAACATTACGGAGTATTTCTCAGCGCTAGGAAAATCTTTAAAAGGGTTCCCCAATGTTATCTGTAGGTAACACCCATAAAGTATATCACCACCTTTATACTGTTTGTTATGCAGCTGCAATACTTTAGTTAGGGTGAGAATCATTTAGCACCATGCCTACAGCTACATAACCCTGGGTTTTAATCTCAGCAGTTCACACAAGGCGAGCTAAGTAGGAACTCAGCAGTACTTGACTACCTAAATCCTGCAAGAAGTGATAATGGTGCCTTAGTAGATAGCATCACCTCTTAAAAGATATGTCTGTAATGCATTCATTACGAGAGCAGCATTGTACAGACACTTCGAAGTTAGCTTTAAACAAACCCTGGCAGTGTCAGAAATGTAGCACAGGCAGTTTACAGCGCAGCAGAGAGCACCTACGCGATGTTGTGCAAACGGCTGATGCTGACTGAGCTCTGGGCAGCTGTGACTGCACTGCTCCCGCTAACTGAGCTACTGCTTTCAAACTAACTCAGGTAGATCTGAATTTAGAGCCCTCACAGGGCCTGCTGTCTACATGTACACCCTGGGATCGTGATGTATCTCCTCTGACTTCAGCCATCTCAAATACAGGTTGTCTAGTCCCAGCCAGTCATCTAGGCTCCATTTATTATCAATGGAAAGAGACGCACACGTCTAAAGGGCAACTCATTCCCTTCTGAGATAGGCATTTAAGATAGGTGGGATGAATCACTCTCTGCAAGTGCCTGTGTCTCTTCATTCACTACTGAGGAAACCTAGCCTAGATATCTAATTTTCGGAGAGCTGAAAGCCACTCTCAGCCAAGAGAGCCACTATCTCCTCAGTGCAGTGAGAGCACCACGCTGAGCAAGCTGGGCTAGTGTAGATGGGATCTATAATAGTGCATCTGAGCAGATATACACATTAAAGCACCCAGTTGCCTTTCTAAGAGCAAGGTTCCTGGCGCCCTAAACATCCCGCAGCATGAGATCATTACCAAGTTTCTTTCCCTGAAGTTTCAATTAAGTATGACATGCTTCTTCATTTCCTCTTCTGCATTCCTTGTCTGGTTAAATCAGCATCTGTGTTTCACTTCTGGGATGACCGTGTTTCAGTGGAAAATAAAGTTTCAACAGAGAATAAAAATAGATTTGATACGTAAAGTTTATAAAATACTTTAGGATTCCTAGGAAGGAAAAAACAACATAAACACAAGGTGTACTACTCTGACGTGGCCTATCCCAAGCACATTCCTTCTGTTTCCTACTTCTCTCCTCAGTTTTGAATGCGGAGGGAGAGGTCTAAGAGGTGATATGTTGAAATCTAAGGAAAAAAGCTGCTATTGGGAGTGTTTGCAATGCTGCAACAAGCTAACTGCATCTGGAAAGTGAAAGGGTCCAAATGTTTAAATTCTCTTTCGAGGAATATGTGGACCAAAGTGGCCTGAGAAAAGCTACTTTAATGCTTTTTTTACACATCTTCCTTCAAAGTGCCTATGTGGAATAGTGTTGCAGACTTATAAAAATGTCTTTCACTTTTCCTTTCCTCACCTTCTGTGCCATATGGAGACAAAGAATGAACCTATGTCTACTATTGACCTCATGGGTTCAGTTATACCCCTTTTCCCATCTGTATTTTCAATGGACAACACAAGTAGTTCAGGGCCAGACACCCTTGTGCTGCGTGGCACGACGGGGCCACGATTTCCTCCGTGGCTTGCAGAGGCCCTTTGTAGGTAAGCAGCAATAACTCAATATCAAAAGACACTGTGATGGTCACCCTACGTGCCCATAGCACTGGGATGAGGCTGTTTGGAAGCAGTGTTCCCTTGACCAAAGAATGGAAAGAATCTGTTTTCACTTGACAAATACAAACCAGGGTTGCCCTCATGAGTGAACACGAATGATTTTATATTCTGACTTGCTCTCTTGTTTTCCATAAGCTTTTCAAGGATTTTTCCTCTAGCTGTAGAGCTAATCCAGGGTCAGCTACCATCGTTAGACTGCAGTGTCTTCCTATGGAGAGCTGGCCTGTGTCTTGAAGATCACTAAGACTTCAGAACTGCAGCGTACGGCGCACAAGCCACGACCCAACTGTGGAGGTTTCGCTTTCATCTTACGCTACGCACTCCCCCAGCAGACAAAAGGTATTGCCACAGGAAAAGAAATTGTTTTTGACTGTCTTCACCCACTCCTGGGCGTGTGGGTTTCATTAGCAGCCCCTCTCTAGTGGAAAAACAAGAACTGACCAGTCCTTGGGATGCAACTACCATCCCTGCCATCCTCCTTCAAGGGCACGTATCACATTCATTAGAGATAACTCTAATGTGAATGTCTAAGAAGTCTCGCTCTGTGGGTTACACACCCATCTCAGAGATAAATCTAAACCACTGCTGTCTATGGAACTCGTGCCAAGTTTCACGAGGAACACCTCAACTATCCCCAAAGCTTCTTCAAGCCTCTGAAACACGCAGGAGCTCCTCTCCACTCCCCGCTTTGGTAAGGTTTTCAGAAAGCACACCTTGGCAGAAATAAAACCCGCAGCAAGAGATAAGAGTGAAACTACGCTTTGCATTTTGCACTGTAATAAGGGTCTGGTGTCCTATCACCAAAATCAGGAACAGCAAGGCACCACGCACCCGTGGCACCCCTCTGGTCATCGCACCGTGGCACTCACTATCAGTCATCCTCAAATAAGGTAATGATAATCACAGTGTAAGAGCCTAAATCCCAGAGCACACAGGTGCCAAGCACTTCTGAGGCCACACAACCATGTTTTACCTCGTGTCTTAACAGTGGCACTAGAAGGAGAACCCCTCAGCTCTCCAAAGCAGCTAGAGCATCTCACACACCACCAAGTGCCCCCTGTGCCTCACGCTGTTCTCAGTGACACCAGCAAGAGCCCCGGATAAACCCGCTGCTTTCAGTAGTTTTTTCACCATGAAAGACGTCAGGAATGAGTCACAGGTTTTCGAACTTCAGTTTGGATGAAAATCTGGGACTTTTTCATGTTATCTCAAGGTATTTAGCATCGGTTTAAATTAAAATCTCTTGACAGTGCCAACATGCATAGAGATACAAACTTCTGTCTTCAGTTTTTGCAACCCATCACCTGACTAGGTGCTAAGCTACTTCTATAGTATAAAGGACATGATAAAGGAGAACCTGTCAGTAAAATTTGCTCTTGCTCTGTGAAGTATATCTCTCTGCACTGCACAAACTTACCTCAATGAAAAAAACAAGGCACTTCTTAATATATTCTCGGGAAGGAAGGAGGCTGGTATAGTGGTTTTTGAAGGCAAGCCAGGGAATAGTCTAAACTGGGGACACACAGCACGTTTTAAGTGCTGTGATAATTCTGCATAAAGAGATGTTAAGGATCTAGCTCCTTGCTGTAGCATGCCATGTGTCCCTGAATAAAATTACTGCCGTGCAGGCTGTTAGTGAAGGAATGCGTAAACAGACAATGTATCCTTGCATCAGTTCCACAAAATGTTGCACAACACAAATGCCTCTCGATGTGTCATTTCCTGCTTGGCCACCAGCCCAGCTCCTGACAGTCAGTCAACAAAAAAAAAAAAAGAAAAAAGAAAAAAGAAATAAAGAAAGAAATAAAAGAAGAGAAAAAAAAAAGGAAAAAAAAATACTGCAAGATTTAAAGCTGCTCTACTCAAAAGCACATTCCACTAGCTCCAGACTTATCCCTCCACCCTCAGCCTTTGAAAGAAGAGAGAGACAGAGCTTCCTAAAAACTGTTACGGTTTTAAGTCTCGGAATCTCAAAAATCCCAATCACTTTATCTGCGCTTCATAAGCCAGTCGGCCAAACAGTTAATACAAAGACCGAGGAGCACCTCTCGCTTTTGCTGTCCTCCTCGGTGCGCGCAGGCAAAGGGCAATGTTTGCTCATACCTTTCGTCACATGTGTACCTTACGAGCCACGGAGGCAGATAAATATTCTCGGGCTGAATGAAATCAAGCACTCTTTTTCCCACCCAAACAGTTTCAGTTCAAAGCTCAGTGCTACTTTTCCATTCAAGCTGAGATACCGAACTGCGGGCAGTGAGTCCCGAGGCTATTTTTAACTAGAGGTGAACTGAAGACTTTGGGAGCTAGGCAAAATCCCAAAAGGTACATGCTTCTTCTCCCTCCCTGCCTCTGATTTCCCTGCTGACCTGTGTTTATACCAAAAGCAGCCAGAAAGAAGATCTCTCCTATTGCAAACATACTACTATGGAATGACAAATTCCTATTGCAAACATACTGCTATGGATCAACAAACCCTTATTTCTATATCTCAGAGCAAGGTAAGACAAAAGCATTAAGGAAGGGTTAGGCAAAGATTTTTTTTTTTTTTTTTTTTTTTGGTCTAGTAGTTTCTTTACAGTGATGTGGTGATAACCCTTGGTCAGTTATAACCTCATGATAACACAGCTCTCTGGAGAACATCTTTCAGCCCTCCCAGCTGGAAGGCACCTCTCTTAGCTACCATATGTATATAGCAGAGGTTTTAAAAGGGACGTGAGGAGGGAAAAATATCTGCAGGACTTCCCAAGGAGTCCCAAAGATCATATAATCACATACAACCCGCTCTCTAGACTACATTTCTCCACAGGCAACAGCGCAAAGACGGTGCAGTACAGCAGAAGTCCCTAAACAGTAATCTAGTTAGCCCGATATAGAGAATTACAAAACAAATTTGTTTCCAATGAATAATCATAAGAAGATATTTACCTTTTCTCATGTAGAAATGGGCAAGTTTCCTACCAAAGCAACCTGACATCACTGTCTCTATTAAAATCTTTTAAAATAAGAATAATAACAGAGAGCTAAGGCAGCAAGCTTCTACAGGCATAGCCTTACACCAGCTAAATGGCACTTACACTCAAGAACCTGACTTTTGGAAGTGCTGAGCATCCAAAATACCACCCGGAGTCACTGCATGCCATGAGTACTCAGCACTCCTAATGTCAGGCTCTAAATGATTTTGATATCTGTCATGGTGCTGCTGCTCCTACTGCTGCTGGAAAACATACGGCATTTGTTCCCTCGAGTCAACTTGCCAACAGAAGGTCAAAGTGCCTTGCCTATAAACAAGCCTTACAAATTCACGACCTTAAGCATGATGTCATGTCTTAAAATGATAAGCTGGCAACAAAGCAAATGACATTTTGTAAAGATGTGCATAATTTTATGTTTACGGTACTTAGAACGAAGGTTCTAATAAGTCATTGGTTGTGTTCCTTTAAAGAGAAGTTTTATAACTGAGATGAATCACACTGCAAAAGATCAAAGTTAAAAAACATCAATGATGCCATGGGGTACTTTTTAATCTTGTAATGAATGATGATCATGTGCTCTTATGAAGTTGGTCCAACTGCCAACGCCAGATGTGTATATTAAGAAAAAAGTTGTTTGTGATATGACAGCTCTGGTTGAGCTGCCAGAGAAAGGAAAAATAGGATAACATGCCTGAGATGTCTAAGTGAAATACTGGCACAGAGGGGCACTATTTGCTGATGCATAACTCGTTAAGAAAACCACATTTGCTATCAGAGCCACTTGCTGGCTGGAATTCCTTATTACCTAGTTATCTTCATACAACGTACAAGTCAGATGCACTTATTGAACAATTGCTACCATACAGTAATAAATTCACCTGAGCACATAGGCTTTTAGAAGAAAGAGGAATTTCAGTGGAACTTCTATAATACTTCTTGTGGAACTACTATTTCCCTAAAAAATAATAGATTTAACAACTAGAGGTATCATAGAGGTCTTTTGTCCTAAGTATCAGACTGAAAAAAAAAAGAACTTGCAGAACCAAACTGACCCTAGAATAGGACCTCACCAAGTACTTAGCCAAAATTTTATTAATTCAGTCTTACATTTGGCTGACTGCTTAGCAAAATAAATAATAAATGAAAAGAAGGGCACAGGAACTCCGTTTAGGCTGTAAGAACTAATTTTCCAAGTTACTGCACAGTCCTGGTTTCAGCTGAAATCAATGGGGATAGCAGGTGGGCATCATCAACAGGGGACTGTCTTTCCCAGCTAAACTGAAAACACCTAGGCAGAACTTGGATATCTTGCTAAGTTATATTAACATAGCCTCAGTTTTAGTCCACTAAATACCAAAATGGCCCAATCTAAGTCTCAATCTAGTCCCAATCTAAGAAGGTTCCCTTTCTGTGTCACACAGAGCGGCTTGTGCTATTCTCTGCATTATTTTCATACTGCTCTGCCCTTTCATGACACTCATATGCTCTGCTTGTGGATGCCTCAACACACAGAATCAGACTCCAGATGGACTGAATGGCTAAAGGTCTAAGTCATTGCATGGAGTGAACTCCAGGAGGGCAATTTGTCCAAGTTCTCCAAGTAAAGCTACACAGTGCAACAGATGCAGGTGAGCACTAAGAGCACCAAATCAGCTAGGGAGGGAAGAGAACAAAAATCCCCTAGCTGTGACAGAAGGACATCTCAGATGTGAGCAGGCAGTGACACAAGGTATCTATGCAAGGAATTTTTTTCTATAGCTACTTGCTTTTCCCTTATTTATTATTCAAGGTGAAATTCAACAGCTCAGTTGCACTTTTTCCTTCTCTCAGTGTAAAAAAGGAGATGACACTACGGCAAGTACAGGCATCAAAAATACTAACTGCGTGAATCCTGTCTCCCTGAAAACTCCCTGCAAGCTCCTTAAAAGTCTCATTTGTATTTGCAGATTAAAGGCAAAATAATTATTTGGGATGCTTCCATTATAGGGATCTTTTTAATGTGGTTATTCATCAAATAATTCTTAATCTCTCCATGTAATTTAAATACAGCTATACCTGGTTAATCCAATCAATTTGGAAAGAGTTGTTCTGGTTAGATAAAGAAAAAACCCTAGAGCTGGCTCACCGGTGCTACTCTCATGATGTGAGACTAGTTACCATTTAAATCTGCTAGACAGAGAGACAGACATACAAATTACAATGGATTAACCAGACTTGACTGTATCTAAAACTCAGTGTTCTCCCTAATGACTGCTGGAGCATGAAAAAAAACATGATTGTCGTGAAAAATATGGCCAGTAATCACTGCAGACAGATCTTGTTAATTTAGGAAGGAGCTCTGCTCTGAGCTAAATAAGTTCAGTGAAAATCTGCTGGACGTTGTTTAAATAAAATATGCACATTCTGTGCATAAATAAGAAACAAAGACTGTGCTCTCGATAAACTGCTTTTATCGCTTTCTTTGGCCCCCAGGGATCTATGATGAGTCCATAGCTGAAAACCAATTTCAGGTATGATGAGATTAACCAGGTGCATTAATTATCTGATGGCAAAAGAATTTAAGGGCAAACAAAAAGGCACTATATTATGTATTTTCCCTCTCCACTAGGACTGATTCTGCAAGATCAGGCTCCTATTGTGTTCTAAATGTCTTCAGTTTGCAGTTGACGGGAGTTCAGGGACTTCAACATGTTGCAGGACTGTATGCATTATCCCTAAATCAGATTATATATAAATACAGTGGGCTCACTTCTCATTTACACTGGCAGATAATGTATCAAGACCTTGATGTGAATGAAAATCAGGTTCGTGATTGCCCAAATTCAGCCAAGCACTTAAGTGTGTGTTTAATGCAAGTATGTGTGTGGTCCAATAGACTCCAAATTAAGCATGCGCTTACATATTTTGCTGAGCAAGGACCAATGTTTGACAAAGATATATATTTCATTTATGGGTCTATGTTAAACAAAATTAAGCAGGCGTAAGTGCAAAGAAAAAAAAATACATAGTACTCACTTCTTGGCTCCCTTGGCCCATCCACTGTAACCTTTATAGCTCTGTGGTATGTAGCGACTTGGGGGGGATTTGTCAGGACAGTTATTGTCAAAGTAAAGCTCTTCCCTACAAAGGGAAAAAAACAACAAGGAATGAGTGATTACAACATGAAAACAGTCACATGCATGTTCAGTAAAGAATCAGAGACGTTTAAAATTATTCCCTGTCGTTACCACAATCGTGAAAATTAAAACCATAACTGACCATAGGAGTTTTCCTCCCCTTCAGTTTTACTCTATGTCAAGAATATGTCCATGTGTTGACAATCTAAATGTTCCTTATTTAATAATGGGTCATCATACAATGACAGAACAAAAGTGATTCACTGCTGAGGACAAGCCAAATTCTTTTCTGTATTGAAAGTGGTGCAAATCCAAAGCAAGTCAGATAATTTAAAAATTTACTCCAGTTTTGCAGCTGTGCGACAGAGAGCAGAATGTGGCCACATGTTATTTACTTCACACAGTTTTATCATTTCATTTGTTTGACTCGACTACAATAAGATGAGGAAAGAAAATATTTTCCTCCTGGGAATCATTTTTACAGGGAACTAGTGTCTCCTGTCCTTAACATGCCAGGGGTAACACAATGATATCATCATCACCGGAACATTTCTTTTTCCCTCCTTACATATATTCCGTCTATGAAACACTGAGAAACCTCTCAACTTTCCCATGACTGCAAGAAACAACTTGGTTCGTGGATGCTTCTCTAGCAAACCTGCATCTGCATTTACACACACACGCTGCCCCGGATCATCTGGAGCCTTTAGCTGCATGAGACTGTCACCAATAAATAAATAAACGGGGTCGACCGAATCGAGGGGCACGTTCTCACAGGGCCCTGGCCCCTCTGCTCTGGAGATGCACTGACAGTTGTAATCTGTTAGATATGCAACGGTTAGTCACGTCAGATAGTCAAAACTGAAAACTGTTTCAAGACAGGAAAAGGTGGGCGTAGAACAGTGACTCAATAAAACAGTCAGCAATCTTAGGTCTTATTGCTCATTTAAGTTGCTACTTTACCAGACTCTCAAGGCTCCTTTTTTTTTTTCTCTCTCTCTTTTATTTTTTTCCCCTCCCTGCGTGTATATGGGCATTTTTGCTGCTAGCGTTTTGCCTCGCGTTGAACTCTGAAGGCATTCGATCAAGACATGAATCTTAAACAACATGCAACAGCACAAACTTAGCGGAGTCTTTTCAAGCCTAATATAGAACAGCTTATATATAAAGCCTAATAAAGAACAGAGCTTTGGTTGTCATATCTAGCAATTGGCCTTTTTTTCTAGTCCAAGTCATATATCCCCCAAACCTGCTTGCGACACGCATCATTTATTATCAGGAGTGCAACTTCAGACTGTCTTGGCTATGCTTTTCATGAATTAAAATGTGACGTGGAATATTATTTTTTTAACGAAATAAAAGTTAGAGAAAAATAATTTTCGATGCGTAGCTGCCCTCCAACTGTGCCCATCTTCCCACAGGTGCAAGTCGCGGCTTCAGCAAAGGTATAAAAATCTCAAGAAGCCAAATTCTACTGCAAAACCCAAACATGACCCCTGGCCGAAGAAGGTTTAATCCTATCTCATTGGAAAAGGCATTATTTTGCACATCTTTCCAGGGTGATCATCCTAACGTGCAAGGTGTAGCTGGAAGGTCCGGTCTTTTTGCATCGCTAAATGGTGTCCACCCACCTGCCCGTCTTGGTGCTTTTTCTCCTCGAGGAGGCAAGAAAGGAGCCTATTGCCTCGATACACAAACTCGCTAGGGATTTAAGTACAGATTTAAGGCTTCCTTTTTGCCAGCTTATCAGATGGAAAAAATTCTGACCACAAAATTACGTGATGTTGCCATTCGAATCGCAGCTGCCTATATTAAATGAGTTTAACACTATGGGCAACCGCCAGCAGCGCAAACGGGATGTTCCCCTGGCTTCTGAATGAAAAACCTGGCCTTCCAATGCTATAACTCTATTTCTGTGCCACAGGAGTTGAAAAATCTGCTACAAGTAAAAAACAACCCAGCAAAATACACTATTTGTTACACCGTGCAATACGTGGCTTCCCTGCAGGAAGCTGCCCAGCCCGGCCAGCACACTCAGGTTCCCCCGCTTTCAGGAGATGATTTACATACTCCAGGGTTAGGAACAGAATAAATTCTTCGGGGCGCGGGTTTCAATGGTGCTTTTGCTTGCCACGGAGAGATGTGACTGATTTCCCAGATCTCCTTCCTCAGCTACAAAATCCCTTAATGCACTTTTTATCGCCTTCCTTTGGGCCCTTAGTCATTTAAATTATCCACTTTTAGAACCTAAAGGACTAATTTGAGTACTCTTTTATTAAATTCCTAGCCAAGCAGTCATCTGGCACTATTGCTTTAGTGTGTCTAAACTATGCATTCTTTGTTATTAACACATGTGAGCCTAGCTGACACAGAAAAGGACAAGATGGACACATGTTGAAGCAAAAAGCAAACCCCAGAAATTAGCTTGAAAGGAGGCTCGGCAGCTTGTGCTCGTTGCATATTTTTTCAGTTAGATACTAATGTGATTAAAGTATCAGGACACAACAAAATTACGGTTATGATCCCCTGCTTATTGAAGACAGGAATTCTTTCTTCTCTGGGCTGCGGATCAGGCTGTAAAAGGGAGCTACTGCCTCCAAACCACATACAAACAACTTCTGCCTTCACCGAAGCAGCGCTGGCTGCTTATTCTTACAAAGCCGGCAAGGTGCTCGAGCGAAAACGCGCAGCTTCTGCCGGCCAGCAGCGTTAACGTTTATAGGAATCAAGTCTCTTGAAGGAGCTATGAGAAGCATGGAGGGAAAAAAAAAAAAAAGAAAAAACGTGGGAGAGAGAGAAGGTGAAGCGGTAAGCTGATGATTCAGACTTCACAATCAAATTTAGAGATACAGAGATCAAAGAGCAAGCTGTTTAGAAAGATGTAAATCTAAAGTCAGGAACAGGTGTGGATTAGTTTCTCGCCACCGAAGAGTGATTTCTTTATTACTTTATTTTTTCCTGTTCTCCTCCAAGACAAGTATCTACCGATATTTGTCTATGTAAGTAGCTTTCTCACTTCTGTTTGCAACTACTGCTTTCTTTCCTGCTATTTTAAGCAGAGTTTTAAAAATCTATCTTTAATGATATCTCCTTCTCCTTCTCTCTCTCTCTCTCTTTCTCTCGTCCTTCTCTGTTCTAAGTCTGGAAGACAAGTCTGGACCAATTTCTCCATCCTGCCTCTGGCAGCAGAATGCAGCATTTCAGATCCTCCACCGAGTCCCGGCTGCTTCAAAGGAAAAGCCCTACTTTCTTCCGTTAAGATCATAAGAAATATAGGGGGAGGGGGTCAGCTCTGTTTGGACATAATTACACTTCATCAAAAGAAGCTTTCTTCATCTTCCATGCGTGAAAAGTCTGCAAGCAGTTAAGTCTGTCTTTTTTCTTCCCTTTTTTTTTTTTTTTTAAATATAAAAATTGCTATTTGGGAAACTAGCCAAAACTCAGAAAGCCAATATAGTAAAACAGTGCACACCCTTTGTTTTTCTTTGAAGTCTCTTAAATAAATATGTTGAGGGTTTGAAAAGTACACTATCGCTTTTCCATAGATTTTACCCAGATTGATCAGAGACAAAATATATATATATATATTCCACGTCTGCTAGACACAAATCTAAATTAAATTACTAGATCCAAATTTGAGAAGTTGGGGGGTTGCGTGCATCTCTCGCTGCATCTACTGATTCATCGGGCCCTTTACCTCCTGCCCCGTGTTCCTGCGAAAAGCACAGATCATACGTTTCAGACGAGACCCGCACGTCAGAGGCAGCACCTCGCATTTCAGCTCTTTTTCATCGCTGCCGCCATGCTGATATACTGCTGGGCTCCCAACGCGGGGAGCGCCAGCGATGGAGCCAGGGAGCCCTCAAACCTCATCCATCAGCAGAGCCGCAGAGCACGCGGCTGCTTAGGGGGGAAAAAAAGGCAAGACAAATGGAAAAGAGGGCTAACACCTTACCCGAAAGGGCAGTCCATATTTATACTGAGCTACTTTTGTGATAGTTTGCCCTTATTTCAAGGTATGCGTTACTGTTGGTAATTTCCACATTGGAAAAAGATCAAGAGAACTGTTGGCCAAGTCCTTAAAGTTAAGAAAAAAAATAAAAATAGTCCCTGGGAGCCACGCATATGGGATCACCTTCACGAAACTTTTGTAATTAGGAAAACATGTCATCTGATTTCAACTTTTGAGGAAGCTGTCATGGGCTTGAATGTTTTTAGAAAAATATGTTTTCCGTCCCTAAGATGACCTATAATTGCTTTCTATCAAATATTACTGCAAAACTGGCATTATTGTTGATGTCCTAGCCCTGCGCTTTTCTCGGTTTTTCTCCACATAGGGTTACTAAAAAATAAAAAACAAAATAAAACAACAGAAAAGGAAGAATTACTTCAAATATATAAAGTAAAAATGTTTGGATTTAACCACCAGCTGATTTAGCAGCCCTCCTTGAGTGAACACCGAAGTGCCAGCTCGCCTCGAGATAGCCTTTCTGTCATCACCCCATATCTTAAAGCAAGAAAAAGGCTGTATTTTCACCACGCCGTCGCTGGCAGAAGTTTGGCAGGACTATAGGGGCTCTGAATGGCTGGAGGACGACGGCGAGAGCCCTCCAAACCCTCGAGCGGCGTCTCCCTCTCGGGCATCTGAGGCTAAGCTGCCTGCAAGCCAAAGCTTGCCGTCGAGCCCTACAAAATCAGCCAGGTGGCTAAAAGGAAAGGTCTAATCGTGCAGTTTGCCCAAGGGTAGGGAGGTCGGTGGGGTGCTCTGCTCTTGGTGGGAGCCCATAAGTAGCCCCATAGCGCGAGGGTCAGGCCGGTCACAGCCGTGTGGCGCGTGCGGCCGCGCGCGGCTCCCGCCGCCTTCGCCCTGCGCGCGGCAGCATGAGGAGAGGCGGCGCGGGCGCGCGGGGCACCTACCTCTGCCGCTCCTGCCCACGAAGCGCAGGTCGTTGAAGCGCGCCACCTGGTTCTTCATGACGGCCGAGGCGTTGCGCCGCTCCGCCGAGTAGTTCTCGTCGTTGCCGGCCATCACGGTGACCACGGTCCCGTCGGGCACCTCTCCTAGGGCCACCACCTGGGGGAAGGGGAAGGCGAGGGCAGTGGTGAGGCCGCCGCACGACGCGAGGGCTCCGATCTCAGCATGATTGGAGCCCTCGTGGGGAAACGTTACACCTCAGGCTTGCACTGCCTCGGCGGCCGCGCTTCTACACCCCGGAGTGCTTAAGCGATCAGAAAAATGCCCCCAAGTCCGGTGATCAGCCACACTGATAGCCCTGGGGGCACCTACTGTATTCCCACACCGCAATTTCATAAAAGTGAACTTAAACAAGAATATAGGGTTATTGGGAAGAAAATACATCCAAGCTTCCCAACACGAAAATTTCTACCGCAGCATCGATAAAACAGGTCTCTTTTGCCCGCTTTCCCAATCCTGGTGCTGGCTCTCAGTTTGTAACAACCAGAGACTCCCCAATTTTCCACGGCAGAGCTCTAAACAGGAGAAAAAAAAACACCCAAACAAAATCCCACAACCCCCCAACCTGAGACGCCCCAAGTGTCCCCCTTGCCGCATCTCCTGCTCCATATAGTCAAATGAGACTTATTGTGCTTTTCAGAGAAATTTGTTCCCTCTCCTGCACCTTTTCTGTCCTCAGCTCTGCTTCAAAGGTCTTTCCCACACACGCAGTGAGCCTGAAATTGGGAATTGCACTGCAATATTGTGGAGAAACGCTGACCGGTTCTGGATATGCACGGGCAGCATTAGATGGCCCAGTGCACTTTAAAATAGCAAAAGGGAATAGCAAAGGTATGCAAAACCTGAAAATATGATCAACTATCTGCCTGGAAACTGTAGGCTGATATAAAAGAAGGAATAAAGTGAGGCTAAAACATCGTTTGAACTTGCTGCTTCCCTGGTTTTCAGCAAAGTAGCAGGTAAGAGCACCCAAAACCAAAAACTGAGTTGGGCCACTGGCTGCTATGAGACCTGCTTGTCAGGGGAGATTTTACTGTTTTACCTGAAAGTGATTTTAAGATCTCAGAGAAAAAAAATTTAGAAAAAAAAAAAAAGGAAAAAAAAAAACACACGAGAACAAGCGCCTCTGTGGATAAGATCTGAGGTCCGGCTAGCTCAGGATCTTGGGTCTTACGGCAATGAAGTCCGAGGGCTTTCAAGTGAGATGCAAGAACCACCACACAGGAGCTAGTAATATCTGCTGAGCACAGGAGCTGTCTCTCACCCTTAATAAATGGGTATTGCCTTTCCAGCTTGGGGCTTCAGATTGCTTATAAAGCACTCCCCTTTGTGCTTTGCTGTGTGCCACGAGCTCTGGAGAGGCCAGTGATGCCCCTCAGCATCCGGGGCAGCTGTAGCCTCTCCTTGGGGTGCCTTGAGAGACAGAAATCCCATCAGGTCCTGACACGCAGAGACCCCGAGCTGAAGGGGACGCACACGTCTGCCCGGAGCCTCGGGAGAGGGAGGAGGGCAGCACAGCCCCGGCTCCGCTTCCCTCTGGGAACAGGGAGGTGGCACCGGTCGTACTGTGGTCCCCTGTGGTCCGGACACCAGCGCCCATGACACCGGCTCAGCGGGAGAAAGCTCCCTAACGGCCCCTCCGTCCACCACTCACGATGCCTTGGCTTCCCGTGGGTTTTATATCTCCTCTTTCAACCCTTCCCGTCGACAGTGACGCTTGGATTGGTCAACTTGAACATCGGCACGAAAGAGCACGTGCCGCTTCTGGAGTCCCTGCGTCAACGGCCTCTAATCGAGAGCTACAGCGGTGCTAGAACTGCAGCGGGATACAGGAGCACTGAGACTGAAAGTCAGACTGAAATCAGGACTGAAAATACAAGACACTGTCCAATAGAAGAAAAAAAAAAAAAAAAAAGCTCCTCTGCTGTGCAATAGGAGCAAAATATTTATTGTATTTTTATCCTTCTTTTGCCACCACACATCAGAAGACTGATGTGCTCTGTCTAGAGAAAACCTCTGCAAAAGATGTTAGAAACCAAGGGAAAAGCAGGTTTTCTGGGAGCTTCAGAAAGTAACTTCACCTATTGAAACACTGTTTGCATAAACCTGATTTGGCAGTTTTATGCCATGTATCAATCAAAAATTATTTACATTTTCTTAGAAAGAGGATTACAAGTGCACTGTAAAAAAAAGTAGAGACTAAGTAAAATTTTAAAGATTAAAAGTATCTACGGGGCAAGTTTCCTAGCTATTCATTAAATACAAATATCTGCACCACTTAAAAAATATTTACTTTCTGCATAAAACTATCTACAGTTTGATTATTAAAATAAATGTTTGCCTTTTTTTGGTAGAAGCTCTGTAAAAAGGCACATGAAGTCAAATGAAGACAAAAAAAAAAAAATCTGACAAGTTGAAAATATCACTGTATTTTTTTTTCTACAACACAATTATTCTCAACTGGTCAAGTAACCTGTTTGCGCAGTTTCAGTCCGGTGGGATTGAAATGGCCAAAGCATGTACCCTAAAGACAGAAGTTATAAGCTAAGAAGTAAAAAATGCTGTATAATAATATCAAATATTAAGGCTTTCTGCACGGTAAAATGATTGTTTCAAAATAAAGTTGGTGTACATGCTAAGCAGCTCTTCTCAAACACTAATGCCCATCACTCCAACAACTTTTTTTTTTTTTTTTTTTTTTTTTCCAAAAAAAACCCTGAATCCAACCAGCTCTGAATGCAAAATACTCTATACAGGGAATTTCTTTTCCAGAGGTTGCCAAAAGAGCATCTGATACTATTAAAAATATTTTAATGTTCTATAACTTGAAACAGAATAACTGATTTGCACTACTTTTTGTTTAAAAATATACATCTGGGCTGACAATTCATACACCAGGTTTCAGCTTGAAGCTATTTAAAACAGCTGAGTTATAAACTCTGAAAACTGGGGTTTGGAGTGGAAACGCTGACAGACCCTTAACTACTGTGGTGCTACTGGGGAGAGATTTTATACTTCACTCCAATTTTTTTTTTCCCCTGCCTTTACGTCCTCTAGAGCTCTTGGCTACTATCAGCATCATTCAAAATAGCACACAGGAACGCTCGTAACAGCTAACATTGCAACTTGGGTCTTTTATGACTTTCACTAAAATCTCCCAGACTGAGACATAAACACAGGGCCAAATTCTGACTGCTGCTCGCAAATAAAGTACCGCTGGCTATTAAGAAACAGTAATAAGTGAATATGATTCGGACCCTGGTTCACACTATCCTTTTATGCTTGAACATGATTAGACAGCTAGATCTATATTAATAGTCACATTGTTAATATCCTCCACCACTAAAAGAGTTTGCATTAACAAACTTATTAGTACACTCGACAAGAACTGTCCCCAGAGCGTGTAAATAGTATTTAAAATTCAAATGCAATACTTATCCGACATTATTTTAAAAAATTATAATCAAACCCAGCACTGTTTACAACATACTTCCTTTCCTGCGTATGATTTATATCTGTTTTTTTAAATTAAAACAGCACTATACTCAGAGTACTTTTTAACTGGAGATCCCTGCAAGAGAATTATGACATACTTAACACACCACTCAAAACATTATCATCAACATATTATTTATTGCCAATAAAACTTCAAAAAGTGTGTTGTCTGTGAGCTATTCTACTTTCAAGTTGCTGTTTAATCCTGATTTTCTATGGCCCAAATCTGTCTTTTTTTCTTTTTCTGAGATAATTCCCATTTTGTAATACCACAGTCAAGTGTTTCACTGTATGCTGCATGCAGCTCCATTGGACTAAAAGTACTGGACAGATGCACAGAAGTTAAATTTCAAAAATAATTTTCTACAACGGGTCCAAGTTATTTCACCTGAGTATCAGATTCATTCAGCAGGAAGTAAGGGCTATATATACCGTGTATTTATAAGAGAAAAAAAAAGTGCAGAGTGTGTTCAGCACATGGAAACAGAGATGCACCCATAGCCGAAGGGGGCTACAAACCCCAGGGGCAGTGCGGACAACTCAATATTCCTGACACAACAATAAATTGGTCACATATCTACAGCTGTCCGTGAGGGAGCAAATATATGTCCATTATCCCTCAGAATCGCAGCGTGTCCCAGGATATCCCAATAAATCCCAGCACTGAATAACACTATCAGTTTTAACCTACACATACATATGGATACACAAGAAATGAACATAAATAGATTGGGGGAAGCTCTAGTCTTTTTTCTGCCCTTTTATCGCACATAAAGTGTTCTTATTCATAGTGATACCCTAACGCTAACACGCTCATATTCGGTTTAGGTCCTTCCCTTACTCTAACGCACCGCGGCCGTGGCCTGTTCGTGGCAGAGGGCTGGGGCACTCGGAGCGCGCAGGGAGCGGCGAGCGCTAGCACGGGAACTGCCGCCCCTGTTCTCAAAGCAGCAGCTCCAGCGCCGACTTAATCAAACGCTCCATTAAATTATTATCACTGCGACGCCACGGTGGCTCCTCCCCTGGAGCCCTCGCGCACCGGGGCTGCTTGGCCATGCAACCTCGCTGTCCCCGCGGCCTTGGTGGCCCCCGCGGTGACCAAAGCCCTGAGACTCCCTGGTTTCCAGCTCTCCCTCCAACAGCAAACGCGTCCCCGTGGTGCCACCGGGTTTCTCCTCAGCCCCTGCCACGCGCATCACTACCACTTATTAAAAAACAAGCGCCCACCAGTGCCTAGTTAAGTAACCGCTGGTTATTTAACCGCTTCCACCGATCCTTCCCCGGCCAAGCGAGAAGCGGGTAGCGGCAGCGCGGGAAGCGCACGGCGCCCCCGGGCCCTGCGGGTGCCCCGGGCACGTTGGCCAACACCAGGGCAGCCAGTGCGGGGGCCAGACCCGCAGGTGCCTGCCCGAGGCCACGGGGACGCCCGGGGGGCCTTGCCTGCTAGTGACACGGAGCACAGGCCTTGCTCAAAACTATGTACATGTATAAAATACTAACATGCTTTTACATCTATATATAGATGTTTTCTTGTGCGCCTTCTGCTCAGCCACCTCCTATTTCACCCATCAGAAACGAGGAGCCTCCCCCGTAATGCGGGGTCCCCTGGGTGCAGGTAGCAGGAAGGGGCAAGGGGGGGCACCCACTTTGCACCCCTACAGGTCGAGGGGGCGAATGGCTCGTTCTGCAGCGGCCAGGAGGACTTTCGGGTTTTTGTTAGTTTGTTTTTAAAAAGGTGCCCGTGCAAGAGCGGGGGAGAAGGCGCCCAGCCTGGATGCACTGGTGCCGGAGGGGCAAATAGCGGGATTGCTGCTCGGGACAGCGCGGAGCCCAGCGGGACAAGCTCTGCAAGGGGGCACCAGGCTGCAGCGGGGGGGCACAGGGGCACTGGGGGTGTCAGGGTGCAGGAGGCGGGTACAGGGGGCTGTGCAGGATGGGGGGCAGAGCAGGTAGTGTATCTTCCTGCTTTACATGTTATGTATGGTTTGTTCTGACTGTGCTGTGT